>PVJL010000998.1:0-310572 GCA_004026885.1 Lyroderma lyra | reverse complement strand
TTTCATCTTTTCTTACAGCTGAGTAATATTCCATTGTGTATATGTACCACAGCTTCTTTATCCAGTCATCTGTCGCAGGGACCTTTGGTTGTTTCCATGTTTTGGCCACTGTGAACAGCGCTGTGATGAACATTGGGGTACATAAGTCTTTGCGGACAAAGGTTTTCAAGTTCTTTGGGTAGATCCCCAGAAGGGGGATGGCTGGGTCACATGGTAGCTCCATTCCCAATTTTCTGAGGACCCTCCACACTGCCTTCCACAGTGGTTGTACCAGTTTGCACTCCCACCAGCAGTGTACCAGAGTTCCTTTGTCTCCACATCCTCTCCAGCACTTGTTATTCCTTGTCTTGTTGATAACAGCCATTCTCACAGGTGTGAGGTGGTCTCTCATTGTGGTTTTGATTTGCATTTCAGCGCCAGCGCCGAAGCCTCAAGCCACTACACCATCAGGGAACTCCTTACAATTTTTTAACAAATATCCTTGAACACAACTCTATGTTCACATGTAATAACATGTGAACAGTGTTGCTCTGTAAAGCAAGGCTTTTCAACCTCAGCACTACTGACATTTTGGACTAGATAATTTTTTATCATGGGGGTCTGCCCTGTGAACTGCAGAATGTTTAGCAGCATCCCTGACCTCCACACAGCAAATGCCGGTAATACTCCCCAGATAAGACAACGAACAATGTCTTTAGGTACTGCCAAATGTTCACCGGGAGGTAAAATTGCTTTGGGTGAGAACCACTGCTCTAAAATCTACATGAAAGTGGAATTTCTGGGTTATCTGTGTATTTTCCAGTTTACTTGATACGGTCCAATCATTCCCAAGGAGCTATATCAATTTATATTCTCGTCAGCTCTGGTTTCCAAATATCCTTGCTAAAATTTAATAATGCGTGACAGTTTAAATTTTCCAATAAAATAAATCATTAATTTTCCAAAAGGAGAATGCCATTGCACCTACCAACTTCAAAAATAAGTGGTACACATGTGCCACTTTTCAGAACTATATTATTAAAACTCAAAGCTTAAATGGATAAAGTAACCTATATTATGTTCCTTTCTGTATTTTACTTTGCCCTTTTTCTCTTAGGTGATTTTTTTTCTCAACCTCGATGCATATTAGTATACTGAATTAATTCTAACTTTATAAAACTTATTTTTCCTATAAGCTTCAAAATTATGATCCTTGGTTCACATTTCTTAAAACTTTCAAGATCATAAGAGGAGGTCTAAATAACTCACTTGAAATATTTCAATTGATGTCATCATTTATGGAAAGTTCATCACTCTTACACTTCTAAATTGGTGGTCTCTAAATATAAAATTAGTCTGGAGATACACAACTGGATATTCATGATGTAAATATCTATCACCAAACCTCCATATGCAAAAGAATCTACTGAGCAAACTGATTCTAAAACTGGAATCAGACTGCATCAGGACAGTGGACCAACACACATTCTACCTTCCCTATTCCATACCAAATCCACAAAAATTAGATCTGGAATTTGTAGTTTCTGATTTTCAGCCCCCTTCTAAATATCAACTGTAATTCCTGCTCAGTTCTATGAGATACCTCTGTTATGTTTTAATGTGAATTCCTCCTTGTGTTTCTGCTATTGGCACTCAAAGAACCTTGTCTAAGACAACGGCACAATAAAATGGCAATGATTCCATGGATAATGATTCCAGCCATAACCAGATTAGAAAACCAGAAGGTAGACCCAAAACTTAAAGGAATACCAGAAAGAAGAAAAAAATCTTAATTGGGGTGTGTGTGTGTGTGAGAGAGAGAGAGAGGGAGAATATGTATCTAGTACAACTGCTGCAAGTTTCACTGAGAATAGTGTCCAAGTACAAAAAAACTCTAATATTTGAAGCTAGAAGGACTTGGAAGGTTATCAACAGCATGAAGAGTAAGAACATCCAGGCGGATTACCTCATCCCCACACCCTAAGGCCAAGCAGCCAGTAGGAAAGGTATCTGTCCCCCATAAAAGGAGTACTGAATGTGGGCCCTTGGTTAAAACCAAAATGTCAAAGCCTGGTGCCCAACCTAAAAAATATGTACCTCAGAACACGTAGCTCAACACTGTGTCATTAAAAGCTTCTGAGCAACTGTGCAAAATCATCAAAATGGTGTTTTAGGAAGATTAATCCAGAATCAGGAAGAAGGATGAACTAAGAAGAGGAAAGAATACAGACAAAAAAGTCAGTTGGGAAATAGAGCAGACATAAAAGCCTGAAATCCAGTCAAACACCGTAAGAACAGAAAACACAGATTAATCCAGTCATATGGATAAGAACAGAAAGAACTTATTGAATAACTTGGCATCATGAGAGAAAAAAGATAGGGTAAAGACTGCTTTATTTATTTGTTTGTTCACAAAATACTTATAAACTTTGTTTATAATAATATCCTTAGAATTCAGCATTATTAAATTAATCTGAGCATAAGGAAGTCAAAAGTAACCCTAAGAATTTGGACCTGAGAAGGTTGTATGAAGTAAATAAAGACAGACATCTAGATTTAAAAAGACTAGTGATTATTTCAGTTTTAGAAATGCAAGGTTTTCTTGTCCTATGAATCTTATGTTCACATGTAAAACAACAGTACTTTTATAACAAACATATTTATAAAAGTTGTTAACCTTGTATTATAAACTATTTGATAAATGTAAATGAACACATGTAATACATATTATAAAGTACAATAAAATAAATATGATAAATTCATAACTGAAACTAAGAAGTATAGCATTACCAATATCTTCAAGCTCCTGGTGTGTTCCTCCCCAATTCTAATCTTCTGCCCCACATCCCACATAGGAAATCACTATCCTAAACCTTTTCTTAATCATACCTTTACTTTTCCTTAACATTTTACCCTATTATACCATTTGCTCTACTGGTTCTCAGGCCTTGAGACTCAGGCTAGAACTACACCATTGGTTCTCCTGGGTCTCCAGCTTGCTGACTATAGATGTTGTGACTTTTCAGCCTCCACAATCACATGAGCTGATTCCTTATGTCTCTTTCTAAACACACACATACAGACACACACCTCTCTGGAAACCCTGCCTAATAAAATTGTCAACCAAGAATTCTCTATCTGGCCAAACTGTCCTTCAAAAATGAAGTATAAAGTTAGACATTACCAGATAAATAAAAACTAACAGAGTTCATTACCACTAGAAGTGTCTTACAGGTAATGCTAAAGGAGTCAAGTCTAAATGAAAAAAAACAAAACAAACAAACAAACAAACAAAAACAACAAAGTAACTCAAACCCAAATGAAGAAGTAAAGATCTCCAGTGAAGATAATAAGCATATGGGAAAATATAAAGGCCAATATTGTTATATTTTTATTTGTAACTTCAGTTTTTATTTAAGACAAGCACATTTTAAAAATTATAACTCTGCTATTGATATGCAATAAATAAAGATGTAATTTATGACAAAAACATCAGAAAGGCTGGGAGAACAGAAGTATTTTAGGAACAGAGATTTGTATGCTACTGCACTTAAGTTGGTTATCAGTTTCAACTAGATTGTTATAAATTTAAAACATTATCTGTCATCCTCATGGCAACCACAAAGAAAATATCTAAAAATATACACAAAAGGAAATAAGTAAGGAATCAAAACAATTGACTACAAAAAATCACACACACACACACACACACAAAAAGTAATAGAGGAAATGAGGGTCAAAACAGATATAAGACATAAAGAAAAATACCAAGTGCTTCTGTATCAGTAATTACTTTAAATGTAAATGAAGAACAGTCAAGAAAATTGAATAATAAACAGTTCCACAATAATATTTGTAGACTTCAATCCCCTCCTCTCAATAATGGAAAGAACACCTAGAAAGAAGATCAATAAGAAAATAGAGGACGTGAACACTATAAAATTCCTAGACCTAACAGGAATACACAGAACACTCCACAGAACAGAATACGTTATTCTTATCAGACACACATGAAGTCTTCTCTCCAGAAAAGTCCATATGTTACAACACAAAACATTCTCAATAATTTAAAGAGACTGAAATCATACAAAGTATCTTTTCTGAACACAACGGAATAAAGTTAGACATCAATAATAGGAGGAAACTTCATAAATACATATGTTGAAATAATAGTCTTAAACAACCAATCAGTAAAAGTAGAAGTCACAAGGGAAATCAGAGATTAGAGATGAATGGAAACAAAAACAACATATCAAAAATGACAGGATTCAGTGAGAGTAGTGCTTAGATGCATATTGATAGCTGTAAATGCCTACATTAAAAAGAAAAAAAGAGATCTCAAACCAATAACCTAACTTTACATATTGAGGACTGAGAAAAAGAGCAAATGAAACTCAGAGCTGTATCAGAAGGAAGGAAATAATCAAGATCAGAGATAAATGAACACAATAGAGAATCAACAAAACCAAAAGCTGGTCTTTGAGAAGATCAATAAAATTGATAAAACTTTAGCTAGGAAAAAGAAAAAAAGAGAAAACACAAATAACTAAAATCATAAATGAAAGTGGAAATATCACTATAGACCTCAGAGGAATAAAGAAGATCCTAAGAAAATACTCACGAACAATTGCATGCCAACAAATTAGATAACTGAGATGAATGGACAAATTCCTAGAAATACAAATTACCTAAAATAACTCAAGATATTAAAACAATCTCAATGACTTAAACTACTGAAGAGATTAATTAAATCAGTAATCACCCCCCCTCCCCACAACAAAGGAATGTCCAGGGGCAGAAAGTTTCAACAGTGAATTATACCAAACATTTAAAGAATTAACACTAATTCTTTCCAAACTCTTCCAAAAATTAAACAGGAGGAAACACTAACTCATTCTATGTAGCCAGCATTATCCTGATACCAAGGACAAAGGCATCACATGAAAGGAAGACTACAGACCAAAATCCCTTGTGAATATAAATGTAAAAATCCTCGACAAAGTTCTCGAAAACCAAATCCAACAGCATTTTAAAAGAATTACATACCATGACCAGGTGGGATTTATCCCAGGAATTCAAAGATGATTCACTCAGAAGAAAATCAATCAATGTAATACACGTTAATACAATGAAGGGGAAAAAAACACACAATCATATCAATTGATGCAGAAAATGCAATTAACAATATCCAAACCACCTTTCATCATAAAAAAAATTTAGAAAAACAGAAATTGAAGGGACTTCCTCAGTATAATAAAGGGTACTCAGAAAAAAACCCACAACTAATATCATACTCAATGGTGAAAGACTGAACTTTTTCCCCTTAAGATGTGGAAAAAGTTCAGAAGATATCAGCTAGACAAGACTATAATTGAATAAATTTTAGAATGGATGAGATCTATGAAGAGAGTAAGAGGGAGAATATTAGAGAGTGAGGGAGAAATACGAGGATGCTCGTTCTTAACATTCCAATTCAACAAGGTACTGGAAATTCTTTGCCAGAGTAATTGGACAAGAAAATAGAAAATAAAAGGCATCCAAATTGGAAAAAAAGTAAAACTACCTCTATTCAAAAATGAAATAAATAAATACACACACACACATACACACACACACACAGAGAGAGAGAGAGAGAGAGAGAGAGAGAGAGGAAGAGAGCCATGTAACATGAATACTAGAGACATTTATGGCTGAATGTTTTACAGACAGCCCCTATATGTATATGTGTATGTATATGTATATATGCCACTACAGCTAATAAACAATTTCAGCAAAGTTGCAGGGTACAAGATCAATACACATTAACCAGTTTTGTTCCTACATATTATACCTACAATGACCAAGCCTAAAAAGAAATAAGGAAGTCATTCCATTTAAACAGCATCCAAAAGAATAAAATACCAAGAAATAAATTTAGTCGAGGAGGTAAAAGAATTATATACTGAAAATTATAAAATATTGCTGCAAGAAATTAAAGTCAACCTAAATAAATGGAAAGACATTTCATGTCCATGAGTAGGAAAACTTAATACTGTTAAGATGTCTATATTATCCAAAGTAATCTACAGATTCAATGAAATCCCTATCAAAATTCCAACAGCCTTTTTTGCAGAAATAGGTTAAGCCTATGGCTAAGCTGTACAGAGTTTAATTTGGGGGATAATGAAAATGTTCATAGACTGACTGTAGTGATGGTTGTACTACTCTATGAGTATCTTAAAGCCATGGAACTGTACAGTTTCAAATAAGTGGATTGTTTGGCTCATGAATTGTTTTTAAGCATTTTAAAAATGTAGATATTTCTCCTTCACTCTCTAATATTCTCCCTCTACTCTCTTACTCTCTTCATAGATCTCATCCATTCTAAAATTTATTCAATTATAGTCTTGTCTAGCTGATATCTTCTAGATCTTCGTCATCAACCCTAACTTTCCTCCCGACTTCCAGACCTGAATATCCTCACTTCCTGCTTACATGCATGACAGGAGTTACAACAGTGACAAAGTCCACATTTGTTTTCCCATTTCAACACTTTGTCTCAGCTAACAAGTCCTAATGTCCCGTGCTAGTAACTCTGGTATCTTTCAATAACATCCACTCCACCCTCCACATTTAGTCAGTCACCAACTGCTGTCAGTTCTACCTCCAAAACAGCTTTCTTTTTTCTTTTCTTTTCTTTTCAACTAATAATGTCCTTATTTCAAAACAATGCAATTTCTCTTCCTTCAATTCCTCTTCTCAATAAAGCATTGTATTTCCAAATAGGGGTCAAGAAATTCACAATTTAATGTATACCATTTTGGAGCATCCATCCCACTCACTGCAGAATATAATTCCACCTTTCCACAACTTGATCTTCAAAATCTTCTATAAAATGGGTTCAACCCACCTACCTAATATCACTTCTTATGTCATTCTTGAGCCCTAAAGGTCAGCCTCCCAAAAGCACTTATCTATCATCCCTTTAGCACACCATGGCACTCTCGCCCAGGTGCTTTTTCTTAGAACCTTCTCCACTTAATTCCTCATCCTCCAAGAGCTAGGTGTCTTTATTATTCTCTCAAGATATACTTTTCCTCAAGTCTAAGATGCCATTAAATTGTAACATATCTGCCAATTTTAGAAACATTGAAATGTGTAAAAAATATATGCATTAGAGGAAAGTACAGTAAATTATCTTCTTCATCTAAATTCTCTCAATACAGTGTTTGTATTTCTATTTCACTTACAAGGGCTGTCTGGAAAGTATCCAGCCATGTAATATAAAAAATGAGACATTTATGGTTGAATATTTTCTGGACAGCCCTTGTATTTCTTAGGTCTTTTATTATGATTTGATGTCTGTTGACCCCATTAGATTATAGGCTCTAGAGAACAAAACTTCTGTCTTGCTCATCTATGATATAGTAGAAATCCTACTACAGTTTGAGTAAGACAACTCATACAAGAGTGCATCAAGAAAGAACATAGCACTAATAACACCTATCTCACGTTTATCACCAGAATAAATTAGAGAATATACATTAAAATCAATGTGTAAAGTGGATCTTATTCAAATGCAGGATTTTGGTATTTTAAAAGATATATTTACTAAAATTAAATGTCACACTGCAAATCTGTCACTCTTCAATATCAGAAGCTACATTAAGGAATACAGGAAATCTTTCTCAAGAAAATGTCTTCAAGAAAGTATCGCATTCCATTAACACTGCAGTAACACAGCAGTCACCTGGCTCCAGGAGAGCAAACCAACCCTTCTGGCACTCCATGACTACTGGTCCCCAAGCCTGCTTTTGGAGAGCAAGGTCTGTGAGTCAAGGACAGTGATTCTCAAAGAGAACAGTAACGAGGGAAGCCTGTGTAATATGAAAACAAGACAGCATCAAAGAGAGACATGGACTGAGAAGTTTGGCACGAGGAGGCAATTAGATAAAACTAATGACTCTAGGTCATAAAGACATCTTTGAAGAGTTTATGTCTAGCACTCTTCTATTGCCTGGACCCGTGTAATAATACCCTCTTAATAGGTCTCCTACCTCCAAATGGCACCCTCTTTCCTGAACTCATCTTCTGCTCTTACGGAAAAGCACAGATAACACAAAGTTAATTAAGCCACTTGACTACACCTTCAGTACCCCCCTATCAGCTAGAGAAAAAAAATAAGCCGGCCGCCTCCTGGCTCCTCAGTCCCACTGTATAAGCCATGCTTGATGCTCCAGTGACAGTGTTTGAAATATCGTGTCCATGCTTTAAGCTCTTTCAGGCTTCTGAGCCTTTGCTCAAGATTCTCCTTACTCCAGCAACACCTCCTCCACCTCTCTTTACCACTCCTTTAAAGTTCAGCTCAAGTTTCCCAGTTCCTGAGAGCATTCCAAAACTTACAAGACTGGGTTTAATGCCTCCTCCCTTGAATTCCTACAAAAACATGTGCCCATCTCTAACTTATCACACATTCTACTGAAATTTAAAAATTGAAAGTATCTTTTAAAAAACAAAATTCCAGTAGACTGTGAGTACTACAAAACGAAGAACCAAGTGCTTTCAACTTTGTAGCTCATTTACCTAATATAGTGCCACTTAGTCAAGTGAACCGTGATGGTAACCTTATTGTTGGTTTTTAAGGAATTATTTCATTGTCCAAAAAAAAAAAAAAAAGAACCAAGAGTTTCTTTTTCAGCTTGCTAGTTTTGGGTTTTTTAGCGAAGTCTTCTTTATAGCTAATGTCACACTAGTGCAGAGGTGTACTGATGAATATCACACACCAGCAATACAGCTGTTGAGCTAGTCAACTAAATGCTTACAGGTCCATTCCCTAGACTTACCCTGTGCTGCTCTGTATCATAGTCAACTGCAATTTCCAAGCAACCTTGCCCTCTGGCTTCTAGGACAATTTGGCCAGTGGGGAGGCATAAGAGATGACAGCAGGCAGAAAAGAAGCCAGAATATTCCTCCTCACCCTCCCTACTTCCTGACACATCCTTGACAGAAGCCTTATCTCTTACATAATACCATTTCCTTCCGGACAGCACTGCCCTCTGATGTCCAACTCCCATCATGAAGCCCTGGCTAGGGGTCTGGCTCCCTGGCTCCCCCACACAGCCCTGCCTTTAGTTCCCCACCCAGCCTTGGCTTTTGTTCTCTGGTAATACCAGCTTTTCTCATCTTCCCACATCCCATAAGGGCACTGTAGAGGTTTTCAGGTGTTGTTAGATCTGGTTTGCCTCACAGTCCAGGTTTAGCAATTACCTGTGCAACCAGTTCCTGGATTAACATTCCTCTGATGAAAGACCTACTGGGTTAATATTTTCTGGATGCATCGTAACCAGTTGTGCTTTTAATTGTCATTTAATGTAGAATGCATCAGATACACCTCAGCATACTAGAGATAAAAAATTTTAATCTTGAAGAAAGCTTATTACACAAAAACACAAGGGCTGTCGGAAAACATCCAGCCATGAATGCCTCTTATTTTTCATGTAACATGGCTGGCTACTTTCTGGACAGCCCCCGTATGGTTCTGAACACCAATAAAGAGGCAAAGAGGAAGAGAGAGCTTAAGGCAGGGACAGAAGGAGAGGGAGGGAACCATGCACTAAATTCTTAAAAGTAACAATACTCTCACATTTTATTCATACCAGTGCGCCTCACTGGAATGCAGTCTTTCCTCAGCTGCAATGTTTGCCTGAATTAAATCAATCACTTATAATAAAAAAAGTCACTTTTTAAAAACTTACTTAGTGGAAAGATTGTGGGAGCTGGAGTCACTGCAGACCAAGACATCTGTTCCAAGGCGGAAAAACGTTAAAGATCTCCTATCACTGACGTACCAGTCAAATCGACAAAATTCAGTCTTTTTTCAGGACAAATCCAACTAGACTAATCAGTTAAAAGACATACTTTTAAACATTAATCTTATTTCATACATTTTCTAAAGATCATAAAATGTTAAAATTGAAAAAAAATAGTTTTAAACATATGGAATAAGGGCACAATCTGTAAATAGTTCAATGTTCACTGAATATTACAGGACTTCTCAACTCCCCTTTCATGTAATCATTATATAAAAATTCCTTAAACAGAGCTAGTCTAATAACATAATTCAGTAATCACTCACTATCCATAAAATATTTCAGGAACAGAAACACTTCTGGAACAGAAAAAGCATCTCTTATTTATTCTTTTTCTGAATAAACAGTTATTTCTTAATCACTGAATTAGCTGTTCTTGATCTCCACAGGAAAATGTATTAGACAGTGATCCCCAAACTAAAGCAAAAGATCAATTCTAGATTACAGACTCTGGAAGAATGAGATATGTAAAGGAATTGGGGCCTGCCATTAATGACAGGCATTTCCTGGGCAACTCTGCACTGCCAGACACTTTGCATAAATTACCTCATTTTAGTTATTATAAAACCTCACAGTGAGGAAATGAAAACCCAAAAAGGTTACATAATTTTTCCAAGCGACAAACCTAACCAGCAGACAGTATAAGTAAAATTTGAGTTCAGTTGTGTCTGGCTCTAGAGTAAGGGTGCCCAATCTTTTGGCTTCCCTGGGCCACACTGGAAGAAGAGATGTCTTGGGCCACACATAAAATACTCTAATGCTATCAATAGCTGATGAGCTGGGGGAAAAAACAAAAGGTCGGTGCATAATTTTCGTAATGTTTTAAGTTTACGTATTTGTTTTGGGCCACATGTAAAGCTGGGCCACCACAGGTTGGACAAGCTTGGTCTAAAGTAAATCAAGAAAATTAAAACACTTAAGATGTTTAATAGGAAGCATTTGTGCATGTGTGTATTTAGATTAAGTTGTGCCATTATTTTCATCCAAATCATTTTCACGGTATTTGACTGGGAATCCTAGAACTTCCTGAAAGATAAAAATTGCCTGATTTGTTTTTAGTAGTTGTCTCTGTAACAAAAGCTACAAATATAACACTATTACTATAACCAACATTCTAATAATGATGTCACGATCCAAAAATAAAAACTACTGAATTGTCTTCATTACATAATTTTTAAATTTTGCTATGATAATAGAAAGTGTGGTTTAAAAATACAATCAGCTAATATATTCTACATAGTTATCACTACTCAATGAGGGAAAATGTCTAGATGTCAAATACAGAACAACAAAGTAGAAAATAATTCGCAAGGTGTACAAGTATTTCTACATCATAAAAGATTGTAGTTCATGTCCTGACTATAAACAACAAAAAGTAGAAAAAAATACATAAGTCTAAATATTTTATAGAAATTAGTCCTCAATTCAAAGAGCAACAGAGTGTTAACAGTTCTTACTCTAAATTATTGATTGCCAAAAAATATATTTATGTTCTAAAAACTAAAGTCTAAAGTTTTAAGTACATACTTTATAACCATTTTTTGGACTGAATTCCTAAAATTAACCATAAATTAACTGTCATCTATGAACTTCAAATTAAGGAGACAGAACTACACAGGGGCTGTCTGGAAAGTATCCAGCCACATAACCATTCTCACCATATTGACAATAGCTGGATTTTTTTCTGGACAGCCCTCATATACAAGTATAGTGCAGGCATGCATGTGTGTGTGTGTATGTATGTGTGCGTGTGTGTGTGTGCATGCATGCGTGTGTATGTGTGTGCATGTGTGTGCGCACGTGTGTGTGTGTGTGTGTGTGTGCGCGCGCGCGTAGTGGTTGACAATCTTTGTAACTTTCTAAAGACAGTCATTGATTTCATCTTGCCTACTTACCCGCTATGAAGAATATGAAGCGGCCTAACACCCAGGCAGCATACACAGATGATATGCAAAATTAACCACCAAATCAACAGGTAAAGTCAAATTTACCATTACTATCAGTGTCCATAATTCTTCTATAGTAAAAGTATGATTGACTTTTTTACATTATTTCTACTATAAACCATTTCAAATTCTTTGCCAGATTCGGTTTTTTCATTCTCAGTAGTAACAACTAGTTGGAAACCATTGAGAGTCAAGGACTGTATCACTGCTTTTTACAAACATTACTCTATCCCCCTGATAAACCTGATAGATAGAGAGAAGGTAGTCTTCTCTCTATTTTACAGGTGAGAAAACTATTAGAAAAGTTAAGTCACATGACCAAGATGAATTACTAAATGGTGGAGCCAGATTCTAATCCAGATCCATCTAACCAACTTCAAGGTCTGTTTGCGCTCACATCATTCTAGGCTCCTATTTATGCTAACCTTGTTCATTAGTTTAAAAAATAATAATCTCCCACTATTTTTTTCCCAGAAAGTTGTATTTGGGACAGGGGGATGAAAATGAAGTCATTTCCAGGAGTTACTTTTGCAAATATCAAGACAAAATTTTCTCCAAATTCTTACTGGTTTAACTTTTAGAATTTCAAATACAAATATTAAAAATTGCATCATTGGCATAAGCAAGATTTAAAGACATGCATTAATCACCACAAAATTTTTTCTACAATAATGAAGATTCTAAATAGAGCAAAGATCCAAAAATTGGAGTAATATATTGGCAAAAGTATTGTTAAACAATATCTGTTTACTAAGTATAAATACAATATTTTTTAATAAAAAACTGTGTGAAGCTCAGATTGCTTATATTAGAATCCTTCACTCTAAATACTAGAACCAAACAGAAAATATATCTGTACATTTTCTTAACAGAGGATAGTTTTACAATTCTGTCTGAAAATGTCATTATTTCGCCCTTAATCCTGAAATGTCTTTTCACTGGGTAGAGAATGCTAGGCTGGCCATTTTTTTCTCGGCACATTGAGATCATCATTGAAACCATCATAAATGTGGCTGAGCAATCAGCTAATAATCAATGTAACTGCCACAGCTACTTTAAAGGTAATCTGCTTTTTCTTCTCTTTCAACTTTGAAACTATTGTCTTTGTTGCTGTTACTGTCTCAACATTACTATGATGTGCCTAGTTGAATATTTCCTTTTAGCTATTCTGCTTGTAATTACATGAATTTCTTAATTTTTCAGAACTGATGAAAAACACCAGTAAATTTATCAGCTATTATTATCCCTTCAAATATTGCCTGCTTTCCTATTATTTCTCCCTTCTACAATTAGAAAATTGATGAAAATCCTGCCAGACTTTATTATGCTATGATCTATGTATCATAATCTTTCTTTTCACTCATTTCCTTGTCTTTCTGTGCTACATTCTAGATAATTTCTTCTCTCCCATGTCCAGTTCATGAGTTCTCTTGAGCTATATTTAATCTACCATTAACCATACCTACTGAGTTTTTTCATTATAATTACTATATTGTTTATTTCTAGAGGTTTTATTCAGGTTCTTGTCAAATCTCAGTTTTCTATTCTGTGCAGATATTTTTCATCTTTTTGTAAACACAATAAACAGTTGTTTCATAATTTTTGTCTGATAATTCCAAAATCTAAAGTTTAGGGGGGGTCTATTTCTATTACTGTTTCTGCTCTTATTACTCATGGTGTATTGTTAACTCATGCCCTTGGTTATATTTTACTGTGAACTAATTCTTTGGAAAATTATTTGTGGGAGTTCCCCAGGACCTAAAATAAAAAATATATTCTACCTTGAGAGGGCTTTCATTTGCTTCGGCGAGGCACCTAAAACCATTTAAATTCACAACCTGAGGTTTTTCTGGACCACCCAGATGATAATGACTTTGAGCTACAAATCAAGAAGGAAGACCTTAGGAATAGGTAGTTTTTCAGGTTCAAGGCAACTATTCTTGCAGCCTACTGTGAGCAAGAGAACGGGCTTTAATCTTAGTTCACCTATATGTTATGGGCATTGCTCTCTGGAGTCCCCATTTCATAGTGAAGAAATTTCCTATTAGATTCCCCCCTCTTGGGCCTATCTAGACTTTAATCTTTATACCCTGTGTCTTGTGAGGCTTTCAAAATCAAAGGAAAAGTTCTCTAAAATGTGGCAAATGTCCTCAAAGAAAAAGGCGTTTTAATATTTTGCTTATTTTTTCTGAATGTCTGCTTTCCTATAGTTTATGGCCTAGTAATTTCTTACTGTCATATTAGCACTTAAGGGGAAAAAAAATGTAGCATTTCTAATTCTTTTCAGGGAATTACTTTGTCCATATAAACTAACTGACCGTATTATCCTGTTTCCAATTTTAAAAGCCTTCATACTTTTATATTTCAATCCCTAAAAGTTTCATTTTCTGGCAAAGTCTAACACTGACAGCAAGGAACAATTTGTCTTTACTGAACATGATTCACTGGTATCGTCTAGGATAGGGTTTTTCCAAATCCCAAAACAGATAAATTATATTATATTATAAAACTATTAAGAGATGAACAAGATTCTGAAATTAATTCCCCAAAAAGAAATCTGTATAATTGCTAGGGAAATTGTTGGTCTAATTTTTTTCCCCACCAGCAGTATGTATACATACAAAATCTCTATTTGAAACTACCAGAAGTTTGTTTAGCCAGAGTGATTTAAAAAAATGGCAAGGGAGAACTGAGTTCAAACTTGTTTCTGCCAAGAAACAAAATCATAAATTTTTATTACATAAAAATGTAATAATTCTTCATAATAATTTCAAAAAATATATAAGCAAAATAAAAAGAAAAAACTGGGAATATTGTTTATATATAATAGGCAAAGAGTTTAAATCTGCAACATATAAAGAGCTCTTGAAAATTAATAGGAAAAAGAACAATCCCCAAAATTGGACAAAGGACTTAAATAGGTATTAAAGAAATAATAAAAGCAATCTGTCCATTTTTGCCAATAGGTTAACCAAAAACAAGGATTTACAATACTTTCTGGTAGCAAGATTATGGGTAAATGAAATTTATACCCTGCACTAAAAGTTGGGGTATAAATTAATATCTATTAGGCAGTTAGGCAATAAGTATTAAAATCTAAATTATACAGGATCTCACACAATTAATGCCCCTTTTTTATGAGCTGGTAATCTATACCAAATCTTTTATTACAAAGTCATAAGCATGTGTGGTTATAATTTTGTAATAAAATCATAACTCGAGTATGGGCGTTACTTCTGCTGGACCCTGTACATAGCTTTGATACATTAATCCCACTTCTAGAAATATAGAGTAATAGTATCAGTGCATAAGGATTTATGAAAGGTAAAATTAAAAATAGAACACAAAACTGATTAAAATTAGAAGTTACATGCATAATTAAAACTTAAAATGAAGCAACTACATGAATAAAAGAAAATAGTTATTGTTTAAGAAGAATGGGACTAGAAATTACTTTTTAAAGTTTCACTGTATGTTGTACTTTAATTTTTTTAAATTAGTAATATATGATCATGATTTTTAGAGGGTTGAAAATATAGACAGAAATTAACTCATGCAACAAATTTTGTAGTTTTACTTTTTGTTTGTTTTTTAAGTCTATGTAGTGAATTAAACATAGTCACAAATTCTTTGTCACTTTCTCCACCAGGAGATGGGTTTAATTCTCCTCCCATTGGATCTAGGCTGATTCAGTCATTTTAAGCAATGGAATACAGAAGAAGTAATGTTTATCAGTTCCAAGCACAGTCTTTAATAGGACTGGCTGCTTCCACTTTCTACCTCTTAGAATAGAATGCTTGATCTTGGGATACTCTATCTCAGAACCCGCCAGTCAGGCCCAGTTCACACAGAGAGACCTCATTTAGGTGCTCTGATCAAGAGCTCCAGTGGAGCTCCCAGGCAGCAGTCAGCATTGCCTGCCACCATGTGAGTGAGCCATCTTGGAAGTGGAAACTCTAACCTCCAGTGAGCTGACACCAAGTGAAAGACAGATAAATTACCTTTACCAGTGCTATACAAATTATAAAATCATGAGTTAATATTACTGTTGTCTTAAACTACTAAGCTTTATAGTGGTTTATCACACAGCAGTTAAGAACTGGGACAGCCTCTGAATTACTGCTCTATTTTCAGTACCTGGTATGGAACGCCAGCTTTTAATAGGCATAACACCAGGACTAGGAGTAAATATGTTGTATGTGGCTTTGGCACTCACGGAGTAACACAAGTGGGACACAGACAATTGTAATACATAATAAATGTATTGGAGTAGTAGAGGGTATCTAGCCAAATAGGAAGGGCACAACACAAACTCAGTGGTGACAGGAAGCTTCCTAGAGCTGTGGCATTAAGCTGAGACCTCACAAGAGTCATTAAGATCAAGAAATAGACTATTTCAGACCTGAGGCAAGCAAAATCATAAACAGTTCCAGAAACTCAAAGATTTCAGTATTTTTTAATGAAATCATAGTATACAGAAGGCAGAAGGAGGAGACACATGGCTGAGAAATAGGTGACAGAGATTACTGAAGGATTCTAAGCCAAAGAGTAAGAGAATCAATCAGGTGCAACTGAAAGAGATCACTTGGCTGCAGGGACATCAGTCAGAAAGCCTCACAGAAAGTTAGGCTCTATCCGTTAGATCAAGATATTCCAGAGTAGAAATACGGGGAAAAGGACAATGGATTCAAGAGGTAGAATCCACAGAGCTTGTTGTCTTTAAGTGAAAATGTGGATAAAGCAAATAAAATGTGTCTGCAAGACTTCTGGCTTGAGCAAGAGAGTTGGTGGTACTATCCACTAAAATAATCAACTTGAGAGTGGGGAGTGTTTTTTACATTCAGTTGCAGACATACTGAATTTGAGTTTTCTGTGGCCCATCCAAAAGTGGAGTTAGCCAGTAGGCAATCAGATACACAGTTCTAAAGCTCAGGAAAAAAAATCAGCACTGGGGATCTAAGACTCTGTAGAAGCTTCTGTCTTTGTAACACTGATTTCTCACTATCTCCTCTAGAGTCCTCAACCACCCAGTTACTACTCTACAATTCTATGATAATTGTCTTTATAAAGTATCTTTCCCTTTTCGTTAACACTCCCAAAGCAATGGTTTTATGGTACGAGGAAACACCAGTTTAATCAATGTTTTGCCACTGGCTTTGCAGGTAGGATGCACAATGGCCACTGTTTAGGGTGTTCTGCGGGTAGACAAGAAGGAAGGAAACTGGGATTGATCAGGATCACTTCCCAGACTAGAGGAAAGCATTTGTACTCCTGATCAAAGGAGAAAGCAGGCAGGGAAACTATTCTCTGAAAACTAGGAAAGGTGTATCTGGAAAATAAATAGGAATCCAGAAAATAATTAAAAAGGCAGAGTCAAGGAAGTCCAGAAACACAATCAGAAAACAGAAAGTGGGCCAGAGAAAGAGCTGACATACCAGGCAGGCGCTTCTCCACCTCTCTCTGCCATCCTGTCCTACCCTCAGTGCCTCCTGGTCTACTTATTACTTTCCAATGCCTTCCATTACATCCAATTTAACAATTACAAAATCTGGCTTGGAGATCTGTAAGTAGACCACAGCAGGACCGTAGCTTGAAAAGAAAACTCACCATGGGAGTTGAAAATTACATGACCTGCCAGAAAAAGAAAACCATGACGCTTGATACTGCAAACAAGCAAACACAAGGTTGCACAGTCTGATCTCTGTCAGTCTATCAGCATTCTCTTTCAATTTCTGCCAAACCACACAGAAAAGTCTTCAAACTCTACGGAGATAAAAATGCAAAATCTCAGAGTAATTTCTTGGGAGGTAGAACTAGACAACTACAATTATAAAGGAAGCTGTAGGCACTTTAACCTAAAGTACCAGAGAGCTGTTATATTACCAGGAGACTTTTGAGATAAAAGTAGAATCACAAAACTTCTGCGCTAAGAGGATCCTTAGAGGTTGTCTTAGTTCAGCTGTTGTAACAAAATACCATAGACTGGACGGCTTATAAACAACAGAACTTTCTCACAATTCTGGGGAGTGAAGTCTGAGAACAGGGTGCCTGCATGGTTGAGTTCTGGTTGAAAGCCCTCCTCCAGGTTGCAGACTGCTGTATCCTCATAAGCCAGAGAGAGCAAGCTCTGATGTGACTCTTACAAATGCACTAATACCATTCATGGGGGCTCCACCCTCACGACCCATCTAATTCTAGCTACCTCCCAAAAGTCTCACTTCCTAGCATCAGCACGGGGAAGGGGGCAGGTTTTCAACATCTAGATTCTAGGGAGACACATTCAGTCCATAATAAAGATGACTAGATAGAATGTTTTTCCAGATATTTTACAACCTTTCTGAGAGCTGAATACAATTAACAACGATACCAGATCAAAACATCCTATTTCAAGTTAATGAAATTAAGAACATCATTCCAGCACAGCTTCCATAAGTGAAAATTAATCATGAAAAAAAACCATACATAAAAATGGCTGGCATCAGATGGTATGATTCTCTCCCTGGAAAATATGTAAGAGAATCAACTTAAAAGCCATTTAATAAGTAGATTCAGAAAGTGACTAGTTACAAAATAAATACACCAAAAAATTAGTAGCTCTTCTATTTACCAGCAATAGTGAGGTAAAAAATACACACAGAGAGACAGACACAAAGAGAAAAATCCCATTCACAACAATAAAAAATAAAATACAGTGGGACTGAATACAAGACCAAATAATAAAGTTTCTGATACCCATGAAGAAAGAATAGATCATTCATTAAGTAGTACTGAGAAATCTGGCTAATGAAAGGCTTAAAATGTCTGAAACCTCTACATCACACTATACAAACAAACATATTCTGGAATAAATACAAACCCAAATTTTAAATTTAAACTATGAAAGTAGTTGAAAAACATAAATTAACAGCTATATAAACATAAGGTAGACAAGGCCTATAAGATAACTAAAGAAAGAGCAAAATTAAACTACATAAGAAAACAGGAGAAGGAGAGGAGGCATAAACTCAATTATAGCCTAATAAAACTGTTAAAGAAAAGAGGGTAATACCCAATAATGGCAAGTAGGGGTCTCTCAAACAGCTTTGTAGTAAAGGATTAAGTGGTATAACCTTTCTGGTGTGAAATCTAGCCATATGTATCAATCATAAGCATATCTTTTGACCCAATAATTCCACTCACAACCATTTTTCCTAAATAAATAACAATGTATAGGCATGAAGGGATATTAGCTACAATAATGTTCAGCATAGTATTACTAGTCATAATGATAGAAAGGAATAGCGGTATCTAAGAAAGGAGGATTACTTTCAGTACACTCATACAATGAAATAGTATGAAGCCACTAAAAATTAAGTTACAGTAACAGCATTAGTAATAGAAAATGTTAACTGAAAAACAAAAGCAAGCACTAAAAGAGCATGAATCTACTCTCAGTTTAAAAAAAACCCAGGTATTATCTACACAGACATGTTTATCTGTATCAACAATACATGCATATGCACGTGTGCGCACTCACTCACACACACACACACACATACACACACACACACACACACACACACAAACATAGGATCAAGAATTAAAATTACCCTTAAATTTGTTAAGAGAAATAAAGGTTAGGGAAGAGAGACAATTTATCCCAAGCCTCCCTATAGCACAAACATCTACCTATCAAAACAAGCATTCTTACCACAAGACTCTCGGACTTCAAGAAGCCTATTTTGTGAACGCAGCAGAGGAAGTGGGAACTGGTAGTATCACCTGCCAATCTCCCTCCTATCAACTGCATCTTTTCCCTCAAACCCCACCAGGGATCCAAGACAATCAATTCACTATCTCACCCCAGGATGGCAGGAGATGTAAGACTAGTAATACCTCTTGTATTCCTACAAAGCAGTTACTGGAAGAACTCCAAAGTTCTGGGAAACTTTAAATGGCTTGACTCCGCTCCCCACAGGTTATCAGCCAATAGAACACATGCCTTTGCAGCCGGGACCAGAAACTTGGGCTCAGTCTTCTTGCACCATTGTTATCACACCAACTCCATCTCAATGAGGGTGCATCTACCCCAAGGTAGTTATATCAGAACAGGGGGCTTACTTCTCGCCAATCTAATTATTTTGAAGACCCACTATTTAAAAGTGGAGATCTAATTACTTTGGTTCAACCTTTTAATCTTACTTAGGAACAAAATGTTTAGCAACACTAAGAGAAAAAAACATTCCTGCTAACCAACATTTGTGACTAGCTTTCAAAACTAGTACCTGCAATACAAAGGTAACTTTTTTTTTTAGCTTCTCTCAAGACAAGATAATCCTGAAGAAAACTTTAAGAAATTTACAATAGTGTGGATAATTATTTTTGATCATTTATTTTTATAAAATTCCTACAATGGGCATCACTTTTTAATACAAGAAAAAAACTCATGGAAGGCTAAGTTCCATTCATACGACTAGGTCATTAAGTGAACTGATAGATAAGCGAGGAGCTTATGTGTCATGGCACCATAAGGTATGTTTTTCAATAAGTACCACCCGAGCAACACTCATAAATGCAACATGCCGTCCAGCCTGACTGTGAACACCGTGTGATGAATGCTTAGCGATGGCGGGAATAGGACACAGACTGAGCAAAGGCACTCCCCGTGCTGGAGAACTGGTCACAAGAGCCGGTGGTAGTTAACCAGGTAGGTCGTTAAGTGAGGAGTGATGTATAATAATTTGCCTTAAGATGTGCACCCACAGCAGCATTTTCTTTAGAGAGACCACAACTAGTCTGTCATAAATTATCATATAAAACTAAATCCAATGAATTTTAAAAAGTAAATCATTCTCCTAAATGTCAACTTCATGACCTATAAAAAGATAAAGGTAAGCACTCTTATTAACACAAATATATGAAAATTTGCAATAGCTTATAATGCCTATTTCAAATCTTTTAAATCTATTTTGTTTCAAAAAAGTAATCCACTAAAAACCTTTCCTTGGCAACTGAATTAAGAAAAATAGTAAACCTGGAATTACTAAACATTTTCATGGAGCCAACCAGATATGCCACGCAGCACAGAACAATGACTGAATGATATTATCTTTACATGCTTTTTATCCAAAATAATGGACATTCAATGAGCATCTACTGCATGCCAGGTGCAAAAGATAAAAAATAGTAACAAAGAGATCCTATACTCCAGTGTTCTGTCTAGTCAAAAAAACCATGCACTATGGTGACTGTAACTTGGTATAATGTACGTACGTTGTGTATATACAGAGGGTGCCAAAACATGTATACACATTTTTAAAAAGGAAAAAACGGTATTAAAATTGTAATACTCAATATATACTGATAACAAAAGATGAATACAAGTCACAGTTGACTTCTGCAAGTACAAGAGGTGCTTAAAGTGGTTACGGTCAGTGTCCAGACCCTTCTGATCATGGCGAACTCCTGCTGGAACATTGACCAAAGTGTCCACTTGTATCACTGCACACACTGTTTCAATTTCTTCACGAAGTACCACCAGTGTAGTTGGTTTTCTATGGTACCACACCCTTTAAGGTCCCTCATAGGTAGAAGTCAAGGGGTGTTAAGTCAGGAGAACATGGGGGAAACTCAACCGCATCTCTTCATCCTCTCCATTGTCCTGGCAGAATATCCGTGCTTCCGCCATTTTGACTGTGACGCCTGTCACATAGTAATGCTAGTAGCATTTGATTCATGCCATCTTTTGAGCAAATGTCATACTACACATTGCTACCATAATTAAATTCAACTTCGAAAATACATAGATTACATCGCTTAAAATGTGTATACATTTTTTTGGCACACCAGGTATATTTACAAACCCCTATCATTTACCGCCAATTCCACAAATGCAAAAAGCTCTAAAAATTAAAAATTGTTTTTTCAGTTGTCAATAAAACATGGTCTAATTTAAAGAGGGTTTTTATAGTCTTCTTTTATCTTAGTGTGAATATGTATAATTTTGCTGGGAAAATTAATGTGTATGATTATGAGGTGATTGCTCCTATCCACAGGTGGGTTCATGATATACAACATATGCACCATATCAATCTTCTAAATCCCCAAAACTTTTTACTTCTGAGATGCATATGCCATGATGGGTTTCAGATAAGGAGCTACAGAGTAGTTTGGAGAATGCAAAGAAGGATGGATTATTTCAAGGAGCAAAGGAGTCAGTTTGGGAAGGTATAAGACAGAGAAGCCTTCAGAAAAAAGGTTGTCTTATTCTAGGCTTCAAACCACTACACTTGAAAATTTTAAATTGAGTCTTTCACACCACCACCCAGGACATCTTTTATTATTTCTACAGCCTTGCTTCATTGTTTTGAAAAATACGAGCTGCCAAAACGTATTTATTAATATTTAATTCTCCAAAGAGACCCAATTTTTTATTTTTATCCAAACTTTGTTTCTTAGCTTATAGAGTTTATACCAAATAAATGGACAATTTTCACTAAGATCCTTCAAATACAGTCAGTCTTGATTATGTGGATATGACCAACCACACTGCAGGTTATCCAAAGTCAAACATAATATCTAACACTTAACATGATAGCATTAGCTATGTGCCAGACACTACCTAAATCATTTTATATGTGTGTTACACATTATACTTGTCTCTATATGTCTATATGAGTAGATATGTATATATAACCTACACATACACACATATGCATACATATATTCTCACTGAATTCTCAAAATAACTTTGCAAAGTAGTTACTATTATTATCCTCATTTTAAAAATAAAAAAGTGAGGCTAAGTGACTGGCCAGTATGGCATTATAATGGACATCACAATAACAGAGAATGGGCTTTGAGAAAACATTTACAAAAGGATTCGTTGTTTTATTGACTTACTTTCCAAACTCACTATTATCCCCAGGTAACACAGAATTAATGCTCCTGGAATCAGCCCCACAGGCCCTCCCATCAATACCCTCCCTGCCCCCACTCCTTCCTCTCGCACAACTAACCCCTGCCACAACTTCTCATTTCTCAAGTTCTGGTACACACACTGTATATTACTGCCATTCTAATGATCTGTACATATTAAGAGAAATGCCTCAGGCCAGATGTACAATCATTCCTCAGCCTGGTGCTGATAGGGCACAAAGCTTTCTGAGACAAAAAGAGCGAGGAAGATGAATGATATATTAACATTTTTAAGAGAGATGCAAATTATTCAACTTAAAATATCATCCTTTATTCTAAGGTTGCCCTTCTTCCTTTTTCAGTATTAGAATAGGATAATGATGACAAAAGCTTAGTTTGTTTATAGCCTTACGGGACAAAAAAAAAGTCAGTAACGCAGTCAATCGACGCCCCCCCCCCCCCCATTGCTGCCAAATCCTTAATGTCAGGATAACAAATGCAGAATAAATCTACCAAGTAGGAACGAGGAGGTGGAAGACAGGCACAGGTGGGAAATAAAGGCCTGAAAACTTGCAGCGTCAAACAGCAGCAGATACTAATTTTACATTTAACAGTGATACACAAACTTACAAACACAGTGGTCCAGCAAACAAGAGCAAACCAAATAAAGCTTTGCTAATTTCGGTAACTTATTCAAAAACAACTACAAGCATTGAGGCAGTTCTTCCTTTTAAAAAGTGAAATAAAATAGAGGAAATGAAAGAATGACAAATTTGAATTTTAAAATGAAAGTAAAGCTTATAATCCTCACCCATACTAAGAAAGGGGATTTAAAAGAGTATCATTTAATTTGTCTTCTTCTAAAAAGGCAGCAGGGAGAAGATTTGCTAAAAGGAAACATGGACCGTAGTGTCAGGCAGCCAGAACCCCAGCTTGATGTTAGTTGTGTCAACCTGAACACGTAGCTTTTACCCTGTCTCAATTTCCTTCAAAGTTGTGAGGATTAAATGAGTTAGGATAGTAAAGTACTTAAAACAGTGCCTGGTACTAACTAATCACTTCGGAAATACTGTCATAGATATCATTTCAGATGATGAAACAATGGTAAAGTAAGAACTAATGACGATAATAAAAATTATGGTACTAATAGTTGATGATACATAGTTCCATCAAGTTTTTTTAAAAGTAAAACCATTTTTAGGTGCATACAGTCTATGAGGTTACATGTGACACTTTTAAACTTTTCAATTTACAATTTTTTAAAATATCTCAGGAAAACAATCTGAATCCAGTTAGGATATCCCGGGACCCAGACATGGTCTGCTCACTCTGCAGTAAGACTTCTCAGTTCATCCTACCATTTGCCCCTTCTCTTTAGCTACCTCTCCACCCACAGTGAATTACTAAAAGGCACTTGTTCACGGATACATCATTTTTCCTCCTAGCACTGAAGTTGTCTACATCCTTGTTACTCAAGGATGGTTCCTTGTTCAGCAATACCTACAAGCTTATGAGTTCAAAATATCAAGCTGCATCACAGATCTACTGGATCAGGATTTGCATTTTTTAAACAAGACCCTCAAGGGATTCCTACGCACGTTGAGAAGCACTGTTCTATGACTCTACTGCACAGTTGTAAAAATTAAAAATGCTCAATATTACATTTGAATTTAGAGCTATGGTACGTTACCAAGATATGAAATCAGAAAAGCTCATTAAAAGAAATAACCAACATATAAGTGAATTCGTTTATCACTGACATCAATCAAATGTTCAAAGATTTGTTTTCGACAATGCCTACATTTAATGCTTCCTGCTTTGAGTCACTACTTTGTGCAACAGCACCCTAATAATATAGTTTTAATGGCACTATAGTTTGTTGTACAGAGTACAAAAGAATGACTGGGTCTAGAAACTTAAGTGCAATCCAGCTCAAAGGTGTGCAACCCACACGCTAAAATTTCGAGATTTAGTCCAATTCAAAGTTGACAAATGAACCTCTTTCCAGAAAATTATTCAAAAAAAAAATCTAAAGAATGTAAACTGTTTAATAACTGTTTAATTGAAAAAAACTCTAATTCACTTGCAGAATCGAAAATTGTTTTTGAGGTTTGTGTTCGTTTTCTTCCAGGAAAAGTTGGGATGGGGGGTAATCAACTTTCACCCTCAGCAAAGTTTTTCTTGTATCCTGAAAGGCCTCAACTTGCATGTTCTCACAGGTGAATAAACTTAGGTCGTACTAAAACAAAAATCACGTTTCTGTTCTCAAAGGTGAAAAGCTTCTCTCTTCTAAAGGGTGCATTTTAAAAGATTTGGGATTCCGGGCCCTTTTCGCTTCCGGCCTGCGAAGGAAGCGTGCTGCCCAGGGCTGAAATGAACAGGGAAATTTACCAAGTAGGAAGTTGAGCCCTATCCAGACATCAGTTCTGTCCGCCTGCTGCAGCTGGCCTTGCAGCCTAGACCCCAACCTCCCGAGTGAGGGAAGGCAGGCAGGCTGGGGTGAGCAGCCTCCACGCCCTGCCCACCCGCCACCCAACCCCCCACGGCGATCCGGGAAGCGCACAAACCAGGCGCGGTGCGACTACCAGTCCAGGGCGGCAGCAGCACCCCCACCCGCACCCTCAGGCCTTCCCGGGAGGCAGTGGCAGCTGCAGCAGCGACGGGAGGGAGGTGGGACTCGTCCTGAGAAGCTGATGGGGAGGCCGGGGCGGGAGCCACTGCATTTGGGGGCAGCACTGGAGGAAGACGGAGGAGCTCAGAGAGCTCGGCTTTTTTATGATCATCATCATCATCATCATCATTTTGTTTTACCTGTGACGCAGAAGGGCTCCCCAGCTCCTATTCCCTGAATCCTCCTCCTCCCCTCCTCTTTCTCTCTCTCCCTCAGTCTCTGCCGGGCGCTCGTGGAACCCGCTGGCCCGACCAGAAAGAGAACAGGGAGGGAGGGGCGGCGGCGGCGGTGACCAGCGACCACGTGACCACGCTCGCGCCGTAACGGCGGCCGCCTCCTGCCGCGCGCCCTCCCGGCGCTCCACCTCTAATAACCCCGCAGCTCGCGGGACCGGGACGCTCGTGCGCAGGCGCCCTCCTGGGCCCAGAGACTACGCGGGCGCGCGACGCGCTGGCTCGCCCTTGGGTCTAAGTCTTTTGGGCCCCGCGAAACACGACATGGGGAGTGAGCCACCGGCTCAGCCCTCTGCTTAGCAGTCCGGGGGCGAGAGCGCATGCGTGGGAGGCCTTTCCCGCCTCCCTGTACCTGGTCTCCCTCCCTCCAGCTCCCCCGCTACCGCCGCCTGGGTGCAGCGGTCAGCTGGAGGCTGCGAGCCTGCCCCTGGGACTGAGGCATTCTTACTCACCACCACCTTCCCAGCATAAGACGAAGAGGAAGGTGAACTGTCAGCCCCTGTGGCCCTCCTGAGAGGCCCTCCAGCCTAAAAATGTACATTTCTTTGTTGTATGCAAACTGTCTTCCATTAGACAGTTTTCTAAAGCCGAGTAGACTCCTGTTCATGCTTCAAGACCCAGCTCATCTGTCACGTCCTCTATGAACTGTACCCTACTCTGCTATGGAGGAGAATTAGCATTTTGTGCCGACCTACTTCAGTATATAACCCAGAGAGAAATAATATGTAACAGTTATTTTTACAAACCAACACCACTAGGCTCGGATTGTATCTTTTCCATGTAACCTAGGACTGTATGTCATTGTGGTATCTCAGTAAAAGTCTGATGACTGGCCATCAGAACGCAGGCAATCTCCAAACCCTGTGTCTTGTTGCCCTCTACCTCTGCTTAATCATGATTTAAGATTCCCTTTAACCCAAGCACACGTGGAATGCTAGTATTTTTCTTCCCAGTATGAAAGCCTTTGGATGGCAATGCTAATTAGACTGGTTAAGGCTTAACCTAGTAAGAAAAGATGTGTAGTCTTGTATTAGCCTATCTTCACCAAGAGCTCCAAAGAAAATTGGTAGTGTTGAGTCAAGAAAAAGGAAATCAAGCAGAGAAAAGTCAATTTTCGAAGATTAGCGAGCTTCAGATGAGGCTTTCTTCACAGACAAACCCTTCCCTTCTCACAAGGATTTCCCTTTCTTTCCATTGCCCTTCCCTGATGCAGAAACTGGACAGGTGAAGTTAGTGGTTCTGGCCAGATTTAACCAAGAAAAGTAATTAAAATGTAAAAATTTACTAACTGGCCATTATGGCTAGACCCACCATCATTACTGTTAAACTAGTGAATACTGACATGACGTTCAAGAAGCAGAACTAACAAAATCCCAGAAAATGTTGGGATAAGTGTTGAGCAAGAAACAGTATTAACAAGGGCTTCTGAGAAACTAGGAAAATCATGTTGGGGAGGCAAAATTTTCTCTCTACCCTTCTAGGTGTTTTGGCTGGTCTAATAATCAAATTAACATAACACAAATTAACAGGAGAAAAACAAATTTAATTACATATGCACAATTTTAATTACATAAGAATGAGACCTAAGGGCAGGTAGGGCCTTTAGGCTTATACAGTAAGTCCTCACTTGATGTCATTGATAGATTCTGTGACTTTGATCAGGAATGTACAGATGGTCCTTAGAAAACACCTTCAACATTTTTATAGCATCTATATGCCATATGAAAATCATAAATTGTTTTCTAGATGCAGGCTTAAAATGTGTAAATAAGCAACATGGTTTATACATTTAGTTTATATCCTTGTTACAATGTTTGTCTCACTGTGCTATGACCAGTGGCTTGAATGTCTGATATTCCCTAGACTGTGAACTCCTCAAGGCTAAGCAGTATGTCATGTTCATCTCTACATCAACAGTGTTTTAATTAGTGCTTAGTATCTGGTAAGTATTCAATAAATGTTTGATATGAATAAAAGTAAATATCACGTTTTATAGAAATCATCAATTTGCTACATGGTTGAACAGTGTTTTATTTATCTATTGCAGTGTAACAAATTACCACATGTGTGGCTCCTTAAAACAACATACATTTATACTCTCACAGTTTCTACAGGTCCAGAGTCTGTGTGTGGCTTACGTAGGTTCTCTACTTCAGGATCTGTCGCGTGTTTGCAGTCAAGGTGTTGGCTGAGGCTGTGGTCTCATCTCACAGCTTGACCGGGGAAAGATCCATTTCTAGGCTTATCGGTTTTGCTGGCAGAAGTCAGTTTCTTGCCAGTTGCAGGACTGAGGACCTCAGTTTCTTGCTAGCTGTCAGCTATAGACTGCCGTCTGTTTCTTGCCAAGTGGGCCTCTCATAAGGTTGCTCACCACACAGCAATTTTATCAAAACCAGCAAAAGAGAGAGTTTCCTAGCAAGAAAGCCATGACAGTCTCATAGAACATAATCATACAAGTAGCATCTTGCCACCGATACAATATAGTATATTACAAGCTAGTCAGAGGTCCTTTCTATACTTAAGGGGAGGGTATCACACAGAGTATGGGTACTAGGAGGCAGGGATGACTGGGGGCTACCCTGATTGTTCACCACAATCAGGGCCTTGGTATAAATAAGGTATAGATAGTTGGTCCACTCAAATGAAGAACCTTGTTAGGCTCACGTGCTAATTAATGAGGATGTCCAGATGCTTGCTCTTATGTGTCAATATTCCAAACACGTGATGTAAGAGGAAGAACGTCTTTCACAGAAGTTCTTCTACTTTGAATGGATGAGTCATAACTCATCAACAAATAAAAAGTTGAACCTCCAAATCACTAGTTTTGTTAGGCTGAATACTCGCCTAGAAGTCCTTTAAAATGGTGACTGAAATATGAACATTGAAGGCATGCAACATCTGTCAGTTGGGAATTCATAGCAAACATGTCTCATGTGGTCCTGTGCATGCTCCTGTCGATCCCATCCATTTGAATAGGCAGTCAAAAGCACGATGCATGCACACGGATAGACAAATGCATGGAAACCATTGATGGGAGAGGTATTAATCAGCTATTGTTGCAGCAATGCTGCATAACAAACAACTCTAGTATCTCCATGACTTACAAAAGCAGTTCTTTTTCTTGCTCAGCGATTGCAGGTTGGCTGTAGTTCACGTGATCTAGCTTGAGTTTGGCTGGGCCAAATTGGGCTAGGCTGGACTTCAGGCTTTGGGCTAGGTTCAGGTCTGGTCCACATGTCTTCCTTCTGGGCCCAGCAGCTCCATGGGGGATGTTCATGTTCTGCACACGGCAGATGACAGAAGTACAAGAGTAGCAAGTAGAAACATTCAATAACTTTTGAGGTTTTGTCTCCAAACTGGCACACTGTCACTTCTGCCCATATTCTATGAGCTAAAGTAAGTCAGATGGCCAAGTCCAATAACAATGGTGTGCAAATATACTCTGCTTACTGTAGTGGGCGACAATGCAAAGTCTCATGACAAAGCACAGGACAAATAATTCCATTATAACGAGAGACTAAAATGTGGGGAGTACTGAACAAAGGCAAGCATGAGGCAGCCAACCTTAGAAGCTGGTCAATTTGCTTGTGACACTATAATGAGCTCCCTGATGACTACTGCTTTAAAAGAACAAGCCACACCATGGTGTAACTAACTGCTCAGGCCATGCACTGGTATAACCCTATGCTCCTTCAGTATGTAATCCTCTATAAAATACAAAATCTACATTGTGGTAATATAATAAAGGTAAAGATTTTACTAGCACAGTGCCTTAAAAGTAACAGTTCCCGTGGCAAATATAACATAGCTTTTGGTGCCCATATACTGTAAAGACAGAAGTCCTAACTATAAACAGTAATGGGAAATCATGCATATTCAGGGATAAGAGTGATGAAAGAGTTATGGGTTCAGTTAGAAAAATTACTCTGAGAATTTTATCTTACAGATGAAGCCTCAAGTAAAGTACAGCACCTTCAAGTGAATATTTAATAGGTGACCGAATAAAGTAATTTTCATTTAAAAAGGCTGCAATGTTGTAATGTAAATTAAAAATAAAAACACATTTTTCTAGATATATTATGGATAGTGCCAATATTTTATTCCTGTTTCTTATTTCAAAATGTAGTTTTCTTTAATTAATGGTTCTTTGTTGGGATCTATTTCCTCATAAATGAGTCAGACTCATGAACCTTGAAAACTAAGATACCATGTTTCTGTTTAGTTTTTAACTCACAGACCCTCCAAAGATCATGTTTTCAATTATTGTTCACCTATACAGTTAAAAATGGATTTAATATGGGATAATTCACAGGTGGTCATTTAACTTGGCTTATTTGGAGGACATTAGATGCTAGATTATATTTAATTAATTAATTAAATGATACATTTCATGAATAAGTATAGAAATACCAGAAGCTGAAATAAAGTCCTATTGAAAATACTTAAGGAACATAATGCTATTACTTCAAATAAATGCTATTCGTTCCAAATTTTGTAGTGCCACACATCCAATTATCAATTCATTTATAATTGAATGTAAGACATGAACTCTTGAAAAGCGGGAGTGGAGCTAAATTTCATACTATCAGACTACTTTCTCATTTAACTTCTGTGTCTTAGGTTAAAATATTGAAGGTGTATTCCTAGAGCAAAAGTCTTTAAAAGCATGTCTACAATTTGGATTCACAAAGGGAGAATTTGTGAATTCTGGAGAATCTGATAGGCTGCATTACAATTTTCTGTTAAAATGTTCATAAAGATACAGGAAAGGGGAAAGACTGGCACAAAGACTGGTGCTGTGGACTTTAAAAGTGAGAGGAACAGTTGTTAAAGTGCAAGTGGAATTCCAACTGCTTTATTGATGATGGACTGAAAACCTGTTTTTTTGTTTTGTAAGTTAGTGTTAACTTTATTACTGAGAAGAAAACATATTCAAACTATGTCCTATAAACTCTTTTCTCTGAAACAAGATGATAAATGATATCAAAGACCAGGGAAAAAATTGCACCCCCCTCCCTCCACACACACACACACACTGTCTGCATTTAACTCCAGCATGCAGATACTTGCTGACCATAAAAAAGAAAAAAAAAAATACCAACTGAGCCAGTGAGAGCTAAAGTTCTGTCTTCACCTTCTCTTTCCCCCACCTAACCCAGTCTCCATCTCCCCATGCATTCAGCAACAACTCCCAGAGATAACACAGCAGAAAGAGGGTGGTGCATGGAACCAACTCCATATTAAAAAGCTGACTCTATCTTGAAGTTAATCCTCCAGTTTAACTGCTGAGCCCAAACCTTTGACCCTGTCTTCTTACCCCACGCGTACTCTGGAATGTGTACAGAGGTTTCGGGTTAGTCACAGATTTCCATCACATTTTCCTCTAGGGCAAGAAGCTCTGTGTTATCCATGTCTTAGCTCATGCTGACACCAGGGCCTGCTGATACCTGGCTTTTCGGCCTCCCCCTGACTACCCACACACTCCTCTATAAGGGAATAAAAGAGAGTTGTCTAGAAGAGGAAAGTGTGGGTGATCTGATTGTCCTGTGGCTGCCCAGAACCTGTTTCTCTACATGAAAGTTCCCTGTTAAACTCTCTGCCAATGTCTGTCTCATTCTTCAGCTAATAGGCTCCTTCAGCGTTTGTGGCCTTTTCATAGAGCAGAGGGGAAATGAACAGAGACAAGTTAAATCTTGGGATGTTCAATTAACTAAGGAAAAGTGTTATAAATGGGATAGAGAAAGCTCACTGTGTGGTTGAGCTTCATCAAACTTCTGCATGGAAGTTCAGGGCTCTCAGTATGGGTGTTCCCGCAAACAAGGGGCAAATGGCATGGCCTTTTCCGGCCTCACCTTGAAGAGTCAAATGGCATCTCTTCTGCAGCACTCTTGGCTACAAGTAAATCTAAGCCCACCCAGATCTGAGGTCGAGAGCAGACCCACTTTTCAATGGGAAAAATACCAAGGCTGATATTGAGTCATCTTTGGAAAATATAATCTTCCTGTCATTAAGAAAATCTGTATTCATTTTTATGGCTGTCATAATAAATTAACACAAATCAGCTTCTTAAACAACACAAGTTATCTTCTCATTCTCTAAGTCATAAGTTGACACAGATTTCACCAAGCTAAAATTAAGGTATCAGTCATCTGTGTTCCTTTCTAGAGGTTCTAGGGGAGAGCCTGTTTCCCGTTAACTTGGGTTGTTGGCAAAATTCAGTTCATCAGGTTGTAGAACCAAGGTCTTCATTTTCTTGCTGGTTGTCAGCTGACAGTCTCTAGAGGTCACCCACATTCCTTGGCTAATGGTTTCCTTCCTCTGTCTTCAAAGTCGGTAACAACAGGTTGAATCCTTCTCATGTAACATCTCTTTGACCCTTCTATCATGACATCTTTCTTTGACTATAGCCCAGAAAGGTGGGAAAGGTTCTTTGCTTTTAAGGATCTATGACTAGATTTGGCCCACCAGGATAATCCTGGCTACTCTCTCCATCTGAAGGTCCATAACTTAAATCACATTGGTTCCTTTTGCCTTTTAAGGTAATACAGTCACAGATTACAAGGATTTGGACTTGGACATTTTTGGAAGGGGCGTTACTCTCCCTGCCTGCCTACCACACAAGCAAACTAAGCTGCTTACCTACATTTTGAAATTTTCCTTTTGGGATGATACCATCTCTGGTTAATATGCACTGCATTAGAGACTTTGCACATTAACTTGACCTTCAGGCTTAGATTTAAAAATTGTCAAGGACATTTGCTCAGTTTATTGGAAAACACCAGTTCAAATCGTGCTATCCAAATTCCAACATGAATAGACAGAGAAGAAATTCAACTTAGAGGTCTATAAAACCTACTCTAGCATATGGGAACAGAAATACCACCTTTTAATATTCAAAGGAAGATCGTGGTTCTGGAAAACATAGTTTCTAAGAAATAAATTAAAAATTTACACTGTATATGCCAGAAATTATCAAAAGGTGTCTAAGGACATGGCTTCTTTGTGAAGAGAACAGAAATGACAAGACTGACATAAAGATATCTATGAAAGAAAACTGACAGAAATGAGGAAAAAATGTAAATGAAAAATACAAAAAAAGAATTAAAATCTACATAGAAGTGACTGAAAGGCAAAATAATAAACCAGTAATATGAAGGACAAACCTGAGAATTTTTCTAGAATGCTTTATAATAGGTATAGGAATATTTTGGTTGCAAGTGACAGGAACTCTACTTATCTAGTCAATGAATCCTTCTTTCTTCTAAGAATGTTCATGTGGAATCTGCCACTTGTGACCAAAATAAGTTTTAAAATAGTTTTAATAATACATACCAAATGTAATTTGAATAATATAATTTTAAAGCCGATTAACATATATATGTCAGAATTTATGCTCCACAAATAGAAATTGTGCCTTTTCAACTGTCCACAGAAATATGTTCTATTTAAGTATCTTTTCTTTTTTAGACAGATAGAATAAACTGATTCCGATGATTGCCATTTGAGCTTTGCATATATATATTTGTGCATTTTTGTGTAAATGTATTTATACTTTATTTCAAAAAAAAAAAAGCCCCCAACCAAAAGGAAAACAACTTAAACAGTGAAACTAGTAAGACAGGAGTGTGGACTTGATGAAGATAAAGTGGAGATTAACAAGTAAAAAAAACATCGATATATTCATAAGGTACTTCTTTGAAAATGGGACAAAATATAAAGAAAAATAAGTTTTATAAAAAGTGGATATAAGAGCAAATAAGATGTAAATTTTATTGGAAAATTACTCAAACAATTTTATTAAACTAATGTAACTTTGATAATAAAACCTAAGAAAAGTAATAAACAATTTTACTTATAAAGTAGGATCCCAAATCACAACTGATGTAAGATGTTAATAAATTGAATTAATCAGTTATATTAAAATAACAATCTGCATTGATTTAGTTGTATTTAGGCTTGTAATGAAAGGGTGCTCTAATACTAGGAAATTATATATACATATCATCATATAATTAGGACAAAATGAAAAATTCATTATCATCTCAAAAGAGGCTAAAAAAGTTCTTTAATAAAGTGAATATTCATTCCTGACAGAAACTCTTAATGAACCAAGAATAAAATTATATATTCTTAATAACTATCTTAAACAATAGTCCAAATAATTCTTAATAATAAAATACCACAGCACTGTTTTCTGAAGTATTATTGAACATTTATTCCTTTCGGAAAATTTGGCTAAATTTGGTAATAGTCGATGGGGTTGGGGTGGGAATGGGTGAAGTTAGATGACAAAGGATACTGAGATAACATTTAGGTAGTTACAAAATTAAATGTAAACATTGAAACATTAAATTATCAGAAGGATTAATTAAACAATCTGTCCTGGGAAAGGGCATTCTAAGCATAAAAACAGCTTAAGAAATAATAACGTATTAATAACTTTAACTCCATAAAATTTAAATCTTCTGTAAGTCATGAAACATTTTTAATTGGTCTTTTTGTTAGGCATTTATTTTTTAGAACCTAAAACTTCAGGGTCATAGCAAAATTTAGGGGAAGGTACAGAGATTTTTCATATAATCTCTGTTTCCACACATGCACAGATTTCTCCATTATCAATATCCCCACCAGCGTGGTACATTTGTTACAACGGATGAACACATTATTATCACCCAAAGTCCATAGTTTACATTATGGTTCATTCTTGGTATTGTACATTCTATAGGAAATGTGCAATGACATGTATCCATCGTTAAGCTGTCACACAGAATATTTTCACTGTCCTAAAACTCCTCTGTGCTCAGCCTATTCATCCTTTCCTTCTACCTGCTTCTATCCCTAGCAATCACTAATATTTTCGCTGTCTCCATAGTTTTGCCTTTTAAGAAAACATACAAAAGACCATTAAACTTATGAAAAATGCAAATTAAAGAAAAACAAAAACGTTAATTTTTTGGGTCTTACAAATAAGCAAATATTAACAAAGATCATACTCTATTGGATCCAAATGTATGAATTTATATTAATCTCTTAATACATATTGTCGAATTGGTTGCAAGTTTCCAGTAATTTGGCAATGTGTATTGTATTTATAAATTCACAACTTTGTACCTAACAATTCTACTTATAGCTATCTATCCAAAAGAAATTAATCAGCAATGTAAAGAATGATTTTGTAGAGTTTTATCAGAAGATTATAAAGCATTAAAAAATAACTTAAACATTAAACAATAGGGAAATGACTAAATAGTTATGATATACCCATGAAATGGAATATTACCTAGACATTACAAAGAATTTTAAAACAAGAAAACACTAACAATGCCATGTGGTATTATAAATGGAAAAAAGAATAGAAAATTATGCAGTATGATACAAATAGGTTTTAAAAATTGTATAGAGATATATACCTATATATGCATGCACAAACACACACACACACACACACACACACACACACACATCACAGAACATTTATACAGATGTATATAATATAACACAAAAACTAGGTGAAAACCACCAAAATCTTTACAGTGACTATCTCTGTGTTGATAGCTTGGGGAGGATTTCTTCTTTATTCCTTTTCTAGTATCCAAATTTTCTACAGTGAGCATACATTAGTTTTATATCAGGTATTATTTTTATAATGAAAAAAAGGAGAGACTTCTTAAAATCAGCTCTCCTCTGTAAGAAGAGAGCATTCCACCCTCAAATTACTATGTAGCAAGCTGCAGTTCGAGGCTTACACTTTCTTTCATTCTTGATAACAGTCCATAGAAAGTGCTTTCTTTCATTTTGAGATTACTCTGGACTCCCAAACTAAGGTTCTTCCTGGCTACTCTCTGGGTGAACTTCTCTGCACCAGGCTTTTAAAAGATTAAAGGAGCAACGTTAGTCACAATGGCGTACAGGTGGAAGCAACCCAAGTGTACATCTAGAGATGAAGCGATAAATAAAATGGGGTGTATGAGCTCCGTCTGGAAAATAATGCAGCCATAAATTCCTCTATTCTTCATAGGACGTGGCTGGATACTTTCTGGACAGCCCTTGTATACTAACAATGGAATATTTTTCAGCATTAAAGAGAAGGAAATTTTGCCGTACGCTACCACATGGAGGAACCTGGAGGACATTATGCTAGGTGAAATAAACCAATCACAAAAAGACACATGCTGTATGATCCTGCTCTATTGTATGAGATACCTAGAGTAGTGACAGAAAGTGGAATGGTGGTTGCCCGGAGCTGGAGGGAGGGGAAATGGGGAATTCTCCTTTAAATGGGTATAGAGTTTCAGTTTTCCAAGGCCAAAGAGTCTTGGAGATGGGTTGAATAACAATGTGAAGGTACTGAACACTACTGCACTGTACCCTTATAAAGAAAAAGATGATAAATTCTACATTAGGTGTATTTTACAATAATAAAAAACAGTGAAAACAGAAGCAGAGATAAATAGGACAGAAAAGAAGGGTAGAAAGCTCTATCTAGCACAGGCCAACTATATTGCACCACTAGCAGAACCCTGGAACTGGGCCACTGGGACCTCACCTCTGATTACTGCAAGTCTTCACTTACTACATCTGTTCCTGGTTTATTAATTTTGTGAGATGAAAACACTGCATATCAAGTTGTCATCAATTAATGGATACTTGAATAACTTACAGCACACCCACATGGAAATAAGCTTTTTAAAAGTCATCTTCTTTGAGGGGCTCTTTATTCATCTATACTATGAAGAAATGGTCCATGAATGGGTTTGGGGGTTCTTTATTTTGTTGCAAAATTATGTGTGTAGTTGAATCTGTGTATTTTTATCGAAGAAGTCCTTTTCTTCTTAGCAGATTTTCAAGGAGGCCCCAAAGTTGAAAACTAATGTTACGAGGGGTGGTCCCTATGTTGCTTAGTCTGCTAAATTCCACTGCATGCATACTTCAGATATCTCTCTGACAACATCAAAAAAGGTTCTCTAAATATAGATTTTTATAGATATAACAGATTATTTGAGAGTGACGTTTCGCTATTAGAAATTCATGATGTGTATTTTCTTCCATCTTTACCTTGGACATGAGAACTTGAGAAAAAACAAGAATGCTCTAAGTTTTAGTCCAGTACATTCCAGATTCCTCTGTTTTTTCAGTCTATCTAAGATTTATTGGTAATTTTGTGTCCTAAACTAGTCTTGTCTTGACTGTATTTATGCTGGGATATAACTTTATTTCTTAAATCAAGACCTTTATTTGTGACTATTCCCTCATCTTTGCTTCTGTACTTGTTCATTGTTCACTTTAAAGCAGTGGTTTAAAAAGTGTTTTGGCAGTGACCCGCAGTTAGAAATGTATTTTATAGTATATAAAACAAAATACTATATACTATATAATATATATAAAACAAAAGTATCTCAAAATAATACCCTGACCTCATGTCAAACATTGACATTTTCTTTTCTAATCTATTCCATTTCACTCCATTCCTTGCTATTCTACTTTAGTTATGAAAAGAATTACTATTTCTGACCTTCTAAATCAGTTGTTGTCAAAGTGGTTCTCAAATTCGGCTATACATTAAGGTCACTTAGGGAACTTTAAAAAATACTGATGACTGTTTTCATGCCTAATTCTCACCATTCCCGCTTAATTCCCACCACCCAAGACTGTGATTTAATTGATCTGAAGAAGGACTTGGGCATTGAGATTTTATTTTGTGTGTGTGTGTGTGTTTCAATAAAACTTTATTTGCAAAACAACAATGACAATAACAGGTAATGGGCCACATTTGGCCTGAGAGGTGTAATTTAATGACTGGGACAGAGTGGCACTAGGATTAAGAGATGGTGACTTTAGATTGGGGTGGTTAGGAAAGATTCCTCTGAGGAGGCAACATTTGGGATGAACAAATGACAAGGAGCCAGCTATGTGAAACTTGGGAAAAAGAGCATTCCAAGCATAGGAAATAGCTAGGTCAAAGGTCCTGTGGCAGGAAGAGCTTTGGGCATTGAGATTTTAAAGAGCAGCCTCCATGATTCTAATATGTAGCCAGTGTGGAGAAACATAGATTTAAATTGGCTTCACCCTCCTCCGGTGGATTTCTCAGCTTGAAAAGCACTGTTTGAAATGGCCTCTTAGATCATCGTTTGATACAATAGCAATTTCTAAATGTTTTTATTACTTTCTTATATTTTTAATAATATTTATTTTCTCTTTAGTATTATTCAAATGCATCCTATAACAAACTGAGGCTTGCATTGCTCCTGTACCTTTGTTCTTGGATAAGTTCCCTTACTATTGTTTGCAGCATGTGGCCTAGACCTGTGCTTCTCCAACTTTAACCTCAAATTTCAACGTGCCTAAGAATCACCTGGGATCCTTGTTATAATGAAGATTCTGATTCACTATGCCTGGAATGGGACTTGAAATCTGCATTTCTAATGAGTTACCGGGTAATATTAATACTGCTGGTCTGTGAACAACACTTTGAACAGTAACGTACTAGACAAAGATGCCTCAGCTCTCCTTTCTATTTTCTAGCCAGCTGGCTCTGTGCTCTTTCCCTTAGTTATTACAATTTTGCACAAACCCCAATGAAGCAAATGGTATTTTATTTTTCTTTTCTTTGATAGACAAGAGATCTCCTGATTGGGACTCAGATGACAGGGAATCGTCCCCCCAACATCAAATAGACAGAACATTATGAACTTTAGTCATCAGACCAGTAAATGCTCATTTTGCTATAGTAGTTTTGGGTGGGTGACCCTGGGTCTATGTCCCATATTGTGCAGGCAACATACATGTGTATGTGTGTGTGCATACACTTGTAATACAAAATTTTCACATTTCAAGCATTCTTTCTCCTTGAAACCGAGTGATACTTTCACAGCAAGCTATTTGTACTCGTATTTAAAACTATCTTACAGCAAAGTTTTTGTTTACAAGTCTGTTTCTTACTAATGTATACACACTTTGAGGACAGACAAGATCTACACCTTGCATAATCAAAGAGCCTACTAAGCACTCAGTGAATGTTTGTTGAATTGAATAGTGGTAGTACTAATGAATTATCATGATAATATTCAGTGGTACAACCTCACATCTCAGTGGCTTAAACTAATTGGCATCTATTTAGATTTTTACTCTGTGGTTCAACAATTTAGGTTGGGCTTAGTAGGTAGTTCATCTGATTCAGACTGGATTCATTGATGTGTCATATGGCAGGCTCACTATTGCTAGGTAACAGAGGTAAGGGGGCATTTCTTTTTCATCCACCAGCAGGCTATGCCACTCACTGTTTCATGGTGGTGGCAAAAGTTCAAGAGTGCAAGTTGAGATAGTAAGCACTTTTCAAGCTTTGCAAGGTCCTGGCCTTTCCATTCAGTGGGATATTTGGAAATATCCCATTGGCCCAAGCAAGTTAACTGACCACACCAGAGTCAGACTGACTGGCCACTACAAAATGATGTGGCAAAGGAGGGTAAAGAATCAGAGCCATTTTTTTGCTATTAATGTACCATGGTGGTTTTTCTTTCCTTCTTCATCATCATGATATTATCCCTTATGTCTAAAATTCCTTCAATATGTGGAAACAGCATAATGATACTGAAGTCCTTCCTGATTTTATTTTGAAACCGTTAGTTAGTTGTGCCATAATAGAGACTTGATCTGAAGTGATTTAGTCGAAGACATGAAGACCCTGATTTTCACTGGAGTGTAGCCTGGGTTTCATTACAGTCCCTTCTCATGTCAGGTGTATCAGCCGTAATCCCATCCACCTGCTGGTGTGCAATCCTTCCAGGCACTGGGCCAATATGCAGGGAAGCAACCATGTGCTTTAATCAGCATCTGTATCTTAATTTTTTTTTGTTTGCTCTTTGTGCTGTGTTAAACAAAAACACAAAAATCACCTTAAAAGCACCTTAATGAAAAGACACTGTTATCAACTTTCTCATCAGATGGGAGGAAAATACTGACCATGGGGGTAAGTGGCCAACAGCACTGACTTCACGGAACCCAAAATAAAAATCCTAATAAATGCCTAGTTTAAGAAAATGACTATAAAGAAACCATTGATTGTAATAACAAGAAAAACTAAATAGTCAATATCATTCTCAGTGTCCCCTTCCTCTTCTACCACAATGAGGTGTATTATGTGAAACATATGCATATAAATAAAAGACAACTGGAATTGCTTAAAAAAGAGATACTCAACTGACAGCAATAAAATTTAGATCAAATACCAAAAAACAAGCCTCGCTGTAACATTGATTAGAGCACAATTTTCTTATTTTGTTAGTCCTAGGAGGACCATTGAGTTGCTATTTTATTTAAGCTGGTGGAAAGGTAAACTAATCTCATTTAATGGGCAGAAGATGCAGAAGCTGTAGTTGCTTCATTGCAAGGGATGGATCAGGAGCAGTTGAAGCTCAATAGGATTATTGGGTTCAATCCATTATTTTCTGGAAAGTTAGAGACTTGTAGAGATATGAACCTCACTCAGCTCAGTGAAAACATTTTTCTGGCCCCAAGTAAAATTGTGAAGTAGGTCAGTTGTATCTTCAGATTCCATCCTTTCCTCCAGGAGGTATTCCTTTGCAAATCATCATCAGAACCCAAATGGAAGCCTCTGGATTTCCCCCCTTATCAAAAGACCTAAAACCCATTGCATGTCAATGTTAATGATGGCTACCAGCTCAAAGCATTTTCCCCACAAAGGGAATAATGTTTTGGAAGAGAGATTTTATTGGTTAAGGTATATATACCATTTCCACCCCTAAAATGACATCAGAGCAGCTCTTCTTTCATAATTCATGATCCTGAAGGTTAGAGTTCATTGGCACATACACAAAGAAAAAAGATACATTAGCACATGAGATAGAAAACAAAAAGTTAGGGACTTCTGTTTAAACATGCCTGGTTAAAGACCTCTGACAGTTTTCCCCTTCTAAAATCTTACCAAAAGTACAGCAAAGAATAAACCCAAATGGCAAAAACAGTAAGAGAGGAAACTACGGCAGACGAAGACCGTTAGTATCGGGGAGATGCCTATGGAGTGCCTGTGTGTCCCACCCGAGGAACCACGGCTTAGGAAACCCTTACCTTTATAACCTTCTCCTTCATGCCTCACGCAAGCAAATGCTTCCAACCTTTGCTATGGGAAAAACAGTGTCTTCATTACACTGGACAGCAAACAAACCTTCCCTTTATTCCAGAGAGAGACACTGTGTGTATCTTCCAAAGCTATTTGTTATAAGAACATTCTTGAAAATTTGGTGGATGAAAACATTGTTAATACTCTTGCTCATAAGACACGTGGAAGCACAAGACACCCATGGAGAACTCTCCCAGCCTTTCGTCCAAGAGGGTCATGGGACTCTTCTGACAGCAAAAAATACCTTAACCACTTTAACCTGTGAGTCAGTCCTTACAGTCCCATAGAGTTTCAACTGTAAGTTGTGAAACTATACACAACCATTCTGCCGTTTATTGGCCTATTTTTCTCAGCCCCCAGGCTGCTTAGTCATGTTGGGATTGCGACTCCAAAACTCCATCTTCCAGCTCACTTGCAGGTAGATTCTACCAGTAGGAGACACTGATAAGAGATTGGAAGGCAGGAGGAGAGGACAATGAGCCTTCTCCTGGTTTCCAGCTCAGGTTTGCATCCCCCCAGCAGCGGGGGACAACCATGGTCTCCAGCTTCTCTTGGCACTTCCTACGAGACTGCAGCTGCCCTCAGGGGCATGCTGTTGGAGTAGCGGCCCTACCCGTCTCCTTCAAACTCACAGAATCAACTGTTGTAGCACCTGCCACTATCCCAAGACCTTCACTTGAATTATCTTTAAGCCCTACCTTCTCGACCTTGTCCTCGCACTCACCTAGCTATACCCCCTCCCAGAGATTTTAGCAAAACTCAGCTCCGTGGAGGTGTCCCTTTCTATCACACAATCCCACAGAACTTTCAGGTCCTAGTAACACCACCTCTTTCTGTTTGTCTTGTCAGCATTAGAGGTGGTAGATTTTCCTGGTGTTTTCTCCAGGTGGCTGTAGCATTCCACTTACAGCCTTTCAATGCCTGTGCAAATTTCTGTATTAAATACCTCCGTTTGAAATACCTAGCATGGGTTTTGCTTTCCTGACTGGACTGTGGCTGATTCACTCCCCATAGTCAGAAATAATTTCATGTTCTAATCCAATGTTTAAATTTTCATTTCTTTTTAATTTGATTTCTATCTTTTTTCACAGGGCACAGTTCAGAGAGTACAATAGGCCCTTGCCCAGTGACATGCTCAGTTAATGATGACCGAGTATTTTCTGTGAGTGTGATGATCTGTCAATGGAATTACGGGTAGGAACGACAACTGCATAACTAATAGCTAAGGATAAGCTTGATAATTTTGGACTAATTTAGGCTAGAGGTTAAGTAAATTACCCAAGAGCAATGGTAGTCCATAGTGAAGAACTTTAATTTTTCTTTTGCAAATACCCTCTAAAAATTTACTAAAATGAGGATAATAATATTACTCTATATAGGAAACTTTTGGTGTTTCTATTTACTTTTACAATTGTATAATTCTATGAAAATTATATATGAGTACTATCAACTGTTTCATTAATAAATGAATTGGTTTGAAAAACCATTTTAGAGACCTTTTCTGTGACTTCATTTTTCTAATTACAAAATATTGAGACTCAAATATATGTCCGTGTGGTATCTCTGAGAAACAGAAACATAATATGCTCTTTGTTTTTAGATGAAAAAAAATTCAAAATAATTTTAGTAGTTAATAATTCTCAGTAACAATTAGATGCTGCCTGAGTTTGTAACACTTTAATATATTATTATTTTGCCAAAAACATGTACAAAGGCAATTTAATATCAGAAAAATATGATATGGAGACACACGCTATCCTGGATCACCCTATTCTGAAATCAAAATGCAGATTAATACTGATTAATTTTAATATATGCTTTCAAAGATGTATATAAGTACGCATACCAACTGAATATTGTCAATAGTTTCTTGAGACAAAATTCTTTAAACTTTTAAAAAGTATATAGCCATTTTAATAGCATCAAATGCTAGATTAGTGTATTTCACTATCATCAGACCTGGGAATAAAATATCTGGAGTGCAACTAATAATACTCAGAGCTTGCTCACATTGTTTCATGAGAATCTACCTTTTATGAAGCGAGTCCTATCTCTATGAATAAATTGTTGCATAACCCAACCCATTGTGTTGGTTAAAATTGGGATATTATTGAATAATCTTATTGAGAAAAAGAGAGTAACATCTTGAACAGCCAAGTATCTCTTTTATTCATTTTCAATAATAATGTAACAATGGGACCACAGGTTGATGGATGCATATGACACTATTTGAAATAAAAATGAAGAAATCTTTTTTATAGGGTGGTTCAATTCTTCCAGGAATTGCAGCAATATTCTTCTCTCTGTATGTTCTGCTAATGTTTTGTTAAGTTTTAACCATTTCTTGGCTTTTATAAAATTTCTGATGGGATTTCTTTGCTTAAAAAAAGTTTATGCTAACATAATATGTATTTTACCTGAAGAAATATATAAAGGACAAGGAAAATTAGCACATTAAATTGAATAAATGGAATTGTCTTCATGACTAGAATGAATCATTGAGGGATGTGGCTGAATTTTACCCTAAAGTGCCTATTTGAACCATTCCTCTCTTTTTGAGAGTGGATTGCCTTAGTTACATCTTCCCTTCTCTCTTGCATTCTTACTCTCGATCTGGCTCCTTTGCTTCAACCAGAAACTTACTCACTTCTGCCCCATTCTAAATTAAAAATCGCTCCCCAGCCTCCACTCCCCTCAAGTTACCATTCTATTGTTCTGGTCCACTTTACCATCAAATCATGAAAGAGCCTCCCAGAGTCCCTGGCTCCATTCTCCCACTAGCTGCTCACTTAACTTTCCAAACTGTTAAACACAGCTTTCTGAATTATCTCTACTTCTGGCCCGGGAGGACGGAAAATGTTATTAGAGAGGAGTACACAGAGGCTTCCGCTATATTGATAACGTCTTATTTCTTTAACTATTTATATATATATAGAATTTTTTATACTTTTTAAAGTAGCTTCTAGCATCACTATTCTATAAAAACTGCCACCAGTCATCATCTAGTTGCAAGGCCCATGGCCTCCCTCCTTCTTCAACATTCTACAGTATTTGATGGTATTGATCAAGCTTTCTTTGTTTAAAAATTGTTTCCTGACTATTAAGTATTACATAGTTGTCTTTAAAACATAGATAATATAGGAAAATATTTACTTATTTAACCATTAAAGTTAAAAATTTGAAGGAAAAACTCAAATCCCTACTATCCTCATCTCCAGAGATGACCACTGTAAACTTTTGTGTTTTTCTTTTTGCTACACAAGTTTGTGTGTGCGTGTGAGTACGTCTACTTGGCAAAATGTCCATTTTATATTCTGATTGTTGCTTTTCATATTAAATTAAAGGTATTTTGCCAAGTCATTTTACTACTCTTCACAAACATGATTTTAAGTAACTTCAAAATATCCTGTTATGCAAATACATAATTATTTATTTATTTGCTCAGGTTTTAGAACAACCAGCTCTGCAGATCTCCCAGGACAACATTCAGTGCTTACCTCGGTCCAGGAAATGCCCAACGTCCTTTGCGCTCATTATCTCATTTTGTCCTTACAACCGCCCTGTGATGTAAGTACTATTGTAACCCTTCTTGATATCAACTACCCCCTTTCCGAGGACTACTTTCAAATCTAAAACTGTGTGGCCAACTTCTTTTCTGAACACAGGGGTCTTATGTATAACTGCTTTCTGGTCTTCTGCAAATGTCCACAGAACACCTCAAACTTGAGATGGCCCAAACTACCCTCCCACTGCACCAACCTTGCTTTATTTCTTTCCTCCCCTAGTTCCGTTAGTGGCCCTCTTTGTCTTTTGGCTCCAGTGCATACAACCCAGACATCATCTTTCCTTATGTCTAATCAGCTGCCAAGGGCTGTTCTACCTTCTTCATGTTTTCCTTAACTATTCTTGTTTTTATTATGGTTAAATTTATTGGGGTGACATTGGTTAGCGAAAATTACATAGGTTCCAGGTGTGTGATTCTACAGTACAGTGTCTATGTCCACAGCTCTTCTTATTTCCTTATTTCCTCAGTGACTTCTCAAGTGACTTATTTATTACCTCATATCTGGATTATTTTAACAGACTTCTGAGGAATTGTCTTGACTTTCATCTCTTTTAGTGTCAACTCGTCCTATCTCCCATCGTTTTATTAACCTGCCTCCATTTTGTCCCTCAAAGTCAATCCTTGAACTTGATACTTAAGACCACCCACCTGTCTAGCAAAAACGATGTTCACAAACTCCTGCACTTTTGCTCTTCCTCTTCCCTCTACGTGGAATATTTTGTCCACTTTTCCCTCCCCTATCCTCCCACTTCATTTCTTCTAAGGATGACCATCTGTCAGTAATCATGTTAATGCTACTCCTGTAGGAACCCTCCCTCATCTTCCTACCTGGGACAAATCTTAGACTTATTTTTGGGCCATATCACTACAACTTTATAGAACTGGAATATGAAGAACTGTGGTGTGTCTCCTATCAAAATATAAACGCCTTGAGGGCAGGAACTGTGTGTTATGCCTTTTTTGGCTTCTATAGCACCTAGCACTGTGCCTGATGCATAAAGAGTGCTTTGTAAATACTTGTCAAGCTGACTAGTATAACATATTCACATCTTACCGTATTGTGCCATGTATAATAAGCACATTTTTGCCCAAATTTGGAGGAAAACATAAGGATGTGCATTCATTATACATGGGTTGTACTAATTACATAGCTCTATAAATATTTTTAATTCTTTTATTTATGCTTATGATTACAAGTACAACTAGAAATCAATAATGATATCTGTATGCAAAATAATACCTGGAATACAAGAATAATTTTTTATATACTATAAACATTTTATACATAAAATTTCTTATCATTTGTATGTTCTTATGTTTTGTAATTATTTGTTACATAAAATTTCTTGTACCATAAAATATTAAAAAGTAAATGTTAAAATTTCTATATAATGCAAAAAACAAGTACCCAAATATAAACAAATAAAAATTTGAAATAAAAAATTAAAATGAATGATTTTTTTCCCTGAAAGTTTGGGACAAAAACGTGAGTGCACATTATACATGGCAAAATACGGTAACTTTATTTCCTTCTCTTACTGTTGCTCCGGTACCTTCACTCTGCTCCGCTTTCAGGCCTCACAAGTAACTTGCACCAGTCCCTCCTCTGAAGCCCTGTAATCTTCCCTCCATCAGTAACAAGTCTCAAACATTAGTTTACTTTCCCAGGAAGTCAGTTCTCCAGCACTACTCGGAGAGGTAAGCTGTATTAGCATGGACTCTTTTGGTTACAAGTGGCAGAAACTTAACTCAAACTAGCTTGAGCCAAAATGGGGTCTTTATTTGAAGGACCTTGCAACAGCTAGCAGAACCGGAAGAATAGCTTCAGGAACCTGCATGGTCCTGAGCATCTCAGAGTTTAAAACTGGGACTCATTCCCTCTTGTTCTCTCTCTTGTTTCTAATTACTTATATTCTGGCTTATCTTGGCTTAGCTTTAGTCTGCCCAACTGGAGGTGGATGAAAACATTAGAGGCAAAGAGACTGGAGACTAGTAGAAAGGGAAAGCAAATTCAGATAGTGGGAAGTCCAGATCACCAGTCCTTCAACCTCAGCACCTACTGCTCTAACCCAGCGTGTTTCCCAGCTCTGGTAACCATCCTGGCCTACTAGTTTGCTTAAGCCAACATGAGTTAGTTTTGTCATTTATCATTAGAGAGTCCTGACTTACGCAGGTAAATGATTTTTGACAATATCAATCAATTGATTTAGGAGCAAGTCGATAGAATGTAATAACTTCAAAATGGGATTGAGCCCTCCATATCATTAAAATGTGTCAACAAAAAATGTGGGTCCTGTTTTAGAACTCCCCAAATTTGGGGGTAATCCTATAGACACACTTTTAAGGTAGGCAGACTCTTTCATCTTTAAGAAAATTTTTATTTCAGAAGAATTTTAATATTTCAATTTCTTTCCCCCAAATTTCTAAATCTACCATACTTACAAGGTACTCAGATTTATATACTCTCATAATATGCCTTAAAGATATTTCATATCTCTTTCCTCATTATCACTCCTTGTTTTGTATAAATTGCTGTTATGTTGAGCTTTCTCTCCCCCTTTTATTGAGGCAGTTATCCATGTACCAGTTTCATCTGAATTATCATAGAAAAATTTATTTTCCCTATAAAAATAATTGGCTTTCTTAACTGCAGTTTTATTCAGTAATGCTGAAATTCATAAAAGTTCTCCATAAGGATTTTACTATGGCGAATTTAACTTCTTTTTTATTTAAGATCTTTTTGGAGCAGTCCAATTTTCTTTACCTTTGGCATTTCCAAATCCTTAGTAAGTGACCAGTAATCCATCTGTTGCTGGATGCCTTGGAAGTCTCCCTTAGGTTATGATGTGATGCAATGCTATGCTAAATTAAAATGTATATATTCTTTGATTCTCTTTTTAATAGCTATTAGAAAACTTTTCTCTTTGAGTAATGGATTATTGAATATTCAACATGACATCTTTTTATCTTTCTCTGTTCATATGATCTGTATTAATCTAGTTCTATATGATCAGATGAAAGGAAATACTGCATCTGAATTTCTAGTAGGTTTCTAAATACATTGTTTTTTGCATGCTTAAATATATAGTCAGCATAACAAAAACCCAGTGACTCAAATAAAAAGTTACCTGTATTCCCATGTTTCAAAATTTTACTGGAATCTATTGGCAATATCTAAATAATCTGTATTATGATGACCTGGTTCACAATATAGAAATAAGAGAAAGAATTTATGGGGTTTTTTTTAAACACCAATTCTGAATAACGACAAATTAAATTGATTTTCTTACTCAAAGACCACATTGTTTTCTGTGTTTCTTTTCTTCTTTTTTTTTTTTTTAATTCATTTTTATTGTTAGACTTACTGGGGTGACATCTGTTAGCAAGGATTACATAGGTTTCAGGCATACAATTCTACAGTGAATTGTCAACTTGATGTATAATAAGTTCACCACCTAATGTGACTTCTCTTTCCATTACCTTATTTTCTTTTAAATACTAATCTCAACTATAATAAAGCCACATAATAGGATCATCTTAAAGAGAAACTTAATTAAATCAGAAGGGGAAAGAAAAATCTGACTTTCTAGAATCAGAGCATACGTACTCCATAATACGTTTCCTTCTAGATCAGCGGTCTGTGAAGCCTCATTCCAGATTCAGGGTGGTCATCTGGGTGTCCTGTGAACTAATGCCATGTGATGGTAATATTTATACTATGAAAACATCTGTATTTGGTCTCTGGTATAAATTAGTAATACATTGCATTCCTTGCTCTCATCAAAAGTAACTTCACATTTCTTACTAATTTCATAGATATTTGTCTGACAGTGGAAATTGGGAGAATACAGTAAATAAGATAATTGGTTTCATGAATTTTTAAAAAAAATATTTTTATGATGGTAACATAAAATCTTCCATTTTAACTATTTTTACATTAATTATGTGGCATTAATTACATTCTCAGTGTTGTACAGCCATGACAACCATCTATTTCCAAAACGTTTTCATCACCCCGAGCACTAACTGTGTTAACAGAGAAACTGTATTAAGCAGTAACTACTCAGTACCCCCTCTCTCAGCCCCCAGTAACCTCTAATCTATTTCTGTCTCTATGAATTTGCTTACTTCAGATATCTCATATAATTGAAATCATACAGTGTTTTTCCCTTTGTGTTTGGCTTATTTCACTTATCATATGTTTTCAAGTTTCCTCCATGTTGGAGCACGTATCAGAATTTCATTTCTTTTTATGGCTAAATAATATTCCATTGTATGGATTTACCACATCTCACTTATCCATTCATTTGTCATGGATGTTTGAGTTGTTTCCACCTTTTGGCTGTTAGGAATAATGCTGCAATGAACACACAAGTATCTATCTACTTGAATCTTTGTTTTCAATTCTTTTGAGACATATATCTACAAATGAAATTGTTGAGTCAATAGGTAATCCTGATTAGCTTTTTGAGGAATCCTTACACTGTTTTCCATAGTGATGGCACTGTTTTACATTCTGACCACTCATATATAAAAGTCCAGTTTCTCTGCATTTTTGTCAAAATTTTGTTATTTTCTGGTATCTGTTTTTGTTAATTGCCATCCCAATAAGTTTGAAGTGGTATCTCACTGCAGTTTTGATATGCGTTTCCCTAATGACTAGTGAGGTTAAGCATCTTTTTATGTGCTTCTCTTTTGTATATTTTTTTCATGTTCTTGTCATTTGTATATCTTTGTAGAAAGGTGCATTCAAGTCCTGTGCCCATTTTTAAATTGGGTTGTCTTTTTGTTGTTGAGCTGTAGAAGTTCTGTATACATTCTGGATATTAAATCCTTATTAGATAAGTAATTTCCAAATGGTTTATCGTGTTCTGTAGGTTATCGTTTCACTCTCCTGGTAAGTCCCTTTGATGCAAAAAATTTTTCAATACCTACTCATATATACCAGGTAAGTATATACTATAAATAAAAATATATAAATATAATTATATTTATGCATAATACAGATAGACAAGGGCTGTCTGGAAAGTATCTAGCCATGTAATATGAAAAATAGAGGCATTTGAGCATTTGTGTATGTGTAGATAAATATATAATTATTTTGTGTATATACTGATTAAATATATATCTCACATATACTAATCATATATATGAATGTTGATTATATTACACTGATCATATATATTAATTTTATATTTTGTGTATGTGTGTGTGTGTATATATACACACACACATACACATACATATATATATATATATATATACGTATATATATATATATATACACATACACACACACACACACACACACACTCATAATATGTATATGAGAGAGAGAGAAATACTGGATATATCATGCTTGGACTCCTCTCTCAGAGATTCTGTTTAAATTATTTGGGTGGGGCTCAGATGGTACGTAATTTTAAAAGCTCCTCAGGTGATTCTAACATGCAACCAGGACTGAGAATCATTGTGCCAGATAAAAGATAATAAATGGGAGACAAACAGTAATAATGAATACTAAGAGTACTGTAGTCAGATACCTGGTTTCTAAAACATGGCCTACTCTTTGGAACTTGCAGAGCGCCCTCTAAACCTGGTTTCCTCTAATCATTTCTCCAGATGGCAGTAATATTCTAGCATATACCATGAAGGAGCCCATACCTAGAAACACTCCCTCTTTAAGGTTTGGGGCAGGATAGCTAGATTCACCTCCAAACTTCCACTTTCCTGTCTGAGGGACTGTCTTTTCTCTAATGATTGACATTGGAACGTTTACCCTCTTTAGAAGAAAATTGACCAAATCCATTGCCCATCACAGAAAAAAGCGTTATCTATAGCCATTTTACCTGACAGTCCTGCTTAGCAGCAGGTATTAAAAGCATTCAACCTGCAGGATCAAGCTTCACCATTCCTGAACCAAACCTAATCAAACTTAGTGATATGTTTGGAAGCCCATGTTCACCAATGAATAGAGCTTAGAGTGAGTCTTACTGACATTCATCTCCTAGTGTTCATTACCTACCAATCTAGATACCCTGGATGCCAACATCAGTCCAAGTGTGGCTTTTTTTTCATACTGGGATTAAGCTGGTGGGCACCCTCTCTAAAGTATCAGTCCTAGAGCCTGGAACCAGTTAGTTCCCATAGTGCTGGCCTACATATATTCATGACTGGATGACACCGGGCCCACCAAGGCCCCCTTCACTGTTTGCCCAAGGTTGAGGGTCCCAGGGTGCCACCTCACAGGATGCCTGCCAGGACCATTCAGCTCTCCACACATTGGTCCAAATTATTTCATGAGATATCTTACTATGATATTTGACTTTCTGTCCCATTATCAAGTAATAAAAAACCCCAGAACTCCATCAAGAAGGTGAACAAGCATGCTTACATCTACTAGGGGAAGGCATCTCCTGCAAGGAACTGGATTTTTCTGATTTGGCAGATGGAGGCTTCACAGTAGCAGTGTAAGGGTGGTAGGAGGTACTGTACACTAAGTTGGTAAGTACCAGACATGTTACCTGTGCATGTTACACCTGTAACTGGGAAACACATAAAATACAACAAGGGTGAAACAAGGGTGTTGATGGCAGGGGATTGGAACCAACTAATGACACTGGGCATTTAAGCAGCACGAAGGAAAACAAGAGCTTCCTGAAGGGGAAGTCAGCCTTGAACTGGGTCATTTTACCTCTGTTTCTACTTGAGGACAGAGAGCTTGTGCTGGTGGGGAGTGGGGTTTGCAGAGGAAAGCCTGGAGATTCATGTTGCACTGAGAGACAAACCTGAGTAGGAAGAGGGAGTAGATTACATTTTCTGGGCTTTTGGCAGGACCGCGAGAGGCCTTGCTCAAGGTCTCCTGCAACTGTTTTTGTCTGCATGACTCATAAGAGAAAAGTTAAGTGAATAACCTATGCATGTCATTACATAAGGACTACATTAACAGATAAAAATGGGCATGAGTTTCCCTACCACAGCTGTGACTTTCCACAAGGTGAGTTCACTCAGACACACCTTTGTCTTTTGTAATGAAAAGTGTTCTTTAAAAAGACAGAGAAAACCCCACACGTTAAGGCTGTGCACTGTCATCATTTACATGATGCACATTACAGATGCACATTCTGTTAGGATCAATGGGAGAAACAAAACCACTGTGTGTGACTTAGTAAGGTGGTTACTCTTACTGGTGTGGGACCTGGTGGGGCCGTTGAGGGAAGCTGATGATCTAACTCTGGAGTTGAGCCTGAAGTTGCTCTAGGTCCACCATCCCTCAAGAAGGCAAGACATGTGGACAAGAGCAAAGACAGATTGAAATCTGAGAGGATGACCGAAACCTGTATCCATTTCTCACTAATTCCAACCTTGGTGCTGGGGGTGTCCTGCAGGATAAGCTGGTGCCTTTGCCGTGGGTGAGCCTGCACTGAGACAGCACTCAGAGAAGCTAAGACATTTGGTGGGAGCTGGAGGAGCAGTGAGTCTGTGCTGTCCTATGCGGGTCAGTGACAATGTACATGAGCTGCCACAGTGTCTGGCATCCCGCGCCGACCATCAGGAGCTAAAAATACTATCACCGTGGCTTTACTTTTGCTTTCCAGATTTCACACAAAATGTCCCTTATGGCAAATGTTAGCCTGGACTTACAGAAGAAAAGGGACATGGGACAGTTGACAAGGGACTACAATGCAGTTTCTTAAAGAGCTCAGAATATTTGTACCCTTGACTCATTCTCTTCCTCATCACTCATGTTGAATTATCAGTTCTGTGAGTTCTTCTTTCATAGCTGGTTCTACCCCTCATTTCTGCCACTGTGACAGGGCATGTCAGGACTTTCCCCCTGGCTTTGGTCTTTCTTTTCTCTGATTCATGTACTGTGACTAAGCACTCAACCTGTACATCATTTTCAATGACTGCCTCCTGCTATGCTCTTCACTGGCTGAATCCCTGCTGTATTAATCTGCTTTGCCACTCAGAACCCCAAAGACAGGGGGTCATGATCTTATTAGACTTTCCAGGGACTTGTATGTTGCCTCTGAACCTAAGCCCACAGCTCCTATGTGTGTGAAGTCTCTCCCTGCAAGAAGACTCTATATCCCTGTCTTGGGGAACTCAGGCATGAGTGTGTATATTTTATTTGCTTTTGCAAATAAAATGATGGAGGGAGGAGCGCTGTCAAGCAGGAGACCATGTGCCAGTTACCAGTCCCAGGAGAGCAGGACACTGTGCACCAGTTACTAATCCCAGGGCGGGACACCAAGCATCTCTGCCCACTGCATCTTGGCATCAGAGTCACCAAGGAAAACAGCACAGTCAAGCACTGGGTGCAGCAGTGCTTTACCTACACAGAGAACATACAAAGCAAGAGCAGCATCAATAGTGTGTGATGGTCCCCTAAGGGAGGAGGATTCTCCCACAGCCAATGCAGAGCAATGCACCTAGGTGCGCCCCTCTTGTGCCATCCAGTGGAAGGACCCCCATTCCTTCCCCTTAGAGGACACAGATAGCAGGGGGGTTAGCCAGGTGCCATTTGAATCACATACTTTAAGCAGAACAAAATAGCAGCATTGAGCCTGAAACAAGGCAAGATCTTCCCACACAAGATGATAAACCTGGGAGAGGTGGTTTGGGCTCTTTTTCTCTTGGTAAGAAAGTGTCCCAGTCCCAAGGCCAATTCTTATGTGCCCTAGTTGGAGTTGAAAGACTGTATGCAGGAGATTGCCTTTTCTAATAGTAGTGATGTTTCATGTGGGAATTTGTGAGTAGAAGATTCAAGAGCCAGCAAGAAGTTCATCATATTCTGTGTTTTCCCTGCCACACAACCAGAAAAAGGCTGTTCCATCAGCCTGGGTCACAGAGTGAAGATAACATGCAGCCAGTACACAGCTGATCCACAACGGACACAAAATGGGAGCAAGATGCAATCCTTGGACAATGAAACCATTGAGATGTGCAAGTGAGCAAATTCAAGAGCTATGCCTACAATGGACAGAACTTGGTGATAGATTGGATATACAAGGATGACTTCCAAGTCATAGCTTGCATGGCTAAATAGGTACTGGAGCAATGAATTGATCACAGATATTGGATTGTATGCAGGGCTTTGATAATCAATAGCGTTGAATTCTGCTGAAAGCCATGGGATTGTAGAAACAGATGAGCTGGAGCTCTGAGTAAACTTTTGCATAAGCTGCACCAAGGAGACCCGAAATCCTAGAAAGTCCACATACTCAATGCAATGGCAGTGGACCACCTGCAGGAAGTGGAAAGAAGGTAAGACAGGCAGGCAAAGCTTAATCCTGAGTAGATCTGTTGCGGGCAACTGTGTTGGGCCAAGCAGATCATTAGGGTATCTTACTTGTGCCCAGTTAAGCCTGGAAATGCCAGTTTGGATTAAGGCAAAGCTATCTCAAGCTGCAGCTAGGGACACAGTCAGCAGACAAGAAGGGCTCTGCTGTGGGGCTGAGGTTCGGAGACAACATGTAAACTCCTGGAAGTCTGATAAAATCATGATCCCCTGTCTTTGTGGTTCTGAGTGGCAAAGCAAGTTAACAAAGCAGGGATTCAGGCAATGAGGAATGTGACACCATTCCCATCTCCTCCACATGAAGCTTGAGTGGTACTTTTAGAGTGTAATGGGTCACTTCGCTCACCTACTTAACATATGTCAACGGATTTCCTTTACTCTAATATGAAAGACAACCTCCCACCCTGGCCTGCAGGTCTTTGGCCATCTGGTCTTTGCCTTTCTTTCCAGTCTCATCTTCTACCATGTTTTCCTCATGCTACTACATGCTCTTACAGGCACAGGGAAGTATGCTTATTCTTTCATATTCACCATATGCCTATAGGGCTTCTGCATGTGATATTCTATGCCTGAGATGATCTTCTTTTTCTACTTTATCTGGTCAGCTCTTGCTCAACCTTTAGCTTTGACATTGATTTTTATTTCCCTAAGGAATTGTCTCTTATTTCTCTGATTAGGTCTTGTTCTTCTATTACATACTCTTAAGGTACCACCTCTCTCATGTTCATGGCCTTTATCAAAGCTGAACTTTTAATTTATTTGTTGTTATTTAAGTAATAACTGTGTCCCCACAATACGATATGCTCTAGGGCAAAGGTCAGCATTTTTTTCCTGTAAGGAGCCAAATATAGTAAATGCTTTAGTCTTTGTGGGCCATAAGATCTCAGTTACAACTACTGAACCCTGTTGTTGTAGTGCAGAGGGAGTCATAGACGAAATGTAAGCAACTGAGTACGATTGTGTTATAATAAAAGCACATTTACAAAAACAGGTGATGGGCTGTATTTCATCCACAGCCATGAGGCTTGCCAGTCTCTAATCCAGGACATTAGAAATTGTGTTTTGCTCATCATTATATGTCAATCCCTAGCACATTGCTTTGTACACAGTGGGTACCAATAAGTAGTTAAAATGAATGAATGAGTTCTAATCATTGCTGTATAAATAGACTTGGCCATTCTGTCTTTGCTGTATTTATTCAAATCATATTTATATCCTAACTTCTCCCTAGTCTAAGACTCAAGACTCTTCTCTACTTTTATTTTTTTCATAAAGCTGTATGTTATTACCTGAATTTCCAGTGTTGGTTTCTGAATTCTATAAAAAAGTAATTCTTCTACACCAGTAACTTGACTGAACACTCTTATAATATTAATAGGACTTCACAATTTAACAAGCACTTACCTAAAGATTGGCACTTTGAGCCAAACTCCCTTGAGCCCTGCTTGGGTCTGGGAAGTGAGAGAGGGAACAAATAGTGAGAACCAAACACTGATATAAGTCAACAAATTATCCTGCTGCATAGATATCAATAAGAATGTCCTATACTGGTACTGGTACTTGGATAAGGTGTAGGCCCACATGGTAGGTGTCATGGAGGAGAAGAAGACATCTGAGGTAATTATTTTTTTTTAAAGCTACATATTGTTTTCATTTGGTTTAGGATAATAGCAGGAACTTACCTGGATTCTCTCCACCACCACACCTCAACATTTCATTATGAAAATTTTTGGATATAAAGATAGACTGAAAGAAAAAAACTCAATGAACATCTGAATAACTACCATTTGGATGAATGTTAAAATTTTGCTACATTTTCTTTAACTTCTCTGTATACATTTTCTAATCCATTTGGAAGTAAGTTACAGACATTAAGTACTCCATTTTAAATAATTCATGTACATCTCTTAAAAGTAAGGACATTCTACTACATAAACATACTACCATTAGCAACATTTCCATACTATCATGTAATATCCAGGTCAAATTCTAATTCTCTGATTATCCCTCAAACTGTCTCTTATAGCTATATTTAAAACAAAAACAAACACAAAAACCCTGATCCAACCCATTTGGCTATTGAATCTGACTCTTTAAAAACACAGGGAATGTTCAGGGGGAATAGCAGAGCAATATGCTATGACCCAATAGCCAACAGAATTGGTGAAAAACGACCCTGAAGGAGTATGAAGAACCAGATCATGAGCAATCATGAATATTACTCAAAGGAGCTTTACAGTTATTTCTCTGTTGAGGTGGATTGTACCATCCTATCAAACTTGACAGTGTTAGGACCAAATGTGTGACTGTAGGAGCAATCTCATTTGCATGATATTCATCATCACTAGCCTCCTTTTTACCTAAATTCTTTCACTACAGCATTTTGATTATTGGATTTTAAAAGTAGCCAGTTATTGAATTATAGGTGACCATGCCCTAGTCTTTTTCACAGGATAGGAGATTTAGCTTGTGGTCCATGGGACAGCTAAGCATATTCTGCCATTAAAGGATTGGTTTGCCTCCTCAAAGATTAAATTGATCATCCTAAACAGCTGAAGGCCATAAAGGACCCCTTCCTCTGCCCTTGGGAAGCCTGTGACTCTATCATGGCCTCTCCAGGGCTGGAACCTATGATGTGCTGGTCATTTATAGGATAATTATTTGCCTTTTCTAGTCTAAAAGTAGAAGTTCTTTAAACCGGTCACAGGTGGATTACCATTGATGTGAAAACTACACATAATTGAGCACTGTCCCTTATATTTATAGTTGAGAACTCAAAGGTTAAGAACGGTTAAGTTACGTCTCTAGGATCACAGGGCAAGACAGGGATGAATAACTGCCCTTCAGTGGGTATGGCTACATGCCGGTTGCTGAGGTCTGTGCTTTACATGGAGCATCTCCCTGGTGGGGTTACCTGACAAACTCCATGGCACAGCTGTGCTGGAACAGGGGGTTGCTTCACTTCTCTATACCTGTTTTGACCTTTTCATGGTCCCACAGCCCTTGGATAACTGTGACAATGTCCACTCACCAATTACTATTTCAGTCTTACAGTTTCAGCCATCTCCTTTTGGTTTAATCACTCAGAATATTCAAAATACAACTTGTGGTTATAATTCTTTCAGGTAAAGGTTAGCCCCATTGGAGTTCCCTTTTCTCCCACTCTTTTCCCAAAAATGGCTTTAGGTGTTTGGAGGAGAGCAAAGAAAAGGGACCCTGTGTTTACACTGTCTTAGGGTGAGTTTCCCAGAAGCAGACCTTGAGATGAGAGTTCTTTCCTAGGGTGCTTGTTAGGAAAAGTCCCCTAATACGATCTAGACAGTTGTTTTACAGTTGCGTTCATCATTAGAAAACTTAAGTTATTTGCATACTTTTATGTGTGTATGCTATATATTTTAAAGTTCTATATTTTTTTGAATATGAAAAAAGCAACCAATTTATAGCTATAAAATATATAGATATGGATCCTATGCATATAGTATGTGGATATAAGAGCAACCTATATAGTTTTTTAATATTTTGTGCTATAATGGTACCTTTTTTAAAATAACAGCTTTAATTAATTATTAAGTAGTAATTAATTATAAATAATTAATATTGTATAAAATTTACTATTAAAGTACACAATTCAGTGGATTTTTTGTATGTTCACAATGTTGTTGAACAATTATCGTTATTTAATCTCATAACATTTTCATCAATCCCAAGAGAAACACTGGGCACATTAGCAATCAGTCCCCATTCCCTCCTCCTGCTATCCTGGCAAACACTAATCTACTTTCTGGCTCTATGGATTGACCTATTTTTACCATTTTACATGAATGGAATCACACAAATGTGGTCATTTGTGACAGGCGTCTTTCACTTACGATAATGTTTTTAAGGTTCCTCTATGTTGCAGTATGTATCAGTGTGTCATTCCTTTTTAGTGCCAAATAATATTCCATTGTATGAATGTACTACATTATGTTTATCCACTCATCAGGTGATGGACATTTGGGCTGTTCCCACTTCTTTGGCTATTGTGGCTAATGCTACTATGAACATTCATGCATAGGTTTTTATGTGGACATATATTTTCATATCTACTTATATTTAACCAAGTAGAAACAAACACTTAGACATTATAAAACACTCTTCCAATTCATATTTTAGTTCAAAGAGGAAATCAAAACAGTAACTATAGAATATTTAGAAATACATCACGATTCTGTTAACATATTTAAAACACAGTATTATGTCAAAACTGCACTCAGAAGAAAATTCATTGACTTAAATGTTATAACACTGAAAAGAATAAAAATAACTAACTTAACGCATTTATCTCAGCAAACTCAAAAAGAACAAGAGCAACAATAACAAACAGAAAGAACCAGTAGAAAAAAAATAGGAGGAGGAGTCAGCCAAGTAATGGTGCACTTTCAGATAAAGGCAGGTGAATGGTAGCTTCAACTTGAACCTCCAGGGGAACCGCAGTCTTGTTATTTCCCAAAGTAGTCTGGACTTAGGGATTTAAAGTGAAGAGACTGGGCTTTCCTACTCCCTTCACACATTCCCCTCCCCCATCTATCATTGCCTGAAGTGAACTCTTGTGACACTTCTACCTCTAGGTGGCAGATGGATGAAATTGCTCCGGTAGCCTGAAGACCTACCTCTCTAGAGGAGTCTCAGTTGCAGGCATTGGAGGCAAAGTATGCTTGAAGGAGGCTCTCCTGGTGTTTGTAGAATTGTTCCTTGTCTACATGGTCACATCTTACCATGTAGACCAAAGCCATAAAAATCTCCTTTTACAAGTTGTTAAAAAGGGCAGCTTGTATCACTGAGAGTAGGTTTCCTGGCTTGGTCAGGAGCTGGAGGTCTCCCACCTGCGGCCACGCACGTATAACCTGTGTGCGTGTATGCATGCCTGTGTACCTGGCTTTGCCATGGTTCTCACTGGCATGCCCTCCCCTGGTCATGGCTTTAAGCAGTTTGCCGCATGGTCTCTCTTATGTGGGCACCTTGCCCTTCGACATGGTGAGTCCCAGAAAGTCCTTTGGCTCTCAACACAGTTACCTTCCTATCTCCCCTTGGGAGCATGAGAGAACTGAGTTCTGTCCATACCTTAGTGGCACTCATGTTCTTCCTTGACTTGAATGGGGCTGTCCTTGAAGTTAGAGACAGGGCAACTCATGAAGCAATGTCATCCTCTACCTTAAAATTGAATTTGGGAAAAATTCCCTCTGGTCTTGTCATTTCCCTTCAACTCTCAAACATATAGTTTTCAGAGGAACTCATCTTCTTTCTCTTTTATTTGTCTTTCCTAAAGCCCTTTGTATGAGAAGCAGCAAGTGTTGGACTTCTCACCTTCTCCTTACCTAGGATAGTAAGCCCCATGGACTTAGCCAAAGGTGAAGGGGCTACTATCTTCACTATGGAAAACACGCTCTGGTGTGAGTAAACTCCTCTCTTGGTAAGTTAAAGGGAGAGATAAGAGAATTTAGAAATTCCTTTTCTTTTGATAAAGCCTAACCTGTAAATCTTGCTGCATATTTATCTATTGTATTTTCCAAGTCAAAGGCCAAACCATAGTTTTCTTTTTCTTTGCACTCCTGTGTAACAGTCTTAATTTGCCCCAAGGCGGATGGATGCCTCTAGCTGCCTAGAGAGAGCTGTCTCTAGCAGAAAGTGTAGAGAAAAAAACAAACAAAAAAACACAATGTTATTATTAGAGCAGTATAATTCTGACCCAACATTCTGACTTACAACTTGAAGGGTGGTATCAGGTTTTAGATTCCATCTAAAAATCCTAATTGGTTAGGAGACAAAATGCCTGATATCTGCTCCCATTAGCAGCAAGTGACAGATACCTGTGTGATCTACCTTCTCAACATTCCACTCTGGGTGTGGCACCCAAAATTGTAAAAGGAGGCAAAGGATCACAAAATTATCAATCTCTGCAGTAGACCATTATTTTTTCACAACAGACTATAATTTAGAAAATGGTATAAACTTTCTAATTAGTGGACTCTAATCACACGTGCAAAAGGCCTTCTATTGATTTTTCTTTTTGCCTCAGACTCCAATAAAGGTCTTCATGGTATTGGTACTGAGCCTGCCTTTGTTTAAAATTTTGATATATTGTTCATTGTACATATTTTTGCATTAACTTTTGACTTTTAAAAATGATACATTAAAATACTACATATCTTGATTATTCAGTTTTTTGGTACCCACTTAAATTTTGCACGTAGGGCAAGTGCCTCCCTTATTTCACCTTACTCCCAGACTTCTTGAATTCAAGGCCTCTCTCATGTCACTAAATGGATTCAATATTTTCTTTGAATTTATGTATCATTTTTCTTCACCAGTCTCATGACCTTAACACTAGAATCATCTATGTACATGCCTTATTGCCCATCTTCCCTCCTTCAGTTGTAAGGCACTTGACATTATAATATTAGGGTTGTTTTTTCATTTTTTAATTAAATTTATTGGAGTAACTTAATTGGTTAATGACATTGTATGTATAAATTTCAGGTGTACAACTTTATAACATCTGTATATTCCATTGTGTGCTCATTACCCAAATCTAGTCTCCTTCCATCACCATATATTTGACCCTCTTCACCCTCTTCATCCTCCCCCCATCCCTCTTCCCTTTGGTAATACCCTTCTGTTGTCTGTCTATGAGTTTGTTTGTTTTGTTTGTTCATTTGTTGTTTTTTGTTTTATACCCTACATGTGAGTAAAATCACATGGCTCTTGTCCTTTTCCATCTGACTTATTTCACTTAGCATGATTCTCTGAAGATAATACAATACTACTCAGCCATAAAAATGATGAAACATTAATATTTAGAATCCTGTTTTGATTCAAGTTTGCATCCTTTTAACATCTATTAAAGTACCTATACGATAAAGCTTTATTTAAGGAGTAAAGGAAAATATAAAATACATTTTAGAAAAATTTATACCAGAATAGTTACTTTTTTAAAAATAAAAAGCAAGTGTGCTTAGGTGACTTTTAGATTATGTTAGAAATATACTTACATTGAACACGTTATTTTTGTATCATGTATTAAAAGTGAATTATTACCGTATTTCACTAAATTTGCCTTCCCTTTGCATACTATGACTGATAGAAAAGTGGCAGAGAAATACATGGAGAAGAAGGATAAATGCCTAGAAACATACATTTGCTATTAATAATACACAAAAAGGATAACTCACAAACAGATACCCTGGAGTGGATTGTACAATTTATTGTTAAGCAATTTGATACAATGGCACCACAAGATGTGACATAATAATTTATTTCTAAAGTGTTAGATTCTGTTAGTATTTTCAGATTAAACTTTGTTTTCTTCTTGACATAATTGATTACTGCTGTCATTGGGATTTATTTTAAAATAATTCTGAACTGAAAAACTGCAGGGAAAGTAGAAACTCACATTTCTCTATTAGAGCAGCTATGTCCAAATCAGCACCGTGGAACTCTCTTTTTTTTTTTTTTTTTTTTTTTTTTTTTTTTTTTTTTTTTTTTTTTTTTTTTTTTTTTTTTTTTTTTTTTTTTTTTTTTTTTTTTTCTATTTGACTTCTTTATCTCTTTATTGCTCTATTCATTGCAGAAAGGACTCCAGGTCACTCATCAGTCTTTTGAATGAAAATTATTTGAACATACAGATTGAAAATATCCCACTATCAGCAGTAGTGATTTAGTATATGAAACACAGAAATTTGAGTGTACTATGAATGAATTAAGCTTTTTTAGGATACTTTACTTTCACTACAGAGTCAAATCCTTTGTTGCCTTTCCCTACGTACATCAGTTAGCTATTGCTGTATAACAGACAACCCCAAATTTTAGTCTTTTAGAACAACAATCATTTTTTTCTTTCTTATGAGTTTGTGCATTGACAGGGAGGTTCTGCTTGCTTACTCATAGGTCTATGGTCAACTGGTTGATTGGTTGATCCAATTGATTTAGGACTGGCCAAGATGGGAGCTTGTTTTTGCCTCACACAGTATGTCATTCTGTAGCATGGAAGCCTGAACTTATTACTAAAACAGTGATACGGTTCTGAGAGAGAGCAAAACCAGGTTTAGGCTGCGTAGTCTCATGCTGTTAGTTGAGCTGCATTCTACTGGCCAAAGCAAGACATAAGAATATCTCAGAATCAGTGGGAACTGCAAAGTCACATCGCATGAGGCATGGATATAGGAAACGAAATAATTGTGGTTGGCCATTTATAGAATCAGTCTATTATACAATGTGAACTATTTTCTTAATTTTCTATATAACTTATTCCCCAACATATTTCAAATAGATTTCAGAATACATACAGTCATGCAAAAAACTTTTTTACATAATAAGTACAAATGTAAGATTAGGTTTGGTTGGCAGAATTCTAAGTTTGCTACCAAGATTCCTATTCCCTGTTGTACGTACCCTCTATAATTCTCTCTCTTTGAGTATCAGCAGGATCTGTGAATACAATGGGATAGTTACTCCCTTGATTAAGTTATGGCGAAAGTGATAGCATAGTTGCTCCCATTATTATGTAACATTATGCAAGAATGTCTTTGCAGACTGGACAGGTTTTCCTCCTGGCTTTGAAGAAGTAACCTGCCATGTTGTGAGAGGGCCTGTGAAAGGTCATGTAGCAAGGAGTTGTGAGGGCCTCCTTGGAGCTCAAAGTGGCCTCTGGTTGAGCGAGGAAGTGGGGTTCTCGGTCCTACATCGACACAAAATTAAATGCTGCCAACAACCACATGATCACCAAAGGACATTAGAGAGTGAGTCAGGGTAGTAAAGTGGTTCTATTCCAAATGTCATCCAAGGTCTCAGATTATTTTTCTATGGATGGAATTCAAGAGGTGTATGGATTAAGTACACAAACCTTTAACAAAAATGTAGCATTTCATTCAATTGTAAACAATGAGCCATAGTAGTATTAGTAGGAGTAGTGGCTTCATTACCAACTAAAGTCACAGATATTTCCATACCATATTATAGTTACTACAGTTACCTCAAACTACCCTTTATACTCATTACTTTAAAACCATGTTAGTTATTAGACCTGCTTGTTAAATCTTGTTATGTAATACATCAATAAAGAAGTACATAATGTGTCATACATTTAAAAATATTTTACAATGGTATTTTATTGTGATTCATTTTCTTCATAATTTTTATAATTTTAGTATGATTGATTTCCTTTATAATCTTTTATATCTTTATGTATTTAAAACAACATTATGTTAACAACTGTGTACCTTTCCTAAGGTACTTATTCTCTCTGAACCTCAATTTTCTCATCTTTAAAATGAGAGAACATAATACTTACCTTACAGGATTGGTGGGGTATATTTAAGGACATAATGTCTCTGGAGCATAACCAATGTTCAATTAAAAAAACTATTATTATTGTATTATAAAGAGAAGTCTGGGAAGAGTCTTATTACCATTTAAGCTTAAGCAAAACAGCCACATAAGTATTTATAAAGTGCTTCAAATATACCACATACGCTCTAAGTCAAGTCACCATTAGTGATGTTAAGGTCACTGCAATGCTATGGGCTTTAACTAAACTTATAGCACTGCTGGGGAATCTAATTTAATTGAGACGCACTCTAATTTGGATTACATTTTTTTTCTAATTTAATTCCTCATGCCTTATATTTTCACAGAGTTGTTAGTGTATAAATTATTAATTTAGTCACTTTGTTTGATTATATTTTTTCTGGCATTGCTCATCAGTGCTAACATGTTTAAATATCGGTCTCAGTGGTTGCTAAAAGCAAAGTTATATAGGAGGGAAACACCCTCAACAACTCAAATCTAATAAAAAGACTGCTTTGTTTAAAATTGTTTCATGATACAAAGCAGGACTTTGTGTCTGACCACTTCTGCCTAATAGTTTCAGTACTATCATCATTCAGTATCTTTGGGGAGACTAAGCTAGGGGAATCTGGGCTCCCTTTGGTGGTTATCAATTGTCCTGTGCTTCCTTACCTCTTGCTATGCCCATCTAGACCTGTGCTAGTCGAGTGTGGTCTGTGGGTTTGGGCCAGTCTGCAAACTCTTACAGGCCTGTGGAAGAAATTAGGAGAAAGTGTTCATAGTTTCTGAATTTGATGGAGTTATTTTGTGTTTGTTCAATAAAGGTAGAAAAAGGCCTTGTATTTTGTATTCTTTTCCTTTTCATTTTATTTTTCTAGTAATTTATTGTGATTTGTATTTGACAAAAGTGTCCATCTGCTACAAATTGGAAAAAGAAACCACAAACCTAGTCCTTCCCCAGAGATAAAGATATACTGATCTACATTATAAGGCATATCTGGCAAAAGACTATCCCAGGTAATGTGTAATTGAAAGTAATCAATAAAAAGGATGGCATTCTCATCTAACTCTACATATTTTGTACATCCAACTTGAGCTAACATTTCTGCCTGGAAGCATCTATGTACAGATTGAGGCATTTGTCTGCGACATTTCCTTTGCTCGTGAACCTGCCTAAGGGTTGGGTATGAGGGTTTGGGGGGTGGTTTTCTGGTGGGGAACTTTGTCACAACATGTATGCTAAACTGACTTTGTAATCACTACCACAATTGTCTACTGACTAGCCCCCTGTTTCCATTCTGGCACATAATTTATCTTCCACTCTGTTTCCAGAATAAAAATCTTAGTAAAATAAAAAAATTGATCATGTTACCCTGATGCTAAAAGTCCTTCGGGGATTTTCCATTATTCAGAGGATAGAGTTCAAACTCTTTACTGTCTTCTAGCAGGTCCTCCACGATCCATCTGGTCTGGGTTTGTTGCTCTAGCCTATGCATTTCTGAAAGATTATCCCTCCTTTCCCACCTCCTGGTCCCTTCTGTCTTTGAAAGCCTTCTCAAGTGTCAGCATACTTATGAAGCCTCTTCTAAACCTTCCCCCTGACACCTTGCCAGGTAGAATTAACCCCTTCCTCTTTGATGATGCCCATCAGTTTCTAGAATTGCACCAAAGCTTCTTTAGTGAGGTTTGGAAAGCAAATTAAGCCAAAGTCAAAGATTTGGCTATTTAGTTCTCAAATTGAGAGTTAGACCTTGAGCACTACTTTTTGGGGCTACCAGCCAAGGAACAACAGATACTGAACTCCGATGAAGTTCGGAAGACTTAGAGGTGACTGGGACAGTTCCCCAACCACGAACTCTTCCAAGTGGTAGGGAAAGAGGGTGGAAATGACTCAGTTTCCACCCGCTGCAGCCACCTGGCCTGGGGCACTGCCTAGGGAAGACAGAGTTACACAACTGGATAATCGGATTTTCATTTAGTTCGCTGAAGGAGGCATTCAGCTGTTTACTGAATGGCATGCTAACCGGCCTGAAAAACGCATTATCGGTGAAGGCTAGTATTTACTTTTATAACACATTTTGATTAATTAACTTTAGTGTGCTCTCTTTTTAGATAACTAGGTTAAGAAGCTGTGCATGAAGTTTCAAGTGATTCAATTAAATGCAATGTCATGGTTGTAAAAACGTATCTAGACTCTACTTATTCCACAGAAGTTGATTGATTAGGCATTGGGTTAAATGCAGTCTGATGTAGGGAAAAACTAGCCCCCACTGTAGGCAATATTTGGATTCAACAAACCATTACTTGTTCAAAACCTAATCAATGGGTGCATTTATCACAATAACATAGTTTACTGTTGTTGCCAGAAAATACTAAGGTAAAAATATGTTCAAGTTGAATTAGCTTTATGTTACCACTCAGATTGCTGAGTTTTTCAACTTGGATCTTAATTGGATTTTAGTGACAATCTGATTTTCTTATTAATGAAGAATCTGAGAGCTATGGAGGTGAAATGGGTTGTGTAAAGTCACATAGCTATTTATTGACTGAGCTAAACCCATACCCTAGGTAATAATGATATTTTCTCAATAAAAATCAGGATATACAGCTTGACAAAGGCAGTTTTCTGATTTGTAAATTTATTAATAAAAAAGTCTTCCAAAGATATAATATTTTGTGACACATTAAAGGAAGAACATTCACTGTGATATGGGTAGGGGGATGAAATTGAGTCTGTCCTTGAACACCTAGTTGATATGGTTCCGGTGAACTCAATAGCATGGCAGGAAGATGCACTTACGAGATCAGGACTGGTATCCACTTGCCCTTCAGTCTTCATTGTGAGTTCCTGGTTCTGTTCAACTACCTTCTGCCAGCATCCTGGTCTGAGATGCAATGTCATGCTGCCAAATTTTTACTCTGTGTTTGAGTGTTTACCCTTGCATAGCAGATGGAGAGTTTGGAAAAACAAAGCACAAAAGATGGAAAGGCATGAACCTGTAGCAGGCAGGGCGAGCTGCCCACAACAGATTATGTGCCCCCTCTCCATTGTATGGAGTCGTTTCTGGAAATGGCCATTCAGCCACGAACTGCATTCTTAGTTTTAACTCCTCCTTCACCCATCCCTTGCTTTTTTACGTTTAGGTGTTTCTACCTGACTAGTCTTCACCAGTGGAATGTGAGTGGGAGTGATGTATTATTTTCAGGCCAATGCTTTATGTTCTCCTTTCTTTCTGCTAGCTGGATGCCTTAGCAGTGGCTCTCAACCTTCCTAATGCCGCCACCCTTTAATACAGTTCCTCATGCTGTGGTGACCTCCAACCATAAAATACTGGTAGCTGCTCTCTACACACGTGTGACTGGTCCGCATAAGTACATTATGGCGCCAACCCTGTCACATACACCTGTATTTGTACGGGGCGTAGGTGATGGGGTTGGCGCGATGATGTCATCACGCCAGGTACTCGTAAGTGGGCGTATCTGCATGTGGGCGGACCCTCCTGGAGACGGATAGAGGAGCGGGGTCTGGGTTCCTAAGACCCTCGGAAATAGGTGCTTTCTGATGGTCTTAGGGGGCCCCTGTGAAAGGGTCGTTTGACCCCCAAAGGGGTCGCGACCCACAGGTTGAGAACCGCTGCCTTAGAGGTTGGCAAAGCCAGAGAAGAAACCTAGGTGCCTAAATTGGCTGACCAGATGTGCCATTTTTATTTTAAACAGGACAGAAAACAACAGTACTGCCCCCTTTCAAATGGTACTTAGAATCAGCCTAGTCTCACGGGGCTAAATTCAAGGTGTCAGTAGGCTGACCGTATGTACCACTTGCAACAGGAAAGTACCATTGTTTTCTGTCCTGTTTAAAACAGTACATCTGGTCATCCAGTTAAAGCGCCACATAAAGGAGATTTGCCTGCTAACTAGGAAAAATCCCTTAGACTCTTAGATGAGCAAAACCAAACTGTAAATGTCTATGACTTTTTACACATTTTGGATTTGTTAAAGCAATTAATACTCCCCCAAATAATTTAGACTCTGATTCTAAAGATTTTTGTTTTCGCTTTGAAGGTAGATATTCATCTAAACATTAGTTATAAGTATTTTTACAAAATATTTAATTAATTGAGCACTCTAAGTGTTCAGAGAGGTCTCAATTTCCCCCAAGAGATTAATAAAGCAAAATGGATTGAGATACTTGATGAAGCATCTAATAAACAAATTACTTAACTTGTCTTCATTTTGCCGATATCATGCTGTTCAGTTCCAAATAAATTCATTTTTAATTTTAATTTCCAGGTATAGAGATAAAGGATGTTGCTCTTTGGACATAGACTGTAATTTTTATATTATGCTCATTTTACAAGCTGTATTTATTTATACTTTACCTCTTTCCAAAAGTGTAAGAAATGACTTAGCAACAAGGTTAGCAAAAATATAAAAGCAGGATATAGAAAAAAAGGACAAGGAAATATGCTAACTGTAATTCTTTACATGCTTGCTGTGATTGAGTTTCTACCCTAAGTCTAAAGCTTCTTGGCAGGCCTGGCAAGAGAGAGGCATGATAAATTACAAATCAGCCATCAGAAAGGAGAGAGTGTACTCACTTCTCAAGGGAGGCAAAGCTTTGTCTGGTACCAAAATCTCAAAGAAAGTGTCTTTAATATATTCATCTCAAGGGAAGGGGACCTACCGGGAGTGAAATCATAATGGACTCTTTTAAACTGTTCAACTTAGTTTTGTAAAATTAATTCTTGGTGATATTGAAAAGGGAAGAAACCATTAGGCTAAGTAATTGCTGAAAACTTGTTGTTCATTTTTATTTCCCACATATCTTAACCCTTGTCCCAAGATATGCCTTGCAGATGACAACCTTTGCTATGTTCACTTAGAAAAAATAAATTACTTTGGCTTAGGATGGGTAAGATCTGCACTGAATTGCTGGTTTGATTCTAATGCTCTCAGTAGTTTGAACAAATTATGTCATTAGTTAAGGTGAATTGATATTTGAACGTGATTGTTTTTAACTTCCTTGGGGAGGAACTTGATTTTCTCAATGTATATGATCTTCAAGTTCTCATAAACTGAGGGTTCTTAGGTTGGAATATACAAGGAAGTACCACCATGTTGTAGCACAAACCCCCCTAATTGGACACTTTCAGGTATAGGTTTTTCTCAACTTAGATTTATTGTGGTCAAAGAATATTACAGCTGGAGATTGTCTTATTAGTCATTACTTTTTAGATGAGAAGATTGAGGCCCAGACTGGGTACATGATCAACCAGGGTCCCACTGACAGTGAAAAAAGAACTGAAATAAGAATGCTCTCTAGTTTCTTGTTTTGGCTACATAAGTACTAGTTCAATGCAATTAAATTTAATGCAATAAGCCTTTACTAAACGCCATTGATAGAAAAGACCACCCCCAAATATTTCTAAGCTTTGTAGAATTTTTGCTTACTTCTGTATTACCTTAAACCCTAGTTGTTTCCATCATAGTATAGTATATCCTCCTTTCTAATCTCTGAAGATTTCAAAGCACTTAACTTTACCTTAAAACACATTAAGCTGCATGCTAAATCAGAGGTTAGATGTTATAAATTTATTTTTATGATTTATTTAATACCATCAAAAAAATTTGTCCTAAGTGGGAATTGATAGCTCTAAAAGGATAAACCTTTTCTTCAATGTTCTAAAAGGACGAGTACCATTTGACCAGTACTTCTTTTCTAAAGATAATCAATGATATTACAGAAAAGTATTAGTGAGTTACTCATAAAAATCTTCCCAAATGAATAAGCTAATCAAATCATTTTAAAAAGTCTTTGTAAGCTTATATTGGTTTGGCCTGGTATGTGCTGCCTAATAGGAAAAAAAGCGGTGTGTAGTATTTTATTAGTTAAGGACAAAAAGAAGATGAAAATCATTTATTCTTTCTGACCAATTAAAATTAAGAATGTCTACCTCTTAAAAGTTGCCCATTTTATTGCAATTTCTTTCTTGCTTTTTAAATACAAGAATACTTTATTTTTTTAAAAAGGGAATAGTGACTTTATGTTTGCCACTTCCCTTTGAAATACATTTTGTTATTATGCAATTTAGGTAGTTGCTTTTGACTTTACAATATTGAACTCAGTATGAGTTTCTCTTTTTATATCCAAAAGTGGTTACCTGTTTTTTTGGACTTTATTTTTTTTTTATAGAAACTTTTGCCAGATTTTGGCTAATTTAATTAAAAACATTAATCCATTAGAACATAATGGATTGTGTATTTGGCACTGGCTACCTCTCAATAGGAATAATTAACTGTTAATTACAGACCTGTGTGTGCAGTCTAAGAGTTTTTCATATTTAAAGTGAAATTTTCAACCATCTCTAAAATGACAGAGGCAAATGACATAAATGCAGTTTTGAGAAATGGTAGAATATACTGTCAAAAACTACTGTGAGCTTTTCAGGTGTCTAATACAGGTTCATGTTCATGTATATTTTTGATCATTTTCTTTAAGTGTGAACCTATCATTTTGGATATACTGCCTAAAGTTCTAACTTAAAAGCAGAACACTAGTGGGTCCATTAAAGCAGATGTAGATCCCTGGACAGGAAAATTCAGACTCATTTCTTCATTATGCAAATTATAGAGGCTGTGCTAAGGGCCAGAGGGTTAATGACTATTAACTGATGATAACATGTTCCAGTCTCTTCTATCATTTATTCACTTAGTGAGGGAGAAAGGAGAAAGACTGAGAGGTCATTGAAGAAATAGCTTTGGATTTATGATTTGACCTTATTTCACAGGTAGTATTTTTAAAACAGAAATGAATGGATGAAAACAAAAATCACCCAAAATTGCATCATCTAAAGATAACACTATTAACATTTGGCTCTATATAACATTTTAACACTAGTAACATATGCTCTATGAAATATAGTTTGAGATTTTTTCTTTCCAAAATTATATGTAGCATTTTAAATACGTTATTTAATTCAACCTCATGAATTTTCTCCATGTCAGTAAATATACTTTTTTTTTCTTTTTTTCTTTTTCTTTTTTTTTGTTTTTGTTTCTGGTATGTGGGTAGCTCCCTGGCTGGGAATCGAACCCAGGCTGCAGTGCTGACAGTGCCAGTGCCAAAGCCTTAAGCCACTATACCACCAGGGAACTCCCAGTAAGTATACTTTTAAAACATTAATGGTGTTGTACTCTATCGTTCACTGATGTGCTAGTATTTACTTAACAAAACCTTCAGTTTGGGGAGATTTATAGTTTTTTTCAAATTTTTTTACTATAATAAAAAATGCTGTGATGAGCATCCGTATATATACATTTTTGCTCAATTAGTGTTAAGATTACTTGCTAGAAGTAAAGTATTATATGAAAGGGCATACAACTCTTAAAGGGTTTTAGTGTATATTAAAATCTTCCCTGCAGAATTTGTACCTGTAATTTAGACCCCTGTGGACATCTGAAATTTTCTTTCCCTTCAAATCTTAAAAACATTGTAAATTTTCCAGTGTTTGTCAATGTAAAAAAAAATACAGATTTTATTTTTAATACTTGTTCTTAGATTACTAGAGATTGAATAAGTTGAATATTTTCTTTGTGTTTATTGGCATTTTCTTTTTCTCCTTTTTAGTTGCTTATGTCAATTTTGTATTCTATTAATGTATTTTTCTTTTTCTCAGTGATTTTAAAGCACCCTTTGATATTGAGGAGAGAAACTCTCTTTCATATATGTTGCCTTTTTTTTTTTTTTTTTTTTTTTTTTTTTTTTTTTTTTTTTTTTTTTTTTTTTTTTTTTTTTTTTTTTTTTTTTTTTTTTTTTTTTTTTTTTTTTTTTTTTTTTTTTTTTTTTTTGGTGGTTCCCTGCCTGGGAATCGAACCCAGGCCACGGTGTTGAGAGCACTGAAGCTTAGCCACTACACCACCAGGGATACCCCTGCCATTAATTTTTCCAAGTTTTCCATTTGACTTTGAACTTGGCTGATGGAGATTTTTGATATATAGATATTTTTATTTTTTATGTAGTCATGGCTTTCAAGTCTTTGTTTTTTCTTTTTTTTGGTTTTCTTTCACTTCAACTTTGGGTCCCATGTCTAGAAAGCCCTTGCCCATATTAACATTTAAAAATGCTTGGCTATGCTTCATTTAATGTTTTTTATATTTAACCACTAAATTATCATGATGTATTTTACACATAGAAACTGAGATGAAGAATAATATAAGAAAGGCAGTATACATAGGGTTATGAGCACAGACTTTGAGCCTGATTTCAGGGATATGGTGGTTTTTAAAAAATAAGTCCAAAAAATTCTTTGACACTCCTCCCTTCAGAAGGTGTAGCCTATTTTTCCTCCTCTTGAGTATGGATTAAACTTAATGAACTACTGCTAATGAGTAAATATTGTAAAAATGATGGAGTGTGTCTTCCTACACTAGGTCATAAAAGACAGTGGGATTTCTCTCTTCACCCCCACCCGCCACCTTTCTCGGGGAAATGAACTACCGTGCTGCTCTGTGTACACCCAATCAACTTTATGGAGAGGTCCAAGTGGTGAGGGGCTGAGGCCTTTACCAGACCCCAGGGAGGAAGCCAATGGAAACTTCAGGCCAGCAGCCCACAGGGAAGGTTGGAAGTGTGTCCTCCAGCTCCATTAAGCCTTCAGATGACTGCAGCCCCAGGTGACCTATTGGTTACAATATCATGACAGACCCTGAGGCATAACCACCCAGCTAAGCTGCTCCAGGATTTCTGACACCCAGAACCTGTATGAGATAATAAATACTTGTGTAAGACTGTTGCTTATACCATGGGCATGAATCTTCCAGCTGTGTGATTTTGCTCCTTAGTTTTCTTATATTTTAAAATGGATAAAATAAAAGAACTCCATAAGATCGTTTTGTGACATTTATGTAAATGAATATATGTGTAGTACTTATAACAGTGCCTAATATGTGGTGAGCTAAAAGGTTGGCTATTATATAGCAAGTGTCTATGTCCTCCCCCTCAGCTTAAGAAATGAAATGCAACTGATAGAATTGAAAATCCACTTATGTTCCTCCTCAGATGTATAATACATATTTAACTACTTAAAACATGAAACTTAATTTGATCATGGAGTAAGGTAAAGATCCAATATAGTAAAAAATGCTTTTCCCAAATTGATAACAAATTTTTTCACCATAATTTTATGAATCATCTATCTTTTTCCCATTGATTTGAAGATCATTATTTTAATGAACAAAATGCTCATTTATATCTTCATTTGTTTTGGGGGTTTCTATTCTCTATATTGAATAATGTCTACTTTGCTACCAGTTACATGCTGTTTTAATTATTATAGCTTCATGGTATGTTCTAATACTGGCAGTACAAATTCCCCTTAATTATGGGGATAGGCAGACTCTGAGATGGCCTCCTATGAACACAGCCCTCTGGCATTCCCACCCTTGGGCATGAGCATCCTTCCCTGAAATGTGGACTGGATTTAATGACTCTCTAGTGAATAAAATGTGGTAAAAGTAATAGCATATCACTTCTGATATTAGGTTACAAGAAGACTGTGGCTTCCATCTTGGATATTCTTTCTTGTTTTCTCACTTGTTTGCAGCCAGTTGCCTTGTGGTAAGCTGGCTTATGTAGAGGGCCATGGGACGAAGAACTGAGGGAGATATCCTGACAACAGCCAAAGAGGAACTAACGCCCTTCCACAGCTCCAGAGGCGCTCAGCTAAATAGCTTGGATTTCTGATTCAAGGAAACTTAAATAATAAAAAGTTTGTTGTTTTAAATTGATAATTTTGGGGGCAATTTTTTATGCAGAAAGAGACAACTAACCCATTCAACTTTCTTTTTGTACTCTTCCTCATTTATCCTTTCACAAGAACATGATTTTGTCTTATTCCAATTTTTTTTTATAATTTTAATTAACATTGCATAATATTTTTAAATCATTTGGGGTCCAATTGATACCTCATATAATGAGTTTTCTGATACAAGAATATTGTATTCCACTCAAATTATCCAAGACTTCTATCATAGACCCTCAAAATTTAGTTTTCCGTATATACACCTTATTAGGTTTATTATTAGCTATTATACTTTTCCTTGCTATTGCAAATGAGAATATTTTCTACTTGATTATTGTTTATATGTAGGAAATTAATATATATATATGCACATATATATGTGGCGTTGGACAGTTAATTTCATTAACTCATCCTAGAAAAAGTCTTACACACCTCTTTGCTGAATATCACTATGGTGACCTTTGAAGTATTCCCCTTGGGAAGCTAAGCATTGACACCAGTGCCTAGTCCACCTTTCAAAGCAATTTTGGAACTCTTTTTCTGAAATGGCCATCAGAGCTGTCTTCGTATCCCAAATCTGACAATTAAGTTGGGGAACTGGCCACCTTGTGCTTACATTGACAGCACTGTACAAACAACTTGGTAACGTGTTATAACCTTGCCAAGTCGTACAGTGTTGCCAACATAAGCTCATGGCGGCAAGTTGGTCGACTTAGTTGTCAGATTTTAGGATGATAGCCCTGATGGCCATTCCAGAAAAAGAGTTCCAAAATTGCTTTGAAGGGTAGACTAGGTGCTGGCATTGGTGCATTGCTTCCCAAGGGGAGTACTTCGAAGGTGACCATAGTGATATTCAGCAATGAGGTACATAACACTTTTCTAGGATGAGTTGTCTGACTTTGTATATATCCAATAATTTAGCACTTAACTGAAATCTATTATTAGTTTTTATTATTTTTTCATTTTATCTCTTGGGTTTTCTAGGTGCACTATTCTAGTCGAACAATTGTAGTGATACTGAGCAGAGAAGCAAAAAGTGCTTGTGCATGCATATACATGTATGCATGTATCATGTGAATGATGACGGGATGCCAAGAATTTGGAAAGATATAAAAAGTAAGTAACTATGTTTTAGTCATTTCTCTCTGCATCATTTACCATAGCCATTAGGATATAGAAGAATATTATCAGGATGGCTGAATCAATGAGTGAATAATTTGCCCTTCTCCTAATTTGGTGTCCGCAGTCCTACCTGAAGGCCGTTCTCTGAGCTGGCTTATTGTGAGGTCCCACCATTTTCTGAGCTGAGCTCACATTGACTATGACCTTTGCTAAGTTCTCAGCACTCCACTAATAGGACCTAAATGGGTAAGTACTATGTCACTTACCCTGAAAGAGCTAATGATTGATTGGGGAAGACAATATGAATACATATGCAATCATTAAAGAATAGATTAAAATTAGATTGTGTGATACTTCCCTGGACCCACATAGGGTTGTTATATGAAGGCTGTCCAGAAAAAATCCAGCCATAAATGCCTCTATTTTTCATATTGCATGACTGAATACTTTCTGGACAGTCTTTATAAATTAGGCAAGTGTACTTTCCATTTGAGCAGTGCTCTGGGACTGCACTGAAGCAGGGAATGTGTATGTAGGCATATGTGACAAAGGTGGTGTTTGAGAGGGGGTCATGATCTTACATGAGGGAGTATATTGGGTGCCCAGTCCAAAGGCCAAAGAGAGGCACAAATCCAGGCAATGAATTTGAAAACTAGATGGGCAGATAGTTTCATCAAGAACATGTTGGGACACATTTCTTAGAACCAAAGTGGTGGTAAGTTAGGAACTCAGCATCTACCTGATGCCTGGTATACGACTGGGGGAAGGAGTGGCTACGGAACGCTTAAAGGAACCTCATAGGGGTGAGCTGATCTGACTGCAAGGGAAGGAGGTCCTCAGAGGAGAGAAACAGAAGTCGTGGGTTCTATAGGCCAAGGTAAGGTGCGAGATTTTATTCAAGGTGCAAGGAAAACCAGTGGAGCGTTTTCAACTTAGGAGTGACATGATCTAACTTGTATTTTAAACAAAGTCTTTCTGTTCACAACATGAAAACTGAGTTGAGATGGGAGTCAAAGTGGGATTTGAGGGAATAAGCAGGAGCAGATTGCAGAGAGCTGGAGAGAGGTGATCTTGGGCTAGAGGAGGTTCGCGGTAGAGATGGAGTGTGATATTCATTGAGGCCTATTTGGAGAAAAACAAAGAAAAGCATTTGCTAACCAAGACTTTGAGGCTTTTTATCCTGATTCAGCTAAACTTCTTTGTCGTTCTGGTGAGGACTAAAGAACTCAAATTGGAGGTGAAGACACTCCACCAATGTGGGTGAATGGGCCAGCTGAGTAGAATTTTGTGGATGCGTTTGATGTAGTTCTAGGATTGGGAAGGGTAGATTATGGCTTTGTGAATAAAATTTTCCATGCTAAGAAGTTTTTTTTTTTGCATTTTTAAAGTATATTTTATTTATTGTAATATAAAATAAATTTACTGTAATAAAAAAACAATTTCTGATATTCCCGAGGTAACTCTATGCAAAAACTTAAGGTGGACTTCATGTAATTCATTTTATAGGCTTAAGAAATATTATAAGAGAATGTCTTTTAAATAAATGCATAACCATGCTTAGAAATTTAGAAGTTTTATGACCTGTTTTTTAATATTTTTCATCTTAATGTTTTCCTTTTAATTCTAATATATTCTGTAAAAAACTATTAGTGCTTCCCTGCCTGTAGTTTAGCCTATTATAAATTTGGTTAAATTAATGCAAAGTTAATGGCTATATTTTAGAGTAACCTCTTGAAATGTAATAGCTTTATTGGAACAAAACTATGTTTTGCTAAAATTATGTGGAACTAATGAAAAATTAATTGCTTTATAAAATGCTGGCTTTTATCTAAAACTAATAATTCCTTTACATCTCTTAATCCTCCTGCAAACAGTTGACAGGAAATAAAATCTAAGTTTATCAGTTCAAATTTCCTAAGATTCTCAGAGTCATTTTTATTTTTGCATGATCCAACCTTTTAACTTTCTCACAATTTTAATCTTAAAAAAACAGATTTCTAATTAAATTCAGGCATATCATTCCCCCAAAGGGGAGTCAGAAATACCAAGTCTGACTCAGATTTGAGACCTGTGAACTTACACTTTTACTTTCTTTACAGTTCACACTGGCATTTTTGTGTATCTCCCTCTAATAAAATGTAATGATTTTTATCTTTTAAGTTGGTGCCTGGGACTATGCCTTTTATCTGTTGTTTACTGTGTTTCAATCATAAATAAATCATTCAGTGAAATAAATGCCTTAATCCTGTGTTTTATTTGGATATATATTAGGGGATAGATACAGAAGGAAAAATCACTTTATGCTTCTGAATTGCTCACACTTTTACAATTTTGTGTTGCATTTGAACACTATCAAGGTGTCCTACCAATAATAATTTTACACGGGAGCCACATTAAGAGGTTTTTAAAGCTTCTGCTACTTTTTGATTAGTAGATGTTCAAATGAAAACCTCCAAACAGTTCATTGTCATCAGCATTCTCCATGATTCTACTGTTTTAATAATAGTTCATTGTAATGTATAACTATTTAGCAGGAAGCTTATTAATCCCCAGCTACTTTTAAAAATGAGACCACAATGATTATTTTATCCCTTGTTTTATGCTCAGTAGTCCCTCCTGTCTTGATTTAGTAAGAGAGGCGTTCTTAACACCCTGGAAGAAAAAAAATAAAATGTTGCACAACTGAAATTGTTTATTAAGCTTTTTTAGCGTGAAAGGGAAATAGTCCAAATTTCAAAACAGGTTTGGAGAATGCGATACGTGTGTTATCGAGAAGCATTCTCCTCCACAGGCTTCTCCCCTCAAAAATGTTTTTTTCATACAGAGAATGGACCCTCGTTTCTTAGGTTAATTGCTGGAATATGATGAGGTTTGGTTGCATTTTTAGTAATTTCCGGATTCTATTCCAGGACATTTGGGATAGAGCCCAAGAGCTTAGCATGTTTTCCTTTTTTCATGGTAAAATTGTGCAAATATGCATTAGAGTGTGAAAACAAACAGTCTAATACATTTTTGCAAAGCTCTTTATGTTTACTGTTTATTGCAGATACCAGATCCTAATTAAAATGCGGTAACAAAAGCCAAGATACAAAGAACAAAGATATAACGAAACTTCATCTTTCTAAAATATTTGTGATTAATCCTGGGGGATGTATAGCCTCATGGCACTGCAGTGGAATTCTAAAAACCTTCTTCAACTGCTTCCGGAAGGCGATAAAATTCAGCATTGACTGGTGGTTCAAGAAAGACAAACTGTGATGTGATTATTTCAGGGTGCTATATACTTCTTAGAGAGATTCTCATGATTCCCTGATTCAACATGTTAAGTTTTTTTTTTTTTCCATTATACATTTGAAATGAATAGCAACCAATTTCAAAGAAGTAATCAAAAGAAGAGGCATTAAAAGCATATTTTGGGTTAGAGATCAATTTAGGTCTTTTTTTTTCAGTTGATATTTTCTAAATAAGTGTGGGAGAAATTACTTTTTGTTATATGTGCAAGTAGGAGAATTAAAGAGGTAAATGGAAATACAGAGGATGGTATCTGTCAGTAGAATGAATAGAGATTTGGAGTCATACCAACCTGAATTTGAGTTGGGACTCTACTTTCTAGCTTTGTGATTTTAGTACTTTAGCTTCTTGGAGTCTCAGTTTCTTCATCTCTAACATGGGAGAAATCTTGTGAAGATCCTTTATGTACTGCAGCAGTCTTCAAAGTGTGGTCCTTGGCCAAGTGCATCAGCATCATCTGGGAAATGAAAATTCTGGGGCCTTAACCCTCAGACCTGCTGAATGTGGTGATGGGGTCCAGTAATCTGTATTTAACCATCTCTCTAGGTGATTGCAATGCACATTAAATTTTGGGAACCACTGATGTATTGAAATTTTTTGGTCTTCTTTTCTCTGTAACAACAGCAACCTTAATAATACACAAGTCCCAACACTAACAGAGGTCTTCCTTGTACATAACAAAGAGATCTTGAGAGATAGTATATCACAGTGTTTAAGAACATAAGACATAAACCAGATTTGTGGCTCAGTTCATCACTTATTAGCTCTGTGTCCTTAGGCAAGATTCTTAACCTTTCTGTACCTCAGTTTCCCCCACTGTAGAATGGAGATAATAGTATACAGCTCAGAGGGGTTTTGTGAGAATGTGATACAGTTAAGACAACACCAGCCAAACAGAAAGATTTGAGGAAATACGAGTTACTTTATTATCTAGAGAGGATATTGCAAAATGTAAAGAATCAGTAAACCATCCAGTCCAGGAGGTGGTAAATCCCAAATTCTGGCTTATATTTTCTTTAATTATTTATTGTTTCTTCAACGAAATTTGGTATCAGCTCAGTACAAGCCAGGCATTATGAAAAGTAGTGAAAATATAACAGAGAATAAAAAAGATGTGATCTTTGCCAGTATGATGCTTAGAGGGAGAGAGAGAGGCATGAAAAACAACTTCACAATTAATTAATTGACCACAGTTGTGATGAGTGCTATGAATGAAGAGTACACCAAACTATGAAAGTGTTTGGTGAACTTAACTCATACTGTAGTGCATGCTAGGGGAGGGTCAGTGAAACTTCCCTCAGAGAATGTGAAGCTGGGCCCTGAGGGATGCATGGGAGTTTTCTAGACAAAGAAGGGTGTAAGGATCAGTGTTCCAGAGAGAGAGAGAAAGAGACAGAGAGAGAGAGAGAGAGAGAGAGAGTGTGTGTGTGTGAGAGAACAAGTGTAAAGGCCCTAAAGTAGGTGAGAGCTTGGTGCTTTGAAAGAGCTGAAAGAAGGCCAGCATGGCTGGGGTATGAGGGCAAGACAAGACTGAATTATTCCAATGATGATGGGTAGCCATTGAGGGGTTTAAGCAAGAAAGTGACATTTGTTTTCAGAAAGACCCCTCCATCACAGTGGGAGAAATGTATTGGAGGGGGCCAGAGGTGCTGAGAGGAAATTGGTGGCTGTAGCCAGGAGAGACAGGATGATGGCTTAGGCTATGGTAGTGGAGGAGTTGGAGAGAGGCCAGTGGAACTGAGGAATTATGGATTTGGTGACATATGGAGTAGGTGACAGAGGTGTCAAAGGTGTGTCCCCTAAGGCCATTGACATTAAATTTCTTCAATAACAAGCACCTAGAAGGAGAAAGTTTGGGGGAAGATCATAAGTTCAGTTTAGTATGAGGGACCTGTAGGTTACCAAAGATAGAGCATAGAATAGGCCATTGGTTATAGGAAACTGGATATCACAGTGCTGGAAACCTCTCTAGCAAACAGCATAGCATGGTTGGTATGCCTAGAGTAAAGGAATCTGTGAGATTGGATAAGATTATCCAGGCAGATTTTAGTCAAGAAGTTTGAGGATTGAGCTCAACAAAGCACTGGCATTTGCAAGAGAACTAGAGGAGGACCAGGCCTTAAAGAAGGAATGAATGGCCAGGTAGGTAGAAGACCAGGCCAAGATGTCACAGAAGCTGAGGGAAGAAAGGGCTCCAAAATGGAGGAGGTAGTTAACTGGGCTGGGTATGATAGGAACTGAAAAGTGTTCATGAAATTAATCTAAAGAAAGGTCCTTGCCAATTTTGGTAGAGACAGTTTTTGAGGAAACGTAGCTTGTGGAATGCATGGGAAAGAAGGAAATGGAACTCAGAAAGAGGAATGAAGCTGAGTACAAGCAAACAGAAATAAGGTGGTAATTTCCGGGTGACACAGAGCCTAAGGAGCATAGTTATTTACAGAAGAGAGTATCAAACATGTTTCAAAAATGGCAGGGAGAAAATCAGGGGAGAGGAAGAAGCTGAAGATATGTGAAGAGGGTGCGCTGATAGTGGGGTTTTTGAGGAAGCAGGAAGGAGAAAACCATAGTATCAATGGAGGGTCTGGCTTTAGACACTAGCCTTAGAAAGTACAGGCAGCCTCTCTATTGAACAGGTCAGAGGGATGGGCTGTGTAGAGATTCTGGTGGGTCTGTAGGTTGGCGGTGGGAAGTGGAGAGGTTTCTGTGTGGTGGCTTTTATTTTCTCTGTGAAGGAGTAGGCAAGGCCATCTGTTGAGTGTGATACAGGAGCTGTGAAGGTTAGAGATCTGAGGAAAGTGAAGACAGAAATAGTCATTGAGAGTGGAAGAGAGGGGCAATCAGAGAAAAGCAGCATGGTTGTTGTGAGAATCCAGCTGAGAATGGTGACTGTGAATTTGTAACAGTATGTATGCGTGTGAGCCTCTGCTCTTACAAGGCTGATAAACTCCTTGGGACACGAACACACACATGGTTATTTACAACATAGTGTGAGAAGTGAAGTACAAGGCACTGTGGGGGTTCATAGAAAGTAAGCTGCTAACTTAAGACCTAAAGATAAGTGTTAGCCAGGTGAGTAGATGGAGGTAGAGTGTATCAGCAGGGAGAACAAATGTAGTAAGCTAACAGGTATAGGAAAACATGGCTCCCATGGGTAGCTGAAGGAACTTCCTAGGTGGTGCAGAGTGTATGAGGGTGTGGGAGGTTAAGGTGGGGTGAGTAGTTAGAAGAGAAGTTGGACAGGATGTGGGTGAGCTGTTCAAGCATGTTCTAAACTAGTGGTTCACCAAGTGTGGTCCTTGGGCCAGCTGGAACCAGCAACACTTAGCATCATCTGGGACCTTGTCAGAAATGCACATTCTTGGCCCCACTCCAGACCTAACCTATCAGAAATTCTGAGTAAGCTCAGTGATCTGTGTATCATCACCAAGTCCTCCAAGGGAGGCTGATGTACACTAAAGCTTGAGGATCAGTGTTCTTAATCATTGGGGACAATTGATTAAAGTGTCTTTTTATCAGGAGGATGACATTATCAGAAACAGGCTTATGAAAGTATCTGGCTACAGTGTGGAAAATGGAGGGTCCTATTTGTGGATCCCAGCCAGGAATCTCAGCAGGGCTAATTCATCTGCTGTGTTACTGATTCTGGGGCAGGGTCTTCCCGCCAGTGACTCCGTGGTGACCAGAACCTCGGAAACGCCCTTATGAGCACACCTCTCCAGCAGCTAGCTCTCTGCTGCCCCCCTCTGTCTACAGGCCACACTCAAAGTTACTAGGCCTGTGGTTCCCTGGTCCACACCTTCCAGACTTTGATCAATCCAGTTTCAGTATCTGCCTAACTCCTCAGAACGCTCAGCTTTGCAGGCCAGGGGAATGGAGGGAGTTCTTGGGTAAATTAAACACTGTCGTTTGGTATTCTTTGAATGGGTGGTTCTAGAAAGCCCAGGAAAAAGTGCCAATCAGGCAGTTGAGCTATTTTTGGGACAGATTTGCTAATTTTTGAGATGAAGTTATACCTTATATTCCCTTGCATCTCCAGGAAACATTTTATATGTGTATGTGTATGTGTGTGTGTGTGTGTGTGTGTGTGTGTATACATATATATATATATATATATATATATATATATATATATATATTTGAGAATGCCTTTATTTTTCATATTACATAGCTGGATACTTTCTGGACAGCCCCCCCCATATATACACACACATATATACTTTGTATATACAATATGTAATATATACATATATGCATGTATGTGTATGTGTATGTGTGTGTGTGTGTGTGTGTGTGTGTGTGTGTGTATGTGTGTGTATATGAGAAAGTTCAGCCATAAATGCCTTTATTTTTCATATTACATAGCTGGATACTTTCTGGACAGCCCCCCATACATACACACACATATATACTTTATATATACAATATGTAATATATACATATATGCATGTATGTGTATGTATGTATGTATATGTGTGTTTGTGTGTGTGTGTATTACACCAATATTTTTCCAGAAAAGTTTTTTTCAGGGTTAGAAGGCAACATGTGTCCAAAAAAAAGAACATATTGAAAGGTTTTTGTTTCCCCAAGAGAAGTAAGGATGTGACATAAGAAGATCTGGTATGGGATAAAATGGTTGCACCAAATTCCACCATCCATCCCTCTCTTTACAACAAAATTCTCTTGGTGGGTTGGTCTGTGCTTCATTATATTTGGAGCTGTAGAAAAGGATGACTTTCCGATAGCCACAGATTGGATTGGCAGAGCTGCTGAAAGATAATGGAATCTCTTTTGGGTGAATGATATAGGCTGCTTTCCATTCAGTGATAACCAAAATAATACGATGCCTCTAAACAAATGGGAGGCCACGTTGCCCAGGTGTAATGTTCAAAAGAGGGAGGGACATGGGATTTGGAATCAGCCAGGCTGCTGCTGGCATCTCAGTCTTACCAATTACTAAAAGTAACTTACTTTGGCAAATCATTTAACCTTTCCGGGCCTCCATTTTCTTTTTTGTAAAATGGGTTGTTGTGATGAATAGAAAGAATAACATAATCTAGGGTATTAGGTAGCTGATACTAGTTTTTGTTGTCTGTTAGTATGTGAATGAAACTTTAGCTTTCTTATCTTTCCTGATTTACTTACCACTTCATTTTACCAAGAACATTTCCTTTTTTATCAAGCTCTTATTTCATTCTTAGATTATTACCTTGTGTGGTATATATATCATAGAAAAATATTTAGGCCACCAGCACCTTTACTGTGTGCCATAACTTTCTATCTATACACGTATCTGTGTTTATGGCCATTATCACTCTCTTGAGTCTCAAAGAATTGTGGTATTAGAATCTCTCCTCCTCCTCCCCCTTTTTTAAATTGCAAGAGAAGCACTCTTTTCACTACATTACATTGTATAATGTACAAGAAATAGTATCTAAGAATTCCATGCTTATGAATGCAAATTGCAATATTTTCTTTGAGCTAATAATGATGAATTACTAAAGACAGGATAATGAGCAAAGGAATCCTGGGACAGTTGATAGAAGGGCTCTAGAACATGCTGTGACTATGGTCAAGGTTGATGGGGGATTCTCTTCTTACCAAACTGAACACCTCACTCAGCTTGAATCTTCACTCTTGTTTTGCATCTTGCATTAATATGCATGAATTGATAACCTATTATTTTTCTACTGGGATTACAAACCAACAGGAGTCTATGATAAGTGTCATACCGGAGGTTCAGAGAGTAAGGGACGGTTCAAGGTTCAGAAGGAAGAAGAGGCCATTTGGATCCAGACGATTAAACGAAGCCAATACATAGATTATTTGACCAGTTATGTCCAGGGCACTCTATCATAAGTTTTAAAGCTTCAGAAAGGACACAGGACTTGAGCTAATTCATGAAACTTGTAGGAGAATTCTGATAGATAGAAGAGAAAGAATATGAACAAGGCCATAGAAAAGGGAATCTACTGGCTCTGATTTAGGCACAATGAGGGCACTTGTTTGGCTGGGGGGCAGTGGGAGGATAAGTGTTACTGGAATGGTACGTTGGGCTAGACTGAGAAAATTCTTGAATGATAAAAGAGGAATTTGGGAGCCAGTGGTATTTTGAATAGAAAAATGATACAATACAATGTGATATCTTAAAAATATCCATCAGTTTTCTGGATACCAGCCAGGAGAATAGAAAGAATGATGGTAGGAGGCTTTTCAAGAGTTTAGGTATGAGTTGGGAAGGCTGTGTACGAATTAATGTGATGATAGGAGAACAGAGAGAATGTGGGCATAGAGCATCTCCAAGGCCTTGTGAGGGCCTGGGGAAGGGATGGGGTGAGGGAGTGGTGAAAGAGATATGTGGTAGGTTGTTTCCAAGGTGGCCTCCGATGATCCCTGCCTCCTGGTATTTATAACTTTGTATAATCTCCCCTTGAGTGTGAGCCAAACCTAGTAACTTATTCCTAACCCATAGCAAATGGCAAAAGTGGTGGGATGTTACTTCTGTGGTTAGGTTACAAAAAGACTGGCGCTGTCCTTGCTTGCCTTCTCCTTCTTTCTCACTCACTCACTCCGATGGAAGGCAGATGCAGTGTTGTGTGCTATCATATAGAGAGGCTCATATGGCAAAGAACTGAGGGTGCCCCCTGGACAACAGTCCACAAGGAACCAAGGTCCTCAGTACAACAACCTTTGAAGAACAGAATTCTGCCAACAACCCTGTGAATGAACTTGAAAGGAGATCCTTCCTCACTCAAGGAAGCGGAACTCAGAGATGACTGTAGTCCTGGCTGCCACCTTGATTGCGGCCTAGTGATGATAGCCTTGTGCTATTAAACAAATTACTCCAAAATGTAGTGACTTAAGATAATACACATTTTTTTATTTCACAGTTGTTATGGGTGAGACATCTGGGTGTGGTTTAGATGGGTCCTATGGCCCAAAGTCTCTCACAAGGTAGCATTCATATCGAGGCTTGACTGGGAAGGATCTTCTTCCTTACTCACTCATGTGGTTCTTGGGAGAATTAGGTTCCTCAAGAGTTGTTGGATGGGGGTCTCATTCCTCAAAAGCTGTTGGCCAGAGCCCTCCCTTGGTTCTTTGCCACACGGGCCTCTCCAGACAGCATCTCCCATGATGGCTTATTGCTATGTCTGAGTGAGCAAGTGAGAAAGCAAGTGAGAGTGTCAGCAAGAAAGTGCTAGCAATGAAAGTCACAGACTTTTGTAACCTTATCACAAAACAGATAGACCATCACTTTTACCGTATTCTAATCACTCTGCTGTGTTAGAATGCTTTAGTTACTAGATCTGGCCCACATTCAAGGGAGAAGAGATTACACGAGAGCATTAATACCGGGAGGTGAGGATCGCTGGGGACCATGTCAGAAGCTGCCTACCGCAGCTGCAGTTATGTATTGAAATTTTTGTTGTCCTTCCAAAGGGCTTTAAGCTCCTGGAGGGAGCTAGTGCTTTGTACTTAAGCAATGACTAAATATTTATTGAATAAATAAGATGATGCTTGCTTGCAAAGACTGTTAGAGGTCTCTAAACTGTAATTCTCAAATTAGATGTTAAGGCACGGTGATTTCCTCATTGGGCAACAGTGTAATAGGATATAGTGAGCCCTTTGACAAAATTCTGACCCTAAGCACAAAAACCTAGTTCACTTCACTGGATGGAAGAGCTCAGGGCCAACCTGTCCAGTTAGGCTGTGTATAAAGGTGCCTGGCTGAGGGGATGAGTGGGTGCTTAAATCCAGCCCAGATTTCACTCCCCCAGGACTGTGTTTGTCTAGAGGGGAGGGTGCCTTTTTGAAATTTATGCACACAGAGGAGACCCCCTTTTTTGTAAATAGCATGAACGCTACATCTGTGGTTCTCCAAGGAAGTGTTAGCCTTTCTCTTCCCATTTGTTTTCATCTGTTATCCCTGAACTATATGCTCTAAAATGGGCTTGAGGAAGTGAGGGGAACAATGTTCCATGCCACACCTGACTTCTGGGAGGATTATGTTCTGTTTGGGGAGGCTTTTGTTTTGTTTTGGGAGGCTTTTGAGAGCCTGGGAGAGAAGGTGTAGGACAAATGCAGACAAATTCTATTATCCCTATGAAACTGCCAAGAAAATTCTATGCACACAGCAGTATTACCTTCTCCCTGAGTGCTGGGTCTGACCTGACAATAGCCAACAAATAGCAAGCTTGATCTGTTTTTAATTCCAAATGAAAATGCACCCAAATAGAGGTGAGAAAGAGAAAAAGCAGCTCAGCAACAATGTGTGTTTTGGCTGAGGACCCCAGGAAGCCTTGTTTCTGTTAACTCAGCCCATCTTCCTACCCTACCCATGGTCATTCCTGAAAAGCTCAGCTCACACCATGGTTGGAATGGTCGTACATTGAGGATAAAGATGTTGACAATAGGGTTTAAGCTGCGTAAATAACTGCAAATTACTGTTTAGGTCCCAACAACTGCCAGCAAGAGAACAAGGAAGGAGGTGATATATAGAGAGCATAAGTTGTGGGAGGGGCTGCGGCAAGAACTCAGTAACGTGGAATCTGGCAACGTACAAGACACTCTGACAAGGTGATCACAGGCAACCCACAATTGTTACGCAGCTAAAAGAAGTTATTTTGACAAGACATGTGGCACACTTCAAATAGAGGAATCGAACCCTCCAATGATTAGGGATATGTTACAGGGAAGTTCCGGTTTAAAGAACAAGCTAGTATCATAATTGAGGGCTGGTACCTATGTAGGCTCCAAAGATTCATTTCGTAACTTCCGTTTAGCTCTGTTGGTGGTGATGTGTGGAACGAGAAGGGGGGAGAGACAGAAAAGTGGTTTATAGGAAAAGTGCCGGGCATGGCTGCCGTTTTGTGCTCCCCAGTCCTCTTGTGTTCTCATTTTCAACGGCTTCTTCAACATTGCTCCTCAAAGAACTCATCTAGTGTCCCCCACTGCGTGCAGCAAAGGTGAAAAGGTAGAGACTAGCCATGTGTGTGCCCCCTCAGGTCGGGTATGTGTGTGTGATTCTTCATTCCACCCCAGCCCTTCTGCTTTCTCCCCTCCCCAACCTGCTTCTCACTTCCTTCTTCCACTTTCCCGCTGATACTACGGAGCCCTTTGCTTGGAATGGCTCAGGTTTCCTCTTCTCGAAGTCTCCTTTGAATCCTACCAACTTCAGAGAAGCATTTTTGTTAAATTGTAGCAGAAGAGTTTAAGGTGAGAAAAGAACAGAACTCACTGAATGGAGTGTTTATTGAATAAAGGGAGGAAACATGGAGGTTAGGGAAGTCCAGACTCGGTGCATCCCTATGGATTTGTGTGCCTGGCACCCTCCCCACTCCTGCCTCAGCCTTCTTCTCAGGACCATGCCCCCCTTCTTTTTCAATCATGTGGTTTGTGCAGATGTAGTTCTCTTCCACAGCCCCACTTCCTGGTGTGGGAGTGCTCATCTGCATAACACTGGATATATCATTTCGCTTACGAGTATGTTGCCTAGCAAGTTATACCAAAATTTGATGGCTTAAAATAATAGTTAATTATTTTTGTTCGGAGTCTGAGGGTCAGCTGGGGTGGCTCTGTTCTAGCATACTCATTTGGGGACCAGGCTGAAGGAGCAGCAGCTTACCTGGAGAAAGTGTTTCTCGTAGCAATGGCGGAAGTATAGGATGGCAAGTAGACACATATGATGGTTCTCCCTTTTTGTACTCCAGCTGCTCTCTGGTTTTGCTTGGGCCACCTTGTTTCCCATTTCTCTACAAAGTCCTTCCTCTATGAGGCTGTTAGAAGAACTAGAGGGTAAGGTGGGAGGTCCTACTCAGACATTGTCCAAGGAGTGTTCACAGATCATGGTCCTTAGGAAAGGAAAGAAAAATTCACTTGCCAAAAGTGCAAGAGAGTCAGCTTTCAGACAGACTGGCTGGTGTATTAAAAACATAACTAGTGTTTAAGGAAAAACTGCAACATTATCAGTTACCAAGTATACATTAATCTATTCATGGTAAAAACAGCAACTTGCTCACAGTTGTCTTATCCACAAAGGTTATGATGCATCTTAGCAAAAGTAGGAGGTAAAAATGTTTTTGTAAAAGAGTTATAGGTTTAAAGGAAATAGTCAAGGATTTTAAAAAAAATTGTAGGTACTAGAAGCATACGAGATGAAAATAGTGGTTTTAAAATATGTCTATAAATTCTATGAAACTATCTTTTCAGAAGGTGGAGCCTAATTTGTCTTCATTTGATTGTAGACCAGACTTAATGAATTACTTCTGAAGAATAAAATGTGATGGAAGAGATGATATGTGGTTTTTGAGATTAGGTCATTAAAAGCCTTAATGCTTCCATTTTGTTGGTACATGGATCACTTTCTCTGGGGGAAGCCAGCTGTTATGTGATGGGGACACTCAAGCAGTCCTACGGGAAGATCCTTGCAGTGAGAAACTGAGACCTCTGGTCAATAACCAGCTTTAACTCGTCAGGCATGTGAATGAGTCACCTTGAAAGCAGATCCTCCAGCCCCAGTTAAGCCTTCAGGTAGTTACTAGAAGACATTTTAGCTGCAACCTCAAGAAAGACTTTGAGCCAGAACCATTCACTTAAGCCACTCCTGGATTTCTGACCCAAAGAAATTATGAGGTAATAAATATTTATTGTTTTAAGCTGCAAAGTTTTGGGAGAATTTGTTATGTGATGATAGATAAGCAATATCACAAAGTGCCAACTGTTGTGGAGGTCATTATTTTTTACTATGTATGTAAAATGTTTAGATATATTAGAAGCAGGACAGAGTGTCAGCACCTGGTCTCATATGAGCAGTGCGATGGACATTAAAGTTCTACACTGGGGTACAAGACAACAATAAGGTGCTAAAACAAACTGATTCTTCATGTTGACGACGCAGGCTCATGCAGAATAGTAGGAGCACCTGGCACGAAAGGATTCAGATTACTAGACTTAAAGGCATGGTCCTTGAGGACAGGGACCCTGTTGTATTGTTTACCCCTGTATACTCTATCTAGCACCAAGCACAATCAGTGCCTGGCATGTAGTAGGAACTCAATACATGTTTACTGAGTAAATGAATTTTTGGGTGCCAGGTGAATAGCTCACCAAAATACTGTCAAAACCCCATCTACATACCTAATAGAGATACCTATCTCTATAAACTGTGCTGGTTTTGACCTCTTTGGTGATTATGTTCTATATGTTCTTCAGTGAAGAAACAGATTCTTCATAATTGGAATATAAACTGAATCTGAATCCTTCCCATTTGAAATGCATAATGACACTTCTGTAATACCATCAAACATTCCCCAGGGAGGGGTAGATCAAGATGTTCCATTTAATCACTTCCTGTTCAATATTGGTTGGATTTTTACTAGGGCCCAAGAACATTAGGGCCTTAGCTTCTAACAACCACAACTGTTATGCCTTCAGAATGTTATGATAAAAGCTTTGGATCATTTAGTAATTGAAATGAAACAAATGTAATTAAATATATAAAAACAGTTCTGATTGAATTCCACTCACATTATCAAATGCGTGAAAGAAATGAAAGTTTGAATTAGACCTCTGCCTTTTCCTGACTTATGTCTGACTCTTATGCCCAATAGTTGTACACTGAGCATGGGTTTTCTGACTTCTGAATATCAGTAAAACATTTCTGTGGTCTGTATACATATGCATATTGGATCACTGACCTCAAAAACGCTTCGTAGAGTTCTTGGCATAGAGAAGGTACTATGAGTATGTGATAGATAATGAATAAAGGAATTGAATGAATAAATGAAAACAATGTACATATTTCTTTACTAGCAATCCATTTACCTTCAATGACTCGTAACTCACTGGCAATGTGACGAGGCATTGTGGTAAGGTGGGATGAAGATTGATGCCTCCTGGCTCTATTGAGGCCAAGTTAATCATCAGACGCCATAGGCTAAGTGTTCATAGACTATGAGCACTCCAAAGATTTATAAAAATGGTTGAGAACTGAAATAATTTATTTACCCAGTCCTTTATCGATGCACATTTATATTGTTTCCAATCTCCTGTTGTTAGAAACGAGGCTGAAGTGAATAACTTAGATCATATGTCATTTATCTGCAGGATAAAAATCTAGACGAGAAAATAATGGGTCACTGCTTATATGAATTTATAATTTAGGTAACTATTACTAAATTGCCCACCAAAAAGTTTATTAACTTACATTTCTACCAGCAATACATGAGATTATTTGTTTCCACTCAGCTTTCCCAACAGAGAGTGTTATCAAAATTTGAATTTTTGCTAGTCTGATAGATTGATCTTTAATGTTTGAGGAATTCTATGGCTTTGTCAGGGAGAAAGCATTATCATTTACTCGTGTTTTTGCTTTATTGTTACAAAACAAATCTTAGGTAACTTTAAAAAGATTTAAAAAAATGTATTTTTATGTGTTAACTCATATATTAAGTAGTTAAATTTTGTTCCAAAAATAGTCTGAGGACATCTATAAAGATATTTATATTAATACAGGATAAAAACAAACAGAGATTGTGAAACTGAGAAAAGAGTAGAAGTAGGAATGGAATTCTGATAAAGATTTTGTCACCACACAAAGGCTCATGCCATTAGATTGTATATAGTTGTTGAAAAAGTGTTATAAGTTTGACTCGGAGTTCCTGGCAGCCAATGTAAAGGTGGAAACATGGTTTGTTATAAGGATCATAGTGAATATAAATTTTCCTTTCACTTTGAATGTCTTTCCCCCTTTTCAATGTGACAAATTCCTATCAAGTTTAGACCCAACTCTCAATGAATCCTTGACTAACCTATGTAATTTGCTGTTTCTTTGTTTCTACAGATCTTTGTACACATATCAGTTCTAACATTTGTTGAATTGGAGGTACAAATGGGGTTTGGAAGTCATATGCCTAAGTTCAAATTCAAATTATGTTTTTCATGTGACCATAGGCCTTTTGCATGATCCATAGTCATGTAACATGACCAAAAAATAAATGTCTGAATAACTTTTTTAAGCTTCTGTTTCCTCAATTGTAATGAAAATACTAGTAGTACCTACTTTAAGAGGCAGCTGTGAGAATTAAATGAAGTCATGTAGTGGACAAAGCACTTGATACACTACCTATTAACATGGTAAGTGATCATAAGTAGTAACTATGTCTATCACCCTTGCAAGCAACCCAAACCATCTGGTTTCCAGATTCCTGCAGGAGAATACAACCTTTAATATCTACCTGGTACTCTTTGAATTATTAATACTGGATTCATCTGAAGAAAATACTAAAATCCAAAACTGAGGAAATGCAAAAATTTTATAGGACCTGCATTTCCATTCAGGATCCACCCATTAATATTGGCATTTCTACAGATGTGGACAGATGGTAACCTTCTTTATTTCAGGGGAGATGAATCAGAAGACCTGAGCAATCAGTGAACATGTTTCCACAGTATAAGATCAAGCCCAGGTAGATTGGTTTGTCTTGTATGCACAGTCATTAATATCTATGATGTCTCAGTATAATCAACTAAGATCCCATGATAGCTAAGGGATGTACAAGTTTATCAGCCAATTTTCAAATTTTATTTTTTTATGATATTAATTAACATTGTAGACCTCTAAGGTAAAGAAACCTCCTAAAATTGCATCTCTGCCAAATGTCTTACAACTTTCATGTATTAGTCAAGATGAGCTAGGTTCTGCTGCAATAATAAACTATCCCCAAATCTTAATGGCGTAGCAAAACAGATGTTTATTTCTTGCTCATGTTACATACCCATGGGTTGTCAGGTGGCCTCTGCTCACTGTATTTATTCACGATTCTTGGCTAGTATGTGTTTCCATAATTGCCATGACTGGGGGAAGAAATTAGAGCATACTTGCTCTTAATTCTTCTGCCCAGAAATGATACTCATCATTGCAATGCACATTTCATTGGCCAAAGAAAGTCAAATGGTTAACATAAAAATAAATAGAGAATTGCAATCCTATCGTGTGTCTAAAAGAGATAGAAATAGATTATTTGTAAGGAACCTGTAACCTAGCAATACCAATAGTTAGTCATTACAAAACACTTACTAAGTGTCAGACATACTTATGAGGCACTATCTCATTTGTTCCACAGTAACCCTATGGGGTAGGATGATGGACTCTCTTTGTTCAATAAAATACATTTTCCACTTCTTCCAAAAAATAGAGCTGGACACGTGGACTTCCAGCTAGACACTACATTTCCCAGCTTCCTTTGAAACATGTGAATATATTTGGGTCAATTTGTGAGTGGAAATGATGAGTGCAAATTATGGGTCATTTCTTTAAAAGACAATCTCTTTGTCTTAGGCCAGTATTTTGTTTCCATTCCTGTGAGCTGGTTCACAGTTGTGCCCATGACCTAACTTCAACAAAGCACATGGCGACAATGACCTAAGGGAAAGTAGAATAATTAGACTGTGTGTGTGTGTGTGTGTGTGTGTGTGTGTGTGTGTGTGTGGTGGGGGTAACCTGGGGCTGGGCAGAGCAACTCCATGCACTGGAGCAGAAACTGGGAGCTGCTGCATGAGAGAAGTAACTTATCTTTAAGGTACTATATTTTGTGACACTTTACTTATCCCAATTAATTTTAGGTAGGTGCATTATTATTCCCATTTTATAAATGAAAGACAAAGGGCAGTTAAATAATTTGTTCACTATCATTTAGCTAATAATAGGTACGTTGTTTTGCATCTAGACAACCTAGTTCCAGAGCTCACATTTTAAGTTATTAGGCTGTCTTCAGTGACCTTTCAACCGACCAACAGCCATTTAGGCAGTGGCTGTGATGAAAGCATTTTCAATGATCACATTCTGTGAACTGTTCATGCGCAGGAAACAGAATGAACATCATGTGACTGTTGGGTGACGAAGTTGCACTTACCACATTCCAATATTGGAGGTTTAGATTAACCCTTAGATCTTGCTTTTTTCCTTTTTCCATCTTTTATGGCACTTTTGGGCCTTAGAATTTCTAAAATGGTTGTCACCCTCCTTCTCTGCTCTACCTCAACGATCCTGAAGATTCCCAGAACAAACTATGCTCAAGTTACATGCATCCTTTAGGTCTCACTTAGGAATACTGGAGTTTAAAGCACTGGTCTAAAGCCAACCTTCCAATCTGGCAATTAAAGGAAGTTTCTGAACAAGTCTGTGGTTGACCACTACATTTAACTGCCCCAGGAAAGACATCAGAAAGATTTTTACGTCTATTAGGGCTGTCAAAAATTGGTGTAATGTAATAGATTATCTTGTCTTATTAAATATGTCTAAACTCATTCAATATAAAACTGGACAATATAATGAATAGACATTTTATACAAAAGAAAAAAATGCCAAACAGGTAGGTACAGTGGAGCTGTGAACATTACCTCTTTGGAAATTCTACCATGACCACAATATGCCTTTTTATTAGCTTTGTGCACAGTGGGTGAACTTAAGAATATTCTGTAATCAATATTTTCTCCTTCAGCACCCTGAGAAAATAGAGATGTTCAAATGTTGCCTCCATAAATATCTATGGAGAATAATCACCATACCTAAGTTTTCCTGGGGAAAAAGCATCCTTACAATTTCTGTAGGAATGGAAATACTGTGATGTTTCTGACAGGCAATTATATAAATATGGTCCCTAAGATGTCAATAAGTCAGCTCTTAATATTTAAAAACTGCCTGTTGCTTACTGAATTAAGGTTAAACTTCTCACTGTATCATTCAATGCAAATTTATTATTATTCCATGACAATACCATTCCTGCTGGACAAAAATGGTGAGACTCTACATTCCAGTAATGAATTCTTTGGATTGCCACACTGACTCCCCAGGGTTTTCTCTTTGGCTATTTCTTGTTCACTATTTTCCTTGGCCTTATCTGACTGACAAAATGTTATTGTGGTTAAGAGTAAAGGCTTGGTGTCAGAATGTCTGGGTTCAAGTACTGGCCTTTTTACCTTCTAATTGTGTAATTGTAGGCAAATTTCTTAAAACTTTTGTGCTTCAATCTCCTCAGATGTAAAATAAGGATAATAATAACACTTAAATTCAGGATTAGTAAGCATGTAAAGAGGGAAGGGATACATGCAAAATGCTTAGAAAGTTGTTTAATGCATATCAAGTACCCCGGAAATGTTATGATTAGTTTAGGTAGGCATTGTGGAGGATGATCTTCCTGAGGGCTTCTTTGGCAATAGAGCTTCTTTCTTAATAAGCTTCCAGCTTAATTGCTTCTGGTGAGTTCCATAGTCAGGTATCTGGACAAAATCAGTTCTTATTCATAGTTCTTGAGTTTAGGAAGTAGATTTTTTAAACCTAGATATCCGCTGATGTGGAAATGGGTATAATTTTCTACCCTACTTGTGCAGAAACAAAAGTATCTTGGATCATCTCACTAATGTGTATGATCAGTTGGATCATGTTTCTTCGCCCTTTCTCGAACCTTCCACTAGTAATAACCATTGTGAGCTATGTCCATGGCGGATATTTGCCAAACAGTACACCAACCATCAGGCAAAGAGGGAAGGGTAAATTCCCAGTCACAAGTATTCAACGATTCTGCCCACTGAGGTTGTTGCTGTCTTGGCTGACTACAACTGTGGGCTACATATAACTTTTTATTTTTTCTTACCTATGCTGGTAGAAACAGTTTATTGACAGAAAAATGCCTCATGACAACATGTCAGCCACCAACAAAATGGGCACCTGTCTTATTGATGGCATTATACCAGGCACCATCCCCTTCCATTACCATCAAACTCCAATACCAACTGAAGTTTGAACTTCTCTATAAGATTTCTTTTTTTATAAAGGCCTGTGAGGAGAAAATATGAAGACAGGTCCAGATACTTATAGAAAGGCCTTATCTTGAACCCATTGTCACACATCACCCAGAAGAACCATGGATTCTACTTTCTCCCATTTTCATATAAAACTACATACACCGCACTGTACATGTAAAAAAAAATTGGAAAGGAGCCTCAAGCTGGCCTCTGAAATTGTGGAAGCAATTATCACATTTTTGTGCGCAAATGCAGTAATTATATGTGTAATTTGGCAGCTGGGTTTGAAAATTTGGCCTTAAATGGAACATAGACAGGAAAAATAAATGTTGGAAAATGCCAATATTTTATAAAGATTTCGAATCAAATAATGGCGGAATTATTGCAAGCCATCTTAATTTTTAATTATAATGATCATTACACAATATACAATAATTTTTTGAGGAAGAAAAGAACTATAGATCAATTGCTCATCATTTTTGTCAGAAAAAAAATGCCTCTATCCCTGGGGAATATAATTGTATTTTTCAGAGATTATGGTACATATTTCAAAGACTTTCTTCTTATGAAGAAAAGATAGTGATTGGCTATTAGTTCAAGTTCTATAACATATTTTACTATAGGAAGAATAGAACTCTTGGTATTCTTTCGAGGAAAAGTAGTGTTAACTCTGCTCATACTTGAGTTAGTAATCGTAAATTGCATAAAGCTTTCTTATAAGCATTTAAGCTTTGGAATATAAGATTTTATAGCCCAAATGAAGAGTAAGGTAGATTTCTTTTATCTAGATTTAAATCGAACTTACCTGGTAAAATCATAGTTTTTATATTGCAAGTGAATTTTTCATGTGGCTTTAGGGGCTAGTGACTTGGATATAATATAAGAATGTCCCTGGAGCAACATTATCTTGTGTTGTTAGGGTAATGTGAGGTTACCAGCAGGCTCTGGAGCCAGCCAGCCTGGACTCCAATCCTGACTCTACCATTCTATTGGCCCTGTGATCTTGAGCCAGTTACTTGCTTCTTAACCTTTCAGCCCTTTAGTTTCCTCATCTGGTAAAATGGGAGTGGTAATGTGCCCACAAAATAGAGGACTGAATCATGTAAGGTTCTTGGTGTAATGCCTGGCACTGGGAAGCAAGCCCTCAAACACGATTACCATTTTTAAAAAATCATAATTCGCTTTCTAGCGTTAAACCTCCAATCATGACTAAGTGAGGAGGGATTATCCAAATCAGAAATGCAGAGTGAGGGGAAGAGAAAGTCAGTGAGTGACCCAAGCAATTACAGTTGACCTTTGAACAATACCAAAACTCCCCTCCCAAGTGGAAAACCTGAGTATAACTTTTGACTTTACAGTCAGTCCTTTGCATTCATGGATTCAACCAACAGCTATAAAAAACAGTATTTTCCCCCTATGGTTGGGAAACTGCGGTTGAGAGTGTGAAAATAGTTTTCTATCCGCAGTTGGTGAATCTGTGGATACAAACCTGCAGATAGGAAGGGCAGACCGCGTCGATTGAAAAAAAAAGCCAAACCAAACCAAAAACGCTGTGTGAGTGAGCCCGCGAAGTTCACATCGTGTTGTCTGAGGGTCACCTGTATACTGAAAAATCCATAGGAAATCCAGGTTGTCCATAACGAGGTAATGTCCCCAACAGAATGACGAAGGAAGCACACAGTGTGAGCAGAGCTCAGTATGGGGCTTTATTTCAACTCCGTAGCGAACTATTGAGAGCTTTCCAGGCCTGTGCTAAACCGGGGGATAAAGGAAGATTAAGAAGGTCTCTGTCTCAAGGAGCCTGTAATCTACAGAAAAAATTAGGTAAGTACCCTAATGAGTATAAATGCATGATGATAAATGTAGTCATTGCTAAATATCAGGAAATTAATAAACAAAATGCTCCGGGAATTAAAAAAATAGTAAGGAAAATATGTAGGTGTTTTCCCACCTCTTCTAAGATCATGGATGTGTTCTTAGAGCAGGTAACTTTTAGGCAAGCATTGAAGATGGTAGAGATTTTGGTTAAGCAGACATAATAGGTCTGGGAAAGACTCCCAGGTGAAGGAAGAGCCTAAAGGAGGCAGAGGGGAGGGGAGAAGTGGGCACCCAGGAATACCTGGTGTGTGTGTGTGTGTGGTGGAGGGTCACGAAAATAGACCATTAAAGGAGGTTCTGCTATTTGAAGACACTTTGAATGCTATGGTGAGTAGTTTTGTCTTAATTTAGTGAGTAACAGGCAGCTTTTAAAGAGGAAGTTCTCCATCTTTTGATGAGGAGGGTCTAGGTCAGATTTGTGCATTAGAACAGTATGTTTCAAACTTTATGGTGCATCAGAGAATCACTTCATGGCATTGTGAAAACATACATTCCTGGCCCTGTCTCCTAGAGATTCTGATTAGTAGGTCTCGGGTGGAGCCTGACAGAGTTTGCATTTCTAACAATCTCACATGTCAGACTGGTGCTATGGATTCTCAGAACATGCTGAATAGCACTTAGGGCACACCATCTTCCAAATTTTTTTATTTGCGTGTCTTTATTAGTAAAAAAGTTTTCAGTGTACACCCTTGCTATAATAAATAAATAAATATATAGCAGGGGTGTACGTTGAAATTTTTTTTAGTGTACACCCTTAGGTAGTTTGTCTATAATCTGAAAACAAACAAACAAATAAACATTTATTTACTTATTTATTTTCAGATTATAGACAAACTACCATGTCAATAAGCCTCTACCAGTTATTACCGTAAACGGCTGAGCTAACGAGGAAATAATCATTTAATTTTTATTTGGAATATTAATGGTATAAAGGTCATTTTGCTCTCACTAAAATTATTACCATGTTTGAATATGCTTCACTAGTTTTGAAAATTTAAAAAATGTGTGATAACCGTTTAAATGTTTTTTTAATTAATTTTCTTCAGTACTTAGTTGTGATAGTTTTTTTAACTGAAAAATATTTCTCACAAAGACACATCAATAAAAATGGAAGAATTTTCTTACTGGGTGTTTGAATTAAATCCTATTCCCCAGGTTTGGAAAGGCCTTTGTTAAAATTTGGCTGGTAGATTTCCATCTTCTCTGATATCAATTAGTTGGTCTTTCAAAGTAATAGGCAGGTATTACCGTTTTTCATTATTAAAATCGGTTCAAATCCTATTGAAATTCTTTGGGAGAGTTTTAAACTTGTTTAAAAATCTTGTTTCCACATATTTAGATATGTGATATGAGACTTTAGAAAATAGATGCTGGATCCACTAATTTTTTTGGCATCCAAATTACATAACAATGGAAATCTTTCTACGTATTCTTTTCCAAAATGCTCTGCTAGTACCATGCGGTTCCTCAGAAAGGCAGGTTCTTATTTATTTTTGAAACATTACTTTCACTTTCAAGGAATAAATTGTGCTTATTAATATTATTGCTATTTAAAAATACTTAATAGGTAGCATGCTATGGATAGCCCATTTGTCATCACAGAAAAGGTTGGCATGTTTGTAGTACTTGTTTTTTTGTGAATACATGTTTTTGAGTACTTTGCCTTGAGCAAATCCCTGAGTTGTAGAAGATATGTTCATGGTTACTCCCTATTTTGATTTGTTTTAAAGAGTCAAATCTATTTTAAAGGTTAAAACAGAACAAAACAAAACAAAAAACCACTAATCTCTTCTATGACATCCTGCAGTACTTCTTGCATTTCTGGCTTCAACTCCTCATCTGCAAAGGTTTGCCTGTGAACGAACGTCACAGGGGATCAGATTGTCTTGGTAAACTTTGCGAGAATCCTTTTAAAATTTTGGTCAAAGGATTGGCTTCATTACTTAAACAACTTTACCATTAAGGAAATTTTTTACTGTTGATAATATATCTTATTAGTGTATTTTACCTTTGGTGGTTTGAAAAAAAATGAAATTCTTCATGTATCTTATTATTGCAACACAATCTAGTAAGAACCATATGATGAGACTTGATAAAATAGAAATATATGGAAGGGCTTTTGTTAATATTTGGCTAATAGATTTCCATCTTTTTATTTATTCAGTTATATATTCAACTTTATCACATGGTGTAATTTATTCCATTTCTTTTTTGAAAAAACAATTTCAGCAATGTTTTCCATGTATCTTATCAAAATTGGTTCAAATTCCACTAAAACTCTTTGTTTTGAAGCATTTAACCTGGTTTAAAAGGTCTGTATTTACTGATAAAGGTGTCCATTTTGGCTTGTACCACATGATGCTGTATGTATTATTGCAGCATTCACACACACATACACACAAATTAGGATATCTGTAATAGCATGTAGCTTTTTGTTTTTCACTGTTGAGCGAATTTTTGTAAAATGATTGAATATTGCCTAATTTAAACATCTTTGAAAAAAATCACAAAGGTTCGTCTCTATATTTTAGATGTTTATTTTTAAAATGTCTTGTTAATTGTCATTGGTTTATATTATTAGCTAGCACTTCAAAGCAGAATTCGATATATCATGTTATAATCATTAACCAACATGTCAAGATAGAATATATACGTAGGATGAAGTTCATTATTAAAGTAAATAAATGTAAATTTGTGTTTTAAACAGTCTTCTAGATAATTTTCAACTTTTAAAAGCCAACTTTTTGTCACAATTTTATCTTATAATGTGTCATATAAAGAGTTTGTATTAGGGGTAGACCTGTTACTTTTACCATTGTCTTATTCATTTGAGCTTGCAAAATTGGTATTCTCTTCTACTCACAGCCATGAGTAGAAGATTCCTTTGCAGGAATCTTTAAGCCAGTTGGCCATTTTGTCAGTTACCTTAGTTAAAACTCAGTTATATAGTTTGTAACCCCACTTTTACCTGTAATGCACTGAAGGGGTTCTGGTCATATCATCTGTGTTTGGGTCTCTCATGTGTCTTATGTATCCTTGACATTCTTTCATATAGACCAGGGAAGACAATAGCATAAATCCACCTATCAAATATAATTAAGCTTATGTAATTTTTTTTTAGATAACAGTAAGTGTATATAAAAATACTAATTGTTTTTCTGCACACCCAAAAAGTCATCTTACTCATTTCCTAGTTGTGTGTACCCTTACTGTGGAGAACACTGCTCTGGGAGAATAAATCTAGTGGAAGTGCAGACAATCTACAGGGGCTGGAATCAAGTGAAGAGACAATTATAGTTGTCTAGGAACACGTAGAAAACAAAAGACAGGTCTGATCTCAAGTGGCTTTAAACTACATAAAGAGACAAAAAATACTCTCATGATGCAATTCTAGAGCAGTTACAAAGCTGTGAATCAATGATTTGGGCAGGACTATAACTTGAGGAGTATGAGGAAGGAAATCATCATTCCTTCTTGATGCATGAAGTTGTATTATAAGAGTGGTTCATTTCTGCTGACTATGTCAGCTTCATCCAGGCAAATAACTCTGAGGGGAATACAGTAAGTCCCAAACACTTTAGTATAAATGAGTTTTAAGATATTTTCATACTTTTCAGAGTTGTTGTGAGGACTAAATATTCACCACTGTGTCTGGCATATCATATATACTTAGCAATCAGTAGTTATTATTTCTAATGACAGGATCTGCAGGATCAGGTTGGATGTGGAGAGTGAACATCCTTGTATATATCTATGAGGATGTGTGTGGTGGAGGGAGGGCTAAAGACACATTGAATCTGTTTCAGGCTATTACGCAGTTCGGTGAGGAAGGGCAAAATGCATAAAATATACTCTAAGGATATATGTACTCTAGCTCGGGGGATTGAAAAAAATGGTGAGTATGGTTATAGAAATGATTATGTCAGTTGTGAGCCTAATTGGGAAGGGGGATTTTGGAGTTGAATTCTGTGTTGAGAGGTGGCCAATTAGGTTTGGTGATATTAAGGAGAGTGGGAAGAACAGTAAAAACTCCGGTGGAAGCATTGACATCAAAAGGCTGGTCATGCCTAGAAACCTGAACTTGCCCAGTTTTTGTGTTTTTGGAATATAAAATGGTGCTTAACTTCACACTTGCAAACAAATTTCTCGTTATTTATTGTCTAAACACATACTTAATAGCGCCTGCTATGTGCCAGGCACTCTCCAGGCATTTGGAATACAGCAGCAAACACAAAAAACAAAGTCATTGCTCTTTTGGAGTTTACATTTCACAGGGGGAGATAAAGTTAAGAGGTGACAAGCAATGAAAAGTCAAAAAACAGGGTCAAGGTTTGGAGTATATCTGTGTGTATGTGTGTGTGTGTGTGTGTGTGTGTGTGTGTGTATGCGCGCACATACTCACATGTCCATGCACACAAGTGCATATCTTAATTAGATTTCCTAGAACACAGACTCTGAGACAAAGCTATGTCCTAATACTTTTGGGTGGTGCAATCCCAGGGCAGCAAAAATGAGGGGAAAGCGAGTGTCAAGAAGAGAAAGAAAAAGTGCTGCAATTTTGAGCTGGCTACAGCTGGGACCATTCCCAGAGAGACCAGATGGAAATTTGTGCTTGGGAGGAAGAAGAGGGAGAAATTCATGTTGATTTCATTCCATTCATTGTCTTTCAGTGATCAAAGTTCACCTAATAGTATTCTACTTTTGGTTTGTGTTATTTAGCCATTCGGGGCGGCTCCTGGGGAGATTGGAACCTTCATAGGTCCAGTTGAGTTGGACCTGGACTTAGGAGCTACAGAGGGCTGGCTTTCTCCCCAAAGAGAAAGTTGAGTCAGCTAGCAAAGGGATGAGCAGGTGATAATGACAACCTGGGATTTGGTCACCGATAACTGCATTTGCTAAGGCTACTCTACCTGGGAAGAAAGGCTAATGGATGATGCCTGGGGTCAGGTAGAACAGAATGAATCTGAGAAAGCACATAAATTGGATCCCGAACATGAGCTCTTTCAGGTATGGTGGCCGGATCTCTCTGATAAGGTACTATTTGAGCAGAGTTTTGAAGCAAGTGAGAAAACCAGCCACATGATGTATTTTGCAGAATGTATTCTAGGTAGGGAGTATATCAAGTGCAAAGACCTTCTTTAAGTAACAGCAGAAGGTGGGAGCATAGAGTATTTGAGGAGCAGGAAGGAAGCCATTGTGGCTAGATTGGCATCAGTGAGGGAAAGGTTGTGGGAGATGAGGTCAGGAAGGCAGTGGGGTGGCTAGTCCATGAAGGACTTTCTAAACCATGGCAGGTCTTCGGTGTGTACCCTTGGTGAGATGGAAGCCATTGGAGAGTTTGAGGCAAAGGAGTGACATGCTGTGACTTACATTTTTAAAGGATCACTTGGCTTCCAGCAAAAAATAGGTTGTAGAGGGGAAAGAAGGAAGCTGAGAAACCAGCTTGGAGACTGTTGGATCAGGCGGAGGAAGTGGAGGTGATGAGACGTTGTATTCTGGTAACTTAAAATTAGGACTGTTGAGTTTGCTAATGGTTGACTGTGGAGTATGAGAAAAAGAGAAATCAAGGATGATTCTAAGAGTTCTGGCCTGAGCAATTGGGAGAAAAGAAATGAATCTCACTAAGGCAAAGTTCATTTCTTTTGATAAGATTTACTATTTTGCCAGTAAGAAGCTTTCGCTGAGCAAGATCCTTTATTGTAAAGTAATGAAAAAAGCAAGTTGAAATAACCCATAATGCATAATATGTTCAACTAATTTATATATTTGAGATCTGTTGGGTATAAGTAGATTAAAATTTAAAATTTTCACTATGTATTAAGTCTGACTATCATACCTTGATTTTTAAAAAAATGCTTAATTAGCCCTAGTAGTAATAAGTTGCCTCAGTGGTGTGTGTGTGTGTGTGGTGTGTGTGTGTGTGTGTGTGTGTGTGTATTGAAGTATACTTACTTTTAGTAGTCCTCCAATGAAAGGCAAGCTAGAACTCCCCATACAATATCTCACATTGCTTAAGATGTTGTCATGTTGGTTTTCATTGTTATTGATGCTAAACACTCTAAGAATATCTTTGGCTCATGCATAAGGTCCTGACATATTTCAATGATTTATGAAACAAAGGGGCTTTTTCAATGTCTGTGAAACAACAGTGATGACTTCAGTGAATGCAATAGTAAGCATTTATTACAGCACCTGGAATACAGTTACCTGGCTGCTTTCTGTTCCATTAACAAGTTGTGAAAAAGTCTTGATGGAGCTTTTAGCCATAATATATTTTACAGTGTAATCTGTTTTTAGAAGATTAATTCCACGTGAAATAATGAAGCTAATGATGAACAGCTTAAAGGAGACCAGACAAATAGATCATGTTGCAGTTGATGGCAACCACATTGTTCTACACTTAAGAAAACTTTGCAGGAGAAAAAATCTGATAAGTAAAAAATGGGTTGAACCCAGGTTTATTGGTCGAAATTGGTTAGGATATTCCTGCCAAGGTGTGTTAAAGGGGAGGGCATAAATAGAACCCTTTCCAGTTAAAAACAGAAGAAAAGACGTAGAAAATTTTATTTTAAAAATGTTTTTGGTTCATGCAATATTTGAAAGCTCCCCCCACCAAAGACAAACAAAAACAAAAACAAGAACATGAAACCAATCCTCCAGACTTTTAATTTATTATTTATTTACCTATTTTCAACCTGAGGTTTCTGAACAGAGTGACCTCAAACTTGAAAGAGTCCTGGTGCCTAGCCCAGAAGGATACACATGAGATCTAGTGGGCAGAAGTTCTCTTTAGGACAAAGATTTTAATTAGAAAGGGGAAATAATTTGATGGTTAGAGTGTCAGATTTTGTTTGTTATGTTTTAAATTCTTAATGACAGAGGTCATAGCACATCGTTACTGGCAATGTCGGTACAAAGGAAGTTCCACATCTGTAATTCACCACAGCTGAGCGGAACAACCCAATCCACTTTTTGGTGTAGCTCAAGACACGCTCTGATTAGCAAACACTGAGCAGCCAGTGTGTGCCCTGTGGAAAGACACACTTGATGATAAATAACACTCTTCAGAGTTTTAGACGGACAGGTGCAGGGAAAGGCTATGCCACTTACCCAGAGGGTAGTAGCATATGACATTTACCACCCCAAAGAGGCATTGCAGATGGAAGATATTATCAATTCCAGAGGAGTTTTTAGGCATATTTACAGATGATAGACCCATGGAAGTTTGAGTGCTTCTGGAACATTCCACAATCTTTGGACTTTGATGTGATTCACTAGTCATTTTTGATGATAAGCATGATGTGCTATTCTTTAGTCCTTCATACTATCTTTTATGTTTCAATTGCAGGGATACCTGATAGAATGAAGTAGTTATGCATTCATTTGTTCATTTAGTTAGTCAACATTTATTTAGCACTTAATTGTGGGGGTATTAAGCAAGGCAATAATAAATAAGAAATTTAAAGACATTTTTATTATAACAATTGCTATTATCTGGCAAAAATAATATTAATTACTATTACGCTTTCCCAAGACACATAAACCCTGGTTGAAGTGGGATGACATTAATAGTAACCACACATGTTTCTCTGATTCTCCTCTCATCTACAATTGCAGGACCTCTACTTCTGGAAAAGTGTCCAACAGTTATTGCTGGGAGTCACACATGATTTCTGATGGGAACCACATATGACCCCTATTTTCTTACCCTGTTGCTCGGGCTTCCTTCTGCTAGACCTCTTGTCCTTGGCATTTCACTACCCCCGAGGCCCACGACTGAGCTGCTGTCCATGGGTTCCACCCCTTTGGCTGGTATCACTATTGCTGGCTAATGTATGGGGTCCCTTAGGTGGCAACTGTGCATCACACTTTCTGAAATCCTCAGGATGCCAGAGCCACATCATACTGGCAGAAGTAGAGAAAATATCTCTTTCGTAATTCTGAGTCCCATGATGACTCAGCAGGGATATGCGTGCTGTCCTCTAGAACTCTGCTGTGGCATACCTTCCTGTTTTGATTCATAGATTTTCCTCCTTGATTGTTCCTCTGTTCCTTCTTCTTCTTTCCACTCTCCATCATCACACACTTAGAAGTTCATTGGGGTGGGGGGTGGAGGGCGGTGAAGGTAAGATGCACAAATCCAAGTGATACCTCTTAACTCAGAATCATGCCCTCCTTCATTAACCACTGTTAGTAGATTCCCTTTCCCCATAAGATAGCATTCTCTTAGTTCTTGTTGCAGATAGCCTTGTGGTTGGCCCACTTTATCAGGCCTGAAGGCATGCTCGAACACCATAGGCTGAAGTCTATTAATATCTATTTGAATCTCATCACAAAGCATATTCATCAACAATATCTCATTTTTCTCACGAGAGCCCAGAGGTTTTTATCCATTTTACAAATTGAGACATTGAAGTTCAGAGAGGTTGACTGATCAGGGTCACACAGCCCAGGCTTTCCATGCACATTTCATAGTGTGGCAGTTAGGTCTTTTTACCCTCTGGTCTCCACATATCACCATGAATTTCTTGTCTTCCACATGAATCCTATACCCTAGTCAGAGAGAGAGAATCATGTGCAATTTTCTTACTTCTCCATGCTCCCTTTTACCTTGTGACTTCAAAAATGTGTCTTAATTGGGTTCCCTGGAAACAGACTCCAGGGTGGAGGGTTGGATGGGGAGTGCTCTTGGGAGATTCACTCACAAAGAAGTGAGTAGGGAAAGATCGTAAGGAATTAAGGAAGGCGAGATTGTGAAGAAGTGAGGAAGACAGGATTGGACCGAGGGAGAAGCTGATGTGCAGTGTGGTTGCAACTGAAGTCTCCAACAAGCTTACAGGGAACATGACCTTGGGCAGGACAGCTCCCTGAGGCAGAGGGCAAGTCCCAGTGAAGAAAGAAGGGGTGAGCCGTCAGCACCTTATCCGGCCGTTAGCTGGTAGATGGGTGAGTGAGCTGTGAAGAAAGGTCCAGATGGAATACTAAAATGACTACTGCACATATTTTCCTCCCACTTTAATATTCTTACCCTGCCTAATTGCTTTAAACCATACCACATTTTGATTTTTTTTCATATTTGAATCATTTTTGGTTTTATACAAATAATTTTTCTTGGAGTTTCTAATTGATATTCTTTCTCCTTCCCCACCATGACAAAACACACATATGCTTTAATGAAATTGCTAAACTCAACTTGCTTGTTTATTTAAAAAGGAATAGAATGAAATACACTTTCTTCTGAGAGATGTTTTTCTTGGATCCCTCTGACCTCCCATTCCATTATGGAAGAAATGCTTTCTAGTTCTTTTGTACAGCACTCCTCCTGGGACATATTTTCATTGAACTGTTTTAGAAATAGTATTTCTTAGATTCCAGGTCTTTATTCTTGTGTTTCTGTTTACATCCTTAGTTACTTTTAACAAAGGATTAGTGGAATTACACTTCTGGTCTAGAAGTGCATTGTTTTGCCATGAAATAGAATTCTAGGTTCAAAAGTTTCTAATAACTTTAAAGGATTACTTCATCATCTTCTAGCAGCTAATGTTGCTGATGAGAAGTCTGGTGCCTCTGTGATTCTCTTTCCTTTGTAGGCAATCTGTCCTCTTTTGGTGGTTATTTTTAGATCTTCACAATCGTCAGTGATCTGAAATATCATTAAATTATCACTGAAGATGAGCCTTCTTTAGGTCATTCTGCTAGGCACTTTCTGGTTGACCTTAATCTCATGGCTTCTGTCTTAGCTCAGGAAATTTGTCTTCAGTTATGTTCTTCCCTTCATTTCCTTAGTTTCTTCTTGTATTTTGTTCATGGATCTCCTCAATTGATTCCCTGCATATATCCATTTCTTTGTAATTCTCCTCAGTGTTTTAAGAGATTACTCTTCTTTTTTCCTCACCCTTTCTATCAAATTTGTTAGGACAATTATATTTTTAATCGCAGAAATCTCTTATCTTTGATTGTTCCTTTCAATGGCAATCAGTTCTTATTAACCAATGCTGCTTTTCCACAATCTGTGGGAAGGAGGCTAGGTTTTCATACCCCTGGACCTCTCCGTCCTTAGAATGCACAGACGTGTGTTCCAATTGTTTGAAGGCAGTTCTTAAAAAAAAATATATCCTGAGAGATCTATGGGATTCTCCGTGGAACACTGAAGTTATACCTTACTGATATAATTTTGACTGTGGTCTGACATTCTTTTATTGAGCCCTATAAAAATGATTTAAATGAGTTGCATCTCATTTAAAATCCTACCTGGGAATTTCTGAGGGTTCATCATGACTTTTCAGACATTCTCTGGGTCTCCCTTACTGGTAAGATGGGATTAAACCAGATAGGGCAGCAAAAAAGGTCAAAGTTAATTGGATTTATTCAAAGTGAGAAAATTTGAAGAGCTGCCATTACAAATAGACGAGGGAGACTAACAGAGAGAAGAGTAATGGTGAGAGGTATAGTTTTTATCAGATGTCCATAAAACATAGTCAGTTGTTAGAGGACTTTTTTTGGCAAAGAATGATGAGACGCTCCAATTTAAGATATGTATTCTTTCTTATCCATGATCTTCATTGCTGAAGTGATTGCAAACAAATAAGTATTTACTTCAAATAAAGGATAAGAGACTGAGAAATCATTTCCAATGCCATGAGATAACAGTGCTGATGAATCACTTCCTTCCTAAGAACTTGAGATAGTTGAGATGTCAGAAGAACTCAGTTACACGTAATATGTTACAGTTATTTTTACATTATGAAATCTGATATTTGTGAGTGTTGCCTAGGTTATAGTAATTGAGGTTGAATTATTCCTGAAAGCTTTTTGGCATGAGCTTTACTGTATTTTTTTTTTTTTTAGGCATGGGAAAGGAGAAGCAGTAACTTTGAGCCGTGGCGAAACTTCCACATTTCTCCCTAACACCTTTAGTAAAAATATCTTTATTAGATTGTTTTGGGGAGGAGAGAGCACTAGATTGAGAATTTAGGGCCCTTGGAAAATTCTGTAAAAGGGTTTTCTATTGATAAATGGTCCAGTCTTTGCCTCTGAGGATTACAAAATAATATCATTAATATCATCTGATGGCATTCCTGAGAGCTATACTAATCACCTATCAAATAACTTGGTTGTTCTTTATTAATATGACTACATTAATGAATGCATTCATATAGGGGTACTAATTCCAATCAACTCTATTTATTTCTTTGGTGTTGCTCCAGATGAGGTAGGGCAGAGTTCTGTGCACAGCTGGGATGGATATGGTAAAGGCTATGGACCTATGGATCTCCTCTGAGACTTTCTTGGAAATCCTGGGAAATACCCAATATTAGTATAGATTTTTAGAGTTTACTGAGAAATGTAAATTCTAAGAGAAGATACAACTTTGAAATTTTGAGAAAGGGAAGTAGCAGCATATGGACATGGAGATGAAAATGTTTATTAAATTGAAACATTAAGTGTAAAGTCAAACTAGCATTACCTTTTAATCTTGTAAAATAAATCAAGTCCAACAGGTTCAAGTGAACACAAAGGACAGGTTTCCTCTCCTAGGACTCATCACACAGTATGCATATGGAAGTAAAACCAAGGTTATCAGTATGCATTTTTTTTCTATTTCACCACTACCCGTCCCCCCCCCCCATCCCCTGTTTTCTTAGCCCCTCTCTTGGACTTTGAAATATAGAAGCACTGATAACAAATTTCAAATAGTAAGTAAACCCACACACTATAGTAGGAATGAAAACATTTTCCATGGTTAAAGTGCTCTAGATATTTACCACTCAGCAATTTCTTAGGCACCATTAAAGGGCTTTCCTTTTATTTCACAGCAGCTTCCCTGCTTATCTTTAAGTTAAATTTTGGGATTGTCATATTAAAAGGTGAAATAAACTAAAAAAAAAGGCTTTCAGGTTAGTTATTGCAATGCCAAATGCTACAATTCTGTCCCATCCATTTTCAGAATCCAGGAAACAAATCGGTATTTGCTATTGAATCTTAAACACAGCTTTCAAAGGAGCTTAACACAAGCAAGTAGTTTTTGTACAGTTTTCTAAATCACCTAACATTTTAGAAACTTATTTTGTTATAAACCTATATAAAATTTTTGGTTTCATTAAGGGTCTGTCATAGAGTAAGTGTATAGATTTATGCCTTACCAAGAAAAGTTCAATTGAACATATTTTGTTTAAATGAATAAAGAACTGTGGAGAGAATTGGGGGTTGAAGGATTAGGCAACGAATAAGAGAAACAGATGCAGATGAAATATGACATCCTTCGTGTGGTGTATTTCAGGGAATCTCTAATTCACCTGAATATGGCCATGAGTTATGCTTTGAGTATTGTATTAGAATTCCTAGTAGAAAGGGATTTAGATATACACATAAAGGTAAATATGGTTAGACAGTAAAATATTGATTGCTTACCACAAACAATGCAGCAGGGTATCTAACACTCGTTTTCCTTGTGGACTATAATAAGGTAATTAATTTATCTCTAGCTGAGTTTTATTTGTGAAAAATTTGTGTTTTTTTGGTGGAATAGATTTAAATGTATTTTGTGTGTCTCAAATAGCTCTCTGTTTGTGCTATAATAATCATGTGCAGTTTGTGGTAGCACTTTAGTAATCATCACCTTGGCAATGAGGATACTTTTCTTCTTCTTTTACATAGTAAAATACAAGGCTCAGTAGTAAAACAGCACTCCGGATATAAAAGCTAATGACTAATAGGAGAGTTCTGACCCTCTGAATTGCGTTTACTGTTCACCAATGATTATGTCATTAGGAATGAATTAGATAGTCAATGAGGTGAATCTTCAAATCAAAGCTGCCACTTAGAAAATTTCAATAATCTGCTCACTTGTAGGAATAGGGTAGTATTTAACAGCCATTACTGTTCCATTGCTGGGGTTATGCGGCTGTCAAAATCAGTTTTCTCTTTTTCTCTCTCTCTTGGACTAACTGTGTTTTTTAAAGCTAGAGTTCTCTGATTATTTACTCCTAATATGAACAGTGAACTAGAGCCAAAATAATTTACTACTTACTATCAGTAAATTACAGGAGAACGAAGAGTGGTGGAGTTAAGTAGAGGACTGTCCTGAACAGTGGACATTCCAGAAATGTTGATAGGTAATGATTCTTGCTCCTGCCTCATATTATTATTTTTTGTGTGTATTGTTTTTACTATCTAAACAATGTAAAGAAATATAATGACTATCATTTTTTTTTTGTCTGCTGGAAGAATACATTTATGACTGTTTATACTTACCTTTGTATATTCTTTTTTTTACTGTAGAAACATTACTTTAGTTCTTTTGTGGGCACTCAACTATTTGTGTATGTTGTAGTAATAGCTACAACAATAGCTGCCATTTATTGCAAGTTTGCTATGTCTTAGATGCTGTGCTAGGCATATTATCTTCACTATCCCATGTAATTCTTATTGCAGGGTAGGATTCAAAGAGAACTGGCTAAGATACAGACAGTAATATGCATTTTCAGTGGCTGTGAAGAATTATATTATCAATTGCAAATTCCCCTCCCCCACTCAGAGTTATTTATTTAAAGGACAAACATTAATGTTCTCTAGGAACACAGGAAAAAGATACGATACAACCAGCTGACTAGAGGAGAAGAGCTAGAGGAAAGAAAGCAGACGAATAATAATTCAAGTAGCAAGGAACAATGTAAGAAGGAAACTTGCATCAAAACGAAAACAGAATAACTCTAGGCCAGTGGATTGGGAAAGTTTACCCTGATTCAGTCAAAATCTCTGAACTGGGAATTATGTAAATAGAAATTATTTATAAGCAAGTTTGGTGAATTTTCTAAAGTTCTATGATAAAGCAAAGATTTCCTTTGAGACCTCCTCTTTGACCCAGGTATTATTCAGAAGTGTGTTGTTTAAATTCCAGATTTTCAGATTCTTTAGTTGTCGTTTTTTTAAAAAAAAGTTCCTAAGGAAGTGGTCCACATGATATTGGGCACCATGTGATTGAATCAGAGTTTCCTAAATGTATTTGATGGCGTACTATAGTGGGATTTCTAAATAGCAGAAATGAAGACAAAGCCAAATATGTTTGGGAAATTCCAGATTAAACCAAATTAAACAGATTTATTTCCTGCAAATGTTAGTGCCTTTAGAGGAATTGCAAATTTCCAAGAGGGTAGTAAAGTGTGTAATGTTTCCCAAACGTTTAGTCATTGAGCCTCCTTGTTTTTTTCTTGATGAACTGGGATTTGATTCTGGAGCATAAATATTGGGAAATATCTTAAGTTATGGCTGCTGAGGAAATTTTTAAGGATGTTCTCTAGAAAGGTCATGGCCCTGGAGTTTCAGAACAATGGGTTGTTGATGGGTTCTTTCTCCAAGATGGAAGTAAATTTATACGAAAGAGAGTTTAAGAGCACTTCTGCACTTCTCTCACACCCTGTGGCTGGTTTTACTTGTCCAAGAAAATACAGTCACAAAGCACTTAGGGGAGGGAGAGAGAGAGAGAGAGAGAGAGAGAGAGAGATGGAGAGGGGAGGGATGGTCGGAGGAAAGGAGAGCGGGAGGGAGGGAATGAGAGTGAGAATGAATGGTGGTTGGTATCTGGTTCATTCTAAGTGTTAAGTGCAAATCCTGTGTTTTGTCATGTAGTACAAAGAAATCCAGACTGAATGGGTTTCTACAATCTGATTATGAGTCAAGATTCTGGTGGTAAATCCTCCAACAATCTGGCGATTTTAATGGGATTTTGGCTTAAAGGTTTATTTCTGTTCAGTTGGGCTGCATGTTATGAAAGGACTGTATTCTCTACATATCTAGAAACAGGCCTAAAGATATAGGAATTCACTAAGGTCACACACAGAGTGAATGATGGAGTTAGTATTTAAACTTTTCCTAATATCCAGGCTTGTTCTTCTTGCCCATACTCTTCACAGTAGGTTGTAGTTCTTACAAAACAGGTCCATGAACTATTTCCCCAAACATCTCAGAGTGATGGGTTAGTAAGAATATGATGAATCTGATGTTACCATACAGTAGTCACTTATAAAACAGCAAAAAATTGTATGGGGATTTTCTTCCCTAAGTAATTATACCATTCTCTGCCAAGCTTGAAACTTTTACCCAGTCTATAAGCTTTGAAAATGAAAAAAATAGATGATTTTTGACAGGATGTTTTAAGATTGGTTCTATATTGTTTTCAAAGTAAATGCTCAAATAACTTATTATCTGAATGTGCTTTTGATAGATACAATGAACTGTCAAAACAAAAGTCAAATTTTAAAAATTATCATCATTTGAATCAACTTTTTTTTTACCATAATAAGATATATCTAATTAATGTTCTTTAGAGCAAAAGACATTCAATTAAATTCATATTTCAAAGTTAACCTCTCTGAAGGACAGAGAGTTCACATAAAAACAAAAAGTCCTTGGTTTTAGTCTCCATACTTTATTCACAGCTAATCAAGCCCATTTTGGGGAGCGGGAGGGAAATAACCTGGTTTAAAATGGAATTGTGTGAAAACCTACTGAATTCCAATTTTACTTGATTGAAACAGTTCATTCCACTTCTGTTGTTAAATGGCATTCAAGGTTGAACCAAGCAGACCCCAAATGCACAGAGAATGTGCTACACCTTTTTTCCTCTTAGAAGTCATTGATTTTTGAGGTCATTGGAACATTTATTTGCTTTTCTAAGATGTCTGCCATCTGACACATCCTTCGCTGGGTATTCAGAAACAGTCTTACTTGCTCTTTGTTTTGTGTGAGGAGATGGATTCTTTCCCCTTAGCCTGGTTTATCTGCATCTGCAGTAATTAGTTGGGTGGTGAATTAAATAAGTTACACCTGAGTTAGTTGAAAGCTTTAATCTGCCTGCATGAATAGTAAAATTCTAAGCTTCCACTGAACTGAAACCCCACTCACTGGCAGGATAGAAGGTGACAATGGTCACAGCTAATGAGGTTCTGTTGGAAGGGATTGTATAATCATTTAATAACCCATTCTTTGGCTGATCTGGCTGTCAGGACAGGGCATCGTCTCACATATGGCCTGGCCACCTGGGCCTCTGCACGCAGTGGTTAGTGTAACCCTTTCAGGAGTGCAACAACCACAGTTTAACCATAGGAGCACATGTATGATGGACTCTCGTTACTTAATCAAATTGGAATTCTGCATTTGGCTAACGGTAGCCTGTGTTGAGGGAAAAATGGCTGTTCCATCTTCTGTTTGTTTCTAAGAGCCAGCAACAAGCTCTTGGCATCAACACTCACCGTAGGTTTTCAAACACCCGACACAAAACACCAATAGCATCTGCTCACACCCCGCCGCCCTACCCCACACTCGTTTTGTGTGTAGCTCTAGCTGGCTGGCTGGTTAGATTCTGCACCTTTCTGTATTTAAGCTTAGCACCATGAACTACTTCCAGCACAGTTAGAGTGACTTCACAGCAGTTGCATGTTGGCTTCAGCTTCAGTCAAGAGGCCTGGGCCACTTGACCAAACAGCGGAGTCAAAGACTATGGACTCCCACCCTGTCCTCTGTCTGATTTGTTGAAGGACCCTGACAGTCCCTGGATAGAGTCAAAAGGCCAACATAAAATCATGATTTTGTATTGGCTCGCTTTGAAAACTTGATCAAGTTTTTTATTTTTATTTAAAATTTATTTTTTCATTACAGTTGACATACAATATTATATTAGTTTCAGGTATATAGCATAACAATGAGACATTTATATACTCTATGAAGTGACCACCTTGATGAGTCTAGTATCCATCTATTGGTCAAATACAGTAGATTTTCCATTAACTGGAACTCAAGCAACTGGCATTCTCAAGCAACCAGCAAAAACATCGAAGAAATAATGCTACATTTATCCGGCATGGGTGTCAGTTAACTGAGAGTCTACTGTACTTTAATTTTAGCTTTAATTTTCCTCATATATAAGTATGGGGATCAAATTATAATTTCTGTTTATTCCACTGGGTAGCTAGTTCCAGTTGAGAGGAGGGTAAATGTTATTTCTAGTATTAAATTTAAACAAGTGTATACTGTCTACCATTTGGTCATAGCTTTACCTGGAAAATCTCTACTTCCATTCCACATGATAGATATTTGTAGACAGCTGTCTTGCATCTGTTAAGCCATTATGTTTCCACTGGAAGCACCCCTCCTTGATGCAGTCATAGCATGTTTTTCCAAACCTTCATCCTTTTGGCCACATTCCCATAGGAAGCCATTGATTTCCTCAATGTACCTGTTAAGATATGGCATTCAAAACTGAATAGCTTTATGGAATTAATATATTATTATTCTGCAGAGCTTAGAATGCAGTCCCAAGATTACCTCAGCTGTTTTTGGCAGCTAGATTCACTGACCTCATTGAGATTTTAGTCCATAAAACCCAGCGAAAATTCCTTTCAATTTTTACATAGACAATCATGTTTTTAAAAAATGGGGACAATTTTTTCTCTTATTTTTCAATCTGTATGTCTTTTCTTTCTTTTTCTTGCCTTATTCTGCTGGCTGGGAATTCTAGGACACTGACTAGGAGTGCTGAGAGCTGACATCCTTGTCTTGTTTCTGATTGTGGGAAGAAGACATACACTCTTTCATTATTAGGTATGATGTTAGCTGCAAATTTTTTGTAGATGTTCTTTATTTTGAGGAACTTCCCCTCTATTCCTGGACTGCTGATGGATTTTACGAAATCATGAATGGATGTTATATTTTGTCAAATATTTTTTCTGTGGCTATTGATATGACCACATGGTTTTTCTTCTTTAGGCTGTTAATATAGTAAATTATATTGGATTTTAAATATTAAACTAGTCTTGCTTTTTCAGGGTAAACCTCCTTGGTTGTGTTGTATTATTCTTTTGATATATATTGCTGGATTTGATTTGTTAATATTTTTTGTAAGGATTTTTGTGTCTATTTGAGGGTTACTGATCTATTGTTTTGTTTCCTTATAATGCCTTTGTTTGGTTTTGGTGTAGGGTGATATTGGACTTGTAAAATTAGTTGAGACATGTTCCTTCCATTTCTGATTTTTGGAAGATAACATGTAGAATTCTTGTCATTTCTTCTTTAAATGCTTGGTAGAATTTGCCAGTGAAACCATCTGGGACTAGAAATTTCTTTCCAGAAGTTTTAGACTACAAATTCAGTTTCTTTAATATTTTTAGGATTCTTCACATTATTTTATTTTGGGTGAGTTTTGATAGTTTGTGGTTTTCAAGGAATAGGTTCATTTCATCCAAGTTTTTACATTTATGTTCATAATAGTTTCTCATAATCCTTTTACTATTTTGGGAATCTATAGTAAGATCATCTATTTCATTTTTAAGTTAAAAAAATCATTATTAAATTTATTGGGGTGACATTGGTTAGTAAAATTATGTAGGTTTCAAGTGTACATTTCATTTTTCATAACAAGTAGTTGTCTTATTTCTCTTTTGTTCTTCAGTATTATAGAGGTTTATAAATTTTATTCATCTTTCAAAAATCTTTTTGTTTCATTGATTTTTCTCTCTTATTTTTCTGTTTTCACTTTTGTTGATTTTTTCTCCTGTCTTTATTCTTTCTTTTTTTCTGCTTAAATAGGGCTTATTGTGTACTTCTTTTTCTAGTTTCTTCAGGTGGAAGCTTATAGAATTTTATTTTTTTAAGACTTTTGTTTGGTTCAAAATATTCTCTAATTTCCCATGGGAATTTTTTTTTTTTACCCATGGATTAGAAATGTCTTGTTTAAATTCTAAGTATTTGGAAAATTTCCTGTTATTCTTCCGTTATTGATTTTATAGCTTAATTCTAGTATGGTCAGAGAATATGTGTATACTTTGTATAATTTAAAATTTTTTTAAGTTAGTTAAAGTTTGATGTGTGACTCAGGACAAGGTCTTTAGCTACAAAGGAAAATTAGTCTCTAATAGCCATGTCCCCCGCCAGAGTCAGATCTGATGATGGAGAGTGACAGGGTAGGGCACTGGTATAACAGTTGTTTGTTTGTTTTTTTAATGGGTTTGATATGTGTGTTGTATATTTTGTTTTCAGCAATGAAAGGAAAGCCAGGACAAATTAATTTATATTAGCAACCTAAGAAATTTAATTGGTGCAGGAGTAGAGGTGTAAATTATAAGGTAAGTAAGTATACATTTTAGTATATAAGATACTGTTTGCTTGGTAGAACTGATTGGATGGGAACACCAGGAGAGAAGGGAGCTCAGAGGTTCCTGTGTTCTTCCAGGAGGAGGGTGATGGTATCTGTCTTGGTTAAATTCCCTCCTTTGCAGGCCCCAGTCTGGTGTCTGCCACTTCTTGTGGTCTGCTGAACTCCACTGGGATGTGGTTAGCCAGCAACTGCCATATCTATGTGCCTGCATCTGTGGCTTATTGCAAATTAACCCCTGGCCACTGGATGCCACTCTTCTGTCAGAGTTTTGGCTTGCCTACCTCTTGCTGTTAAACACCTTCCATTGAATATTTTTGGTTCTGCCCAAGGGTTACAGTGTGAAATTTGCTGAAATTGTTTAACTGATCCTAATCTCTCCAGTAAGTTGATGCCTGGCTTAGGTAAACCACAAAAGTTTCAGTTCCAGCTTGCTTGTCTCCTGGCTTAACCTGAGTCATCAAAAGCCTTTTCCACTTCCTAGGCTTCCTTCCATTGTGATGAACTTGCTGAGACCAGAGCTTGGCATTTTCATGCCTGTCCTTCTGCTTGTCTTCGATCAGGAGACATCATATCATAATTACATTCTTTTTAGCAGTCTTATTTCTTACAACACCACTTCCCCGTCTCTCTGGCTTGAGTGAGGTGCCCCTCCCACCAAACTTTGCCAACATCTTGGGTGTATTTCGATTAAAGCTCTACAGGCATTGTATTTGTTTAGCTTGGGAGACTGTGTCAATAGAGGACCATGTGCAGGCTTTGAAGTCAGACTGTGGTGGATTACCTAAACGGCCCCCGTTCTTCATCCCTTTGCTATATGGCTTGGAAGTTCTCAAGAACAACATGTGGAGATAGCCTGACACTTTCAGAAAGATGACAGGCATTTGGAATAGTGTCACCTTGGATCCAGTCCAGCCTGGATCACATGGCCCTCAGCTGACCTACAGATCATTGGGAATGAATAAGTATAGGTTTAATTTACTGACATTTGGGTGGTTTGTTGGCAGCATTTTTGTGACAATACATAGATAGATTAGGGTTCAAATATGATCTCTAAAACTCACCAGTTACGGTTTTGATATATACCCAACCTTTTAAATGGGATAAGTAGCAGCTAGTCTTTCGGTCATTGTCAGGACCAGCAATTGTGTACGTAAAATGTTGAACATGTAAAATATTAATGTCACTTCTACAGCATTTGACCCAGGAAATGTATGTTGAGTGCATGTTTTGAGCTTTAAAGAGTATGGTGGTGAGAAACATCACATCGTGGGATCAAGTGCTGGCTTACAATATTGCAACTTTGGAATGGGTCTCTGGAAGTTTTCTAGGGACATCGATCTCTCTAAATTTCTGGGGAACTGGAAGATTCCACCATTCCTAGAATGTAGTATGAGGAAGTAGTTCCACGTTGTCTCTGAGGCCTCTTTCATCCCTATGATTTGCTGACCCTAGGATCCTTGTTTTTTGAGAAATCATTTTTTATCCCACATCCTGTGGCTATCTGATCTTCTCCTTGGTGTGTACCTAGGGCATGAGTCTACCTCTGTCATAAAGTCTTGTGGTTACAGATCACTCACCATGTGTCAGACACTCTCTATAGCACTATATTATTATTTTCTCATTCAGTTTTCACAACTCCACCCAAAGAATTTCCGTATTACAGATAAGAAAATCGAGGATCCAAGAGGCAAAATAGTTCATACAGCTAGTAAATAGTAGTGCTGATATTCTACTCAACATCTAACTCCTCAGCCCTTGCTTTTACTTCTACTTCATACTATACTACAGATGAGCAGCTTTTTAATAAATGTTTCCAGAAACTTCAGAGTTACCCTAAGGAATTGTCAAGGGAATTTGAATAGGGTCATGTCGACAGAAGATGAGGGATACAACATTACTAACCAGCCCCAACTACAAGTTTGTTGACAGTCCTGTTTGCAGCTCAGATGCACATGACTTTCTTTTTAAGTCTGAAGTGGTCTGTGAGTTAACCACTAGTTGTTGAGTATCAATGTCATTTGTCACTGAGCCCCAGGAAAGGTGCTGGGTAGACTGCCTGTTTGTCCTCTGAGCTAATTATGATGGACAATGTGATTCCAACCCTGCTGTCATTTCAGGAGGGTCTCAGGTCTTTCCTAATTAATGTTTATGGCTCACCCTGGTTTCCTCAGAGGGAACTAGAGGGAGAAGTGTGCCAAATGATTGCACCATGATTTTCATCTCACTGATTTATAATGGGCTTTCAGGATAACCCCTTGGGTAGGGTTGGCTGGCCTAAATGTGTTGCTGACCCTCATGTGTGGGCAGGTTCACTTGGGCACTGGAGTGGATGGGATACAACTGCAAGTTTGATGACGTCTTCACCTACCTAAGCTTTGGTCATGTTCTCTTCCTCCGAGCATGAAGAGATCCAGGAGGCAAAGTCAGACTGTCTTCTTCTTACCCATTGTTTATTGCTTTATTTCTACCACATTGAACTGATTGGCAACATCATCAATGAACTTAATGTCATTCAGTTTTTATTGCCCACAAGGTGGGATTTTTCTGAGCAAGGCAGGCAGAGGGGAAACAATATTGCTGGTTACTTACCTCAGATAAGTCACCCACCTCTTTGCTGACAGAACTCCAGTTTTGTTCATCTAATTTCCTTTCAGGTGACCCTATCCCCATTTGGGGAGTAAATCCCAATTGGTCTAAGCCACTCATGGTCTTCTTATTACCTGAAAGAGTTAATGGTGTGGAGTGGACATATGACCCAGTTCTGGCTTCTGGGATCTGAGGAGAAGTCTGCTGGGGCAGACACATTTGGGAAAATGACTCCTCACTCTGAAAAAGAAGACGTAAGGCAGAAACGACCTCTTCTCCTTTGGCTGGTTGCTGTCCTGTCTACTGGTGTAACCTAAATGGTGCCAACCTTCTTGGGACCATGATGGAAGCTCACTGAGAACAAAGCAAACAAGCAAAAGACAGTAGAGCAGAAAATAATTGGTCCTCAGTGGTTTCATTGAGCCTCGGAATGAACCAACCCTGGAGTCATCCTCCTTTGGAATTTGTATTATGTAAAATAATAAAATATCCTCATTGCTTAAACCATTTAAAGTTGAATTTTTTTTGTTAGATGCAGCTAAAAGCAACATAGTGATAACAAAAAACAATTGTTTGTAAGACTGAAAATACCATGTAGATTTTAGGGTTGTACTGGCGACCTTAGCTGTTCTATAGCTCTTCTTTACTTGTTTTGTTGCTCTTTGACTCTGGGTCTTTCAGAGGCCAAATCAGGTCTTATTTGAATGAGCTTCCCTTGTAGTCCATTCAGCACTGGCAGGGGTTGCAGTCTAAGCCCCTGAGCATGACACTTACTGATGCCATGCTGATGGGACATGTAACCCACGTGGAGGTGTAATAGACAACCTGTAAAGATCCTTTGTCCACTCTGAGCATTTATGAGTGGCAGGCATAAAAAGGGATAATCTAGGGACACAGATGTGGTTGATTTCCACTCAGCCACTTACTAGTGATGTGACCTTGGGTTAGATTATTTAAACTCTGGGCCTTGGTTTTCTCATCTATAGAACAGGAACCAAAGCATTCTCCAAAGGTTAGATTTAATAACTCCTTGGTCTTTGTCTGCCTCTCCAGTATGCTTCTGTTTCTTGCACTTTCTCTATTCCAGACACTCTAACCCTCTCTCAGATCTTCCAAGTGCTCTGCCTTCTCTCACCACAGGACCTTTGCACATGGAGTTCTCTCTCTGAGGGATGCTCTTTCCTCATACTCTCACCTACCACCATTCGGTGAACTCCTGCTCATCCTTCATGCTGTAAGCTCAGGCATCTCTTCCTTTCCTGAATCTCCAGTATAGATCATTTTTCTTTGTTGTTCTCATGGAAACATATTCCCTTTAGAGCATTTATCATAGGTCCAGTTACTTCCTTATTGCTGTGGTTTTTGGTTAATGATGGTCTCCCCCAGTAACTGTAGTTCCAAGAAATCAGGGATTATGTCTCATGTTAATATCTGTTGTATCCCCAGGTGGCTAGATCAGTGCTTTTCCTATAATAATTTTCAATAAAATTTGTTGAACGAATGCATGAATATGCAAATTTCTCATAGTTAGCAGGAACTCAGTAAATTGTAACTGCCATTGTTATTGTGTTCTCTTATCAGACTTTCCAGCCATTTCATATTTTCTTATGTTCTCTTGAATGGAATCCAGAGTATTTCATCACTAAGTTGCCCTTTACATATGGTACAAAGGAGCAGATGGTAGAGTATTGTCAGAAATCCCATAGGACTTTGCCTGTCTGAACCTCAGTTTCTTCATTGAGGCAATGCATTAGATCCTTACTTCCCTGGTATTCATAACACTCTCAGGTATAGGGCAGGTCTCAGGGGGAATATGACACATCTTTCTGGTTCAATGATTTTGCTTGACTGTTTGAGAAAAGGAAACCTATATAATTAATTAATAAAACAAAAATGCTTTATTGAATCAAATTATAAAATATGCACAAATTTTTAAGATAAAGGGATCTACCCCCAAGTTCCTTGGTGATGGGCATTCATGTGTCAGAATCACCTAGGCCCTGTCCCCAGGGATTTGGTTTCAACTGGTCTGGAGTGACACATCGATATATTTTGAATTTTTTTTTCTAGGATTCAGAAATAATTTTTATTGTAAAAACAATATACTTAGTTCAGAAGTAAAAGTCCTGTTCTTTCTTTTTTTTTTTTTTTTTTTTTAATTTTGAAATTTTAAAGCTCCCTGTGGGATACTAGTGTGCAGACAAGGCAGACACCACTTCTCGGAGTACTTTGGTGGAGAAATGTAACTCAGTGTCCTGGATGAACTGAAAGGTTCTTTCTAGTTCTGACCTCTTCCCTCTTGCTTCCCTTCAGGTCTTCTCAAATGATCTTGCAGTTCTAAAATGCTTCATCTAGGTCTTTCAGGAGCTGCTGTCGGCCCTCTCTCTTGGGAGGGTGTTCACTAGCAATCCAGGCATAAACTCAGGAGAATTTTCAAGGGTCCTTGGGAAGTGGCCTGTAACCCCTGTTGATAAGCTTGCCTCTGTGTTTTCAGAGAAGAAAAGTGTGTGCATCTAAATTCCTTGATGTAAACTCTGGCCAGCTCTGCTCAGATTTGGAACGATGAATTCCAGTGCACCTCGGGCCTACAAATATGAGAGGCTGTTGCAGCCTTCTGGCTTGGTTTCCCGACTGTTTCCCATCTGGCCGGTGCCTAGATTTAATTGAACAGGAGTCTGACCCTCCGCCTGGGCTTTTGTTGCAACGAAGGCTGCACAGCAAAGGATGTGAAAGGTTCCCTCCATAGAGCGTCTCCACACACTGCCTTTTGGAGCATGCACATCCAGAGAGCTTAAGCTCAGCATACAGGGATGTTATGAAAATCAAATGCGTTTTATTTATAAGTCCCTGTACTCCCCCTCCCAACCTCCCAAAGAAAAAAAATTGCAAGCAGCAAATGCAAATAATTTTTCAAATCGATCGTTTTATGGAAATGCCTGTTTTTATTCTATGTTTTTTAAGGAGTAGAGAATCACATAAATGACAATTCCAGAAACCATAGATTTATGACTTTTTTACTTTCCAAATATGTTGGCACAGAGTTAAAAAAAATAAAATTTTGTAATTTCGGGAAGAGAATAATGTACTTTTTTATTAAAATGGAAATGACACACTGCTGCATATCTAAGTTGATTTAGTGTTTTTATTAGTTATATAACTGTTTTAATACCTCACTAACTATTGCATTCTCCCTTAAGGTTTCCATTGTTCACATACCCTAGAAACAAATTGATAATTCTGAAAAAATAAAGTATTTCTTGGTTGTTTGCTAACAGCAGAATAGCAATCAGTCACCACAGGGTTACTACAATGGGCATCATTATATCTGGATCCTTATCAATTTCACTATATGGGTAAGTATTATTGCTGTATACCGGAACTCCTTTGGTGTTATTGCTTAATTTTAATTGTGATTGTAAAATGTGAACAATGTGGATCTTTAAACCACAATTAAACACCTGCTATACTTGTTGTCTGTTGGCATTTAAAGATATATTGAGTATTTAAAAACTGCTGATTCAGATATTACATTGAGCATAAAAATAGATTTAATTTGAGAATAAATGTTTGCTTAAGGAGGAAGTCCCACGAAAGTTTTCAGAAGTCAAACAGGTGAGTCCAAATTTAAGTTTGATAGGAAAACATAGACCCGATAGGAAGTGTAATCATTGTGCAAGATGTTCTCCAGCCTTCTCCTGCCGGGTTTTGTGCCAATTTCCTTCAGCAGCGGAGATCTCTTTGCCCCACTGACAACTTGTTAATGAAGAACCTCCGTCCAGGAAGCACCCGCCTGATGTTGATGAGTTATTAATAGGAGAAATAACAGAGTTACTGAGGCGCAGGGGAGGGTAGTGAAGAGAAGGGGGAATGATATCTGCTTCCGGCCCCAGGTCCCAGCCCAAATCAAATGTGAAAAATAGATGGTCCCGGCCTTGGAGGCTTCAATCCTGCAGATGGAGCATGATTAGAAGTTTCCTGAAATCCATATTCAGAGTGCGCATTGGTCCCTAAGCTGGGTCTGCAGCCTGCAAACAGAACATGTTCTTTCTTTTCTTATTTTTATGATCGGTCAATGGGTGTCTCCACCATCTCCATCCTCAGAATTAACAATTTACACAGTGCCTGCAAAACACTGTACTCGGTTCTGAGTTTCCAGTATCATTTAAAACAGTGTCATTTGCTTAAGCTCAGATATGATTCAGTTTCTTTGGAAAATAGCATTTCTTGTTTTAATTTCCCAGCAGTGTTTTTATGAACAGTGAAGAAGGGAGTAGTATGGGTGGGACAATGGGACAATAAAAGAATCTTTCCTTGGAGCAATGGGAACACAAGCTGGATGTGAGGAGCAGGAAAGAATAAAATATACTGGGTTATATTCATTTAAGCTTAATTTTTTACTTACAAATATATCAAATCAAAATAGATTTTTAAATCCCAACTTTCCATTTCAAGTAAACAAATCTGATGGTGCAGGAGGGAGCGGCTCAGCTGTGTAAGAAGGTTCATGAGACATGGTTAAACTTTCCGGAAAGACTATAAAACATCTAGCTAAGAGGCCAACAATGCATGATGAAACATGACAGAGGTGGAAGATGCCTGTTTGGGAGTTAAATCTGGAGTAATAAAGTACACAGGTAAATTCTGTTTCATTGCCGAAATTGCAATGTCATATTCAGATATGTTATAAAATGCTGAGCCAGTTTGCTCCTCCCCTAAGCTCCGTCTGTCTCAGTGCTATGACACACTATGAGGAACAAACCAGACTTTAAAAAGCCTTATCAAGTAATCTTGGCATTTAGTGAGAGTCATTTGAGGACCCAGAAGAAGGGATAACACAAAAAAAGATTTAAATCTCTCATTTTACAAAGGTAAACATTTTTCCTCCCCGTGTTTTCTGTTGTCACTGACACAGTGGAGATGATGTCTTCCCAGACTGAAGTCCCCATGAAGTCATGGATCTAAATTCAGGGTGAGCAAGGAAACCTCCTAGGGAAGTTCTTGTTTTCCTTCTTCAGAATCATACAGCTTGAAGCTCTGTCTCTGCTTTGGCACACAGGAATGCAGGGATGGAGATTGGTGGGGTAGAGAGCAGGGATGGGGGTGGGCTTTAAAGACACTACAGGTGTGTTCTGTTTTATAATTGTAGCTCTAAACCTAGTCACTTTAGGACCAATTTTAAAGTAAGAATAGTTCCTCCTGGGTCTCATTTTAAGGGACCCTTTGATGGTCAAGTCATGGAAACAACAAAGTGCCCTACGACAGATGACTGGATAAAGAAGCTGTGGTACATATACACAATGGAATATTACTCAGCTATAAGCAAAGATGAAATACTGCCATTTATGACAAAGTGGATGGACCTGGAGATCATCATGCTTAATGAAATAAGCCAGACAGAGAAAACCAAGAACCATATGACTTCACTCATATGTGGAATATAAAAATGAAAGCAACAAAGAAACAAAAACTCATGGACACAGTCAATAGTTTAGTGGTTACCTGAGGGTAAGGGTTTGAGAAGGGAGTGGGAGAGGAGGGCGAGGGAGTCAAATACATGGTGATGGAAAGAGAGCTGACTCTAGGTGGTGAGCACAATGAAACACAGAGATGATGTACTATAGAACTGTACACTTGGGACCTACATAATTTTTACTAACCAATGTCACCCCAATAAAAACAATAAAAAAACAAATAAAGAACCCTCAGATATACTACATGTGCACAATGAAGATACATAGTAGATGCTCAATAAATAATTTTGAATGAGAATAGATACAGAGCAGGCTCATAGAATGGATTATAACAAGAGTTGATGTAAAAAGTAGTTCTAATTCACCAGTCAAGTTTGTACAATGATGGGAAAAATGTGTAATATATTTGATTATGAAGCATATTACTTAGGTAACATCAGGTGCTATAATAGACAAACCCTAAATCTCAATGGCATTCAGTCTCAATGTCTGGAATGCATGTTCCTGACTGAGAAAGAGACTCCTCCAAACTCTGATTCAGGAACTCCAGCTGTTCTGGTTTGTGGCTTCTTACCTTCAGTCCATGGCTTCCAAGGTTGCTGGAGGAGGAGAGAGAGCACAAAGGAGTGGGCATGGGAGGTTTTTATGGGGCAGGCCAGGAAGAGAGACATGCATCAATTCTGTCCACATTTCGTCATCTAGAACTCAGTCCTGGGGCCACACCTAATTCCCAGGAGGAATGTCAACTAGCCCAAGGAGAAGAGAAAACAATTTGGCTAACAGAGGAGAATTGTTCAGATGTTTGTTAGAAGAAACCAGTGTGTTAGAATGCATGCCCTGCCTCTTCTACCTGCTGAAGAAAAATAAAATATGCTGAACATCTTGGATGATCTTTGGCATAGATGGGAATATAAAATCTTTTCTGCTCATGGTATGAACTTTGAAATGGCCAGTGTCTCAGACTCAAAACAGGAGGGGGAATTGGATGAGAGTTCTGTTTGGAATGGATGGATGCTTTTGTTTTGAGAATTGCCTGGTACCTAAGCATGTGCCACTATTAAGTTTATACTCTCTATGATGATCACTAGTATAGTAATCTGAATGAACTGTTAATATATCTCTAGAGACCAAATCACCCTCATCCCAAGGACTGACCTTTACTTGATAATGTAAACACACATGATTTACAAGCTGGATTAATGTCATAAAACCTATGATTTATTGATATATTCTTGTCCTTCCTTTAACAAAATAAATCTTTAGGCATTTTTTGTTGTTGTTGCTTTTTATGCATGGCTTTTTCTCAGGTAGAATGCCCAGAGAGAAAGAGACAGGGACTTTGTCTGGTGTCCTAAGGGGCTTTCCAGTACACTCTGTAGACCAGTGGTATTCAGTGTTGTTCCCTGACCAGTGCCAGTCCTCAAATGTTACTCATGTCTGAAAAGTCCAGATTTTGACAGTAAATATTCAGAAACTTTTAAAGCAATTTCAACATATTTTAATGGCTGTTGAATGTAATAATAAAAATGTGGGCTTGTATTTTGTACATCTTTATTATAAAAATAAAATGAATTATTTTATGTAAGTATTGGTCTGCAATGAATTGGAAAGAGAAAAATAAAGTGGCTCATCCCCTTTTGCTTGAGAAGTACTGTTCTAGATTACTGTCTTAGGATTGATGAGGTGGGTTGCTGTCAGAATCAAGAAGTGATTATACAATAGACTCTCCATTAACTAGAACTCAAGCAACCAGCACTCTCAAGCAACTGGCAAAAACACCGATGAAATAATAGCACATTTATCAGGCATGGGTGCTGAGATTCTATTTACATTTATCCAGCATCTACCAATCCCCCTAGGTGCTGGTTAACTGAGAGCCTATTGTATATGAAACTATAAATTGCTCTACAAATGGATAGCAATTTTGTTATTGGTGCATTCATTAAGTTGATACTGTCAGGAAGACCGGGCCTTTTCTGTCCCTCTAGAATGTGTGAGAAATAGATGGGGCAGAAGAATTTACAATGGAGTATGTTTTTGAAAACCATGATTTTCTGTCCCAAAAGGGACTTAAATGGGTTGTTGGAATCACGTTGATCTTGGTGTTACTATGGTTGTCTGCACAGAGACCCCAGTGTTGTAAGCCTCCATTGGATATTCCACTGATTAGGGTGTCAGAATATTGTATGAGCATCCATTGGATTCAAGGTACAGTGAAATAAAAAGTCCTTTCACTGCTTTAGAAAACAGCAAAGGATTTGTGGACAAGAACTAAACCTCTAGTAAAGAATAATCTATATACAGGTTTTGACCAGTTAACCTACGTATATTACTAAAAGTATGCATAAAAGTATGCATAGCATATCTGTAATAAGTCATGAACCTGGAGAGGTGTATTAGATACACTAACACTGTCAGAAAGGAGGCACATCTCCTCCTGCACAGATCTGAATAATAGTCCTTTTCAAGGCCATCTTGGAGACTTTGTAGTCTTCTGGCTGCTCTCCATTACAGAGCATCATTCAACTCTCCTTAGTGCTGTTTGGCAAGTGTTTATTGAGTACCTATCGTGGGATGGACTGGCCATCAGAGCTGTCATCATATCCAAAATTTGACAGTTAAGTTCATGAACTTGCCACTGTGTGCTTTCATTGGCAGCCCTGTGCAGACAACTCAGTAAACTGTAATAATTAAGTTCATGAACTTCATTGTCAGATTTTGGAGCCAACAACTGTTCTGATAGCCATTCCAGAAAAAGAGTTCCAGAATTGCTTTGAAGAGTGGACTGTGCGCTGGCATCAGTGCATAGCTTCCCAAGGGGAGTACTTTGAAGGTGACTGTAGTGATATTCAGCAATGAGGTATGTAGCACTTTTTCTAGGATGAATTTGCAAAATTAATTGTCCGACCTCATATGATATAATGTGGAGTTAGCTTTTAGGAAACAGTAAAATTAAAAACAGAAATATAAAGAGCATAAATTCAACTTTTATAAAACTTGTGTTGAAGATTCAGACCATAATGTCTGGTGTTCTTTTTCAAGGGTTTGTAAAGTAACTTATTTGTACAACTCAGTGCTAATGAAACATTTCTTCTGGTGTTTTTCCTTACTCGAAAATAGGATTTGTGCAAGTCTTAAAATTTTCTTTCTTTGGCTACCAGGATGCTCAGAGTGAGGTTTCTGGTACAGGTATCTAACTTTCTTACTTTATAATACTTCTTTTTTTTTTTTTTTACTAAAACAATACCTTTTAAAATATATTTTATTTAAGTTCCTTCAAATGCTTAAATGGAATCTATGAAAAATATAACAAACACATAGATTCTATTATAATTTCTCTTTTTTTACAGTTATTGGACAAATGCTTTATGGCAGGAAAAAACCCAGAAACCAGGAGGATCAGATCAGCTCTACAATGCAAGTCTCTCTGAAGACCCATTCTTAAGTATGGGGGTTGTGATTTTATAGATGTCAGTTGTTTCCAATAGAAGAAAAGGACTAAATGCTGATTGGAACAATTTTTGCCTCACCCCAAAGCTTTTCCCTTATAAGCTGTTTTGCTTGTCCTAAAAGAACAGGTGTCCTCCTGCAGCTCTGAGGGTCAGCCAGCTGAGCTGTACCTTTGTTGTGTAAAACTGTGTCCTGTTCTGGACCTGTGTGTTCAACTGTTACACAGTTTAACTGTTACATAACTTCATAACTTTTTTCTGATTAAGTGTAACATTTTTTTTTTTGCTCTAATTACATTCATTCATTTATCTAGGCATCATTATTGAGTGTGTTCTCAGTCTGTCCCAGGCATCACTAGACAGCAGAAATGTGTAGCTGAGGTAAGTGCTGAAGTTTCTGAACTGAGCAGGTGTTGGCCTTGAGGAGCCTGCCTTCGGAAGGAAACAAACACCAAGTACAATAATCCTTTCCAATCATGAGCTTGACATTCCCCTCCCCAAAACAAATGAATAAAATAGCTTCGCTCTCATGGTAGAAATTACAGTTGAAAAATATGTGACCCTATGGGAACTAGAGAGTTCAGGGTCAAGATAGAGCGCCTGTGTGAAAGCTATGGAAATTGATGGAATCCATGGAAATTAAAACAACAAAAATAAAAAAAAATGTCATACAAAGTAAAGAGACTGTTGTTATGAAAAACTCTCCAACGCTCAGAAATAAGACATGTCTTTTCAGTGATATGTAGGAGCATTATCTAACAAGGCCACATAAGGATACTTAATTACCTTGGGACCATAACTTTGCTTGACTTTGCTATTACCTATTACTTAAGGTGTCAAACTCTATGACATAACATGTTAACTTGTATATCTTGTATAGCAGAAATGCAAATAACTTTTGTCTGGTAGCAAAGAAAACCCCAAAGATTATGGTTTTTATTATCCTGTGGAACATTAATCTGTTTTGTATCAAACTTAGCAACCTAATTCTAGTATTTCTTTTTAATGCTTTGTGAATACTCCATTGTTCAAAATGCTCTCTGAACTATCTTTACCTTCCTACCACTTAGCTCATTAATAAGTTAATAAATCTTTGACAGGTATTCATTTTATTAATATATTTGTATGAGAGTCTTGTTTTCAACTATAAAATCATACTTTGATATTATGTATAGCATTTTATACATCTTACATTACATATTAGTGCAAAATTATTTTTCATTCATCATTCTTAACAGAAAAATTTCAGAATTTCTCTTCTTCTGTAATTTCAATGAGACATGTAGAAAGTTGTTTGTTTTGTTGTAGATGCATTGAAAGGACCAGTCATTCTGCATCTGATCTTCCATCTAAGAGTTTAACCATTTTTCTTTCTCGTGTTTTTAACTTTTGATTCCACCACGAGGTTCCACCATGAGGTTCCACCATGGTACAGGGCACAAGGATGATTGATGTGGAGGTAATATTGAGGAATCTTTATTTAATCTACTCAGCTAATGATGGCATAATTGCTCTGACATTCTTTCCAATATCCCCGCCCATGGTAACTCCATGTCAGAATCCATAAGGAGATCACAGGACACTATCATCTCAGTCTTCTCTCTCACATGATTGATTTAGCTCTATCTTCTGTCTTTCTGATGATAATAATTAACTAATTTAACAAACATTTATTGTGCACCTGAGGAGAATTTTCCACAATTATAGGATGACAGAACAAACATTTATTGAGTGCCTACTATGTGCCAAGCATGGTTCTGACCACCTTATGTTATTAATTTAGATAAACAACATCCCTGTTGTTTAGCAATATAGCTTAATAGGATGAAGAACTAAAACTGTATTAACACAATTTAAAACCTTAGAAAACTTTTATCTAGATAGATGAATTTGAGAATAAACTTATTGCTTCAAGAACTTGTAAAAATTCATTTTTTTACAGAATAATAGACTAGTAAACTAGGTCTCATCAGAGTAATAATAGCCCTTTCACAGAATAACACTTGATGAGGTTATCAAATGACCGTTTACTCTTCAAGGTTCTCTTCAAAACCCTTGCCCACTGAGTCTACCAATCCTAAATTACTCTTCAACAAACTACTCAGTTCCAACCAGGATACCTGCATTGAAGTACTTGTCTTAACACCCAAACTTAAAAATATCCTGCCTTCTCCCTCCTGAGGTGGATTCCTTTGTAGCCGTAAGCAATAAACTTGGCTTTGCCTGATCAGCAGCTCATTTTGATGGTCTCTTTGGGTAGTCAGCAGTTAATACCTGCCTTCAAGGAAGTTACATTCTAGTGAGGGTGACAGACCTTAAACATACACATAAGGTTGTGATGACTGCAATGATGGAAAATAAAACAGGAAAAGAACATAGAGGATGCAGGTGGCGGGGGCTACTTTAGGGAAGGTGCTCAGGAGGGCTTCTTTGAGGACATGAAATGTGAGCAAGAGACCTACATAAAGCAAGTGAGAAGATCTGGGAAAGGATGTTTTAGCTGAAAGGAATGGGGAGTATCAAAGTCCTGAGGTAGGACTGACTGTGATGTGTTCCAGGTCAGAGCAAGAGGTGAAGAACTTAGATGTGTTTGGAGACATAAGAGGGAGTCGTGGTAATGTGGTTGGATTTTGCTCTGAATGTGAAAGGGACTACTTTGGAGGAATTTAAGTGGGAGTGACATGATCTGATTCGGATTTTTAAAAGATTGCTCTGGCAGCTCTGTGGAGATTGGATTATGGGGGAATGAGTGGATTTAGGGTGAGTTTTGAAAGCCTATGCTAGAAGTCCAAGTGAAAACTAATGGTGGTCCAACTTGAGTGCTCTCAGTGGAAGTGCTGATTGGATTTGGGGTATGTTTTTGAAGTCAGAGCTTTGTTTGGAGAGTGGTTCTTTGGCCTGAACATTCTGGCCAAAGGTGGTGCCATAGTGAGAGGCCAGAAGGCTAGAGGAGAAGGAGGAAGGAGACCAAGAACTCTGCTTTGGACATAATAAACTTGTAATGTGATGGATAGAGACAGGAGGTGACTTAAGGCCAGGTTGGCATTTTATAACTCTTTGTCTCTCTGGTGGCTTGATGGCGAAATCCTGCTCTTAAGTTCTACTCCTTTCCCCCTTTCTCCTTCTATCCCCCAATATTCTCTTTTTCTAATCATTCCTAGTAAGAATGACTTGGAATTTACATATGCTCAAGCCAAAATGAATACGCAAGTAAATCTACATATTCTAGGGTTTCACCTAAGGGAAATTTATAGTGGAGAGAAGGATTATTTAATTAGCAATATATTGTGAAAAGGGCTATAGTATAATTTTTTTAAGCAGTTACAATTTTGGACCCACTAGTGGGTTGTGAAATCAGCTTAGTGGGAGGTGAAATCAATTTAGTGGGTCACAAACAACATTTGAAAGAATGAAATAGAATAGAGCATAAAAGCGTACATCACACTTAATAAGGGTAAGTATTATATGAAGTTTTTTTTATACACACACATATGTATACTTGTATACTGGGCCACAGTGCTGTGTGTGTGTGTGTGTGTGTGTGTGTGTGTGTGTGTATATATATATATATATAATTTTTTTTTTAAATAGTGAATTGTGAAAGACTGAAAGTCACTGTGATTGAAGCAGTGTGCTTCAAGTATTGGTTTTCAGATGGATAGCAGCAGTTTCAAAGTCTAATGTTATATTTACAGTGCAGGCCAAGTCACAAGACCTATAGTGCTTTAATTTTTCCTATTTATAAAATGGGGATAATATTTTCTCCCAATGTACTTGTGTATGTCTAGATTCTTCTGGTTGTGAATGAGAGAAACTCAGATCAAAATAGTTTAAGTTAAAAGAAATAAAAAGCCTTTTTTGGAATGATTCTGGGTCAGCTCAGAGTTGGGAGCAAAAGCTGAAGAGGAAATGGGCAGCTTTGGAGCCTGAGACTAGACCAGGGTGCTCAGTTCTGCTAGTTCTTTCTCTTTCTGTCCCTCTGGCCTTGGCTCTGTTTCGTTCTTTCCTATGGCAGATGGCTGTCATCACATGGGAAGAAATTATGATTACCATTAGCCTTGGGTTTATATTTTTCCAGCTCTGACACCTAAGAGGCAAGAGGCCTCCTTTACTAGTGCCAATTAGATGATCTCAAGGAAAGGCTCTGATTGGTCCATCTCTGGTCACATGCCCATCCTTGAATAATCACCCTGAGTGGTGTGGTGGTTGGGGGGCAGGTAGGATGAGGGCTGAGTTTTGTGTACAACTATGTATGGTGTGTGTGTGTGTGTGTGTGTGTGTGTGTGTGTGTGTAGGCACATGCATGATTGTAGAAGAAGTTGAGGAAAGTTATTATAGGAAGACATTGAGAACCATTACATCTTTTATTTGCCATAGGAATGTTCTGGGAATTAATAAAAAATAATTCATGAGAGGTTCTGAACTTGTAATTTACCTTGAGGAATAACTTAAATGTCTTCACAGTAAACTAGCATCTGCAGAAATGAATTTGTGGGCTCATAAAAAGAGCAAGATGTGATTAATTCTATAGGAGGTGCCTTACAGGCTCCCCCCACCCCCTGCTTGATGTGCAGAGTATCTTCCTAAGATTCTCTGTGCATCAATCCTAGCGCAGCTGAGTCTGTGCAGTTTTGTGATTTATGAAGCACACTGGTTAGAGCAACTCTATATGGCAATGACCCAGAAAAACTCTGGGACCCTAAAGTTCCTCAAAAGATCATGAGATCTGTGCTTTGCTCTTGCTAAGGATTCAAATGCCTCAGATTCATAGTAAGCTTCACACTTAGGAAGTGATATCTGGTAATGGTGAGGAAAAATATTTGCTAATGAAAATCTAAATGAGGGATGATGAAGCTAAACACCATTAGATTTGGTTAGTTTCCCTACATGATTGCTGGAGGGATATCTTATCCACAGGAAAAGTTTCTCCATGCCAGCCATTCTTTTCTCCAAAATATCACCTCACTCTCAGTAAATCTTTTAAACATCTTATGTCGCTCCAGAGAATGTCCTGGCTACCCAAATATTTTCTTGTCAATCTTCTGTAATATGTTCTGTCACACTGGGCCCTCCTGGGAATGAAACAGCTTTACTTTAAAATTTTATGAGATCAACTCCTCTATATCCAATGGCCGGTCATAGAATGGGATTATTAATACCAAATAAGTAACAGGCAACTGAATTAGGGGACTGTAATTCCATTGAGAGGCTCTAGATTTTTAAATTAATTTCATGCTTATGAAATCTATAAGACTGACAGCCCAGAAGAATGAAGTGGGCTTTTGTTGCCCCTCTGATGAGTAGATACAGCTATCAGAGACTATGATAGAAATTTCTGGCAAGACTGGAAGTTTCTCATTCGTGGTCTTTGGGAGGGTGGATAGACCTATCTTCTTCTGACCTCTTTTATTTTTTATTTTTATTTTCCCAGAATAAGAGAAGGCAGAATGGTTTGGGGGTCAAAGAAACCTGAGTTAGTGTACCATCTCTGTGTCTCACTTATAATGTGATTTGGGAAGGCCTGCCAGATAAAATACAGGATGCGCAGTTCAAGTTGAGCTACAGATAAAAAGTTTTTAGTCTGTTATGTCCCAAACATTACATTGAATATACTTATATTAAAAACTTTATTTGTTGTTTATCTGATATTTAAATTTAATTGGGCCTCCTTTAGTTTGGTTTGTTAAATCTGGTAACTTATGATTTAAGGAATGTCACTTAAACTCTGTGTTTCCTCATCTCTAAAACGGAACTAATAACACTTATCTTGCAGGGATGCTGAGGGCTTAGACGATATAATTTATTCATTTGACAAATGTTTATTGGCTGCCTACTCTGTGCAGTGAACAGAACATATAAGAATCTGTTCATAAAGTTTATATGCTATTGGGGAGGAAATAGACAATAAAGAACATAAATATTGTGTCAAATGATGATATGCGCTATGGAGAGGAAAACAGCAGCGAAGGGGTCGGGATTGGCACTGGGAGGTGGGCCTTCAAGAAGGTTGGTCAGGGAAGGCTTCCCAGAGAAAGGAGTATTCGACTAAAAGATGGCAGTAAGAAAGGGCAGCCATGCGGGTAGCTGGACGGACCTCATCCGAGGCAGAGATCAGCGAGGGTAACTGTCCTGAGGCAGGAGGTGCCTGTCATGTTGGAGGAACAGCACGGAAGTCACTGAGGCTGGAGAAGAACGAGCTGGGCGAGGAGGAGGACCATATGCATAAAATGCCTGGCACATACTTAGTAGTCTTTATTCCCTGCTGTGGGACTATATGGGACCTAATTAATTCTAGGTGATGACCAAAGAGCCTTCTGGAGGGTTACAAGTCTTCCAAAGCTAGCCTTTGGGGCTCAGATTCCTCAATCACGAAGTGGGGTTGGAAATAAGAGCATGACCTCCATTACAGTAAGTTTTGTGAAGCATCAACTGCCGCACATGTAGCATTATTATTCAGAACTGCACAAAGCCCATTAGCTCTTTCTACTTTCCTCCCCAACAGGGAGGAGGCATAATTCGGTAATTTCTGTAATTGAATATGCTTTCCTGCCTTCAACTGGCGAGCTCAAAGATATCAATTAATGAGTCTAAGGCATATGGGTTTTGGTTGCAGTGATAGCCAATTAGCTTCACTCTGTTTCAAACTGCAAGGTACAGAGTAAGCCCCACTTTCCGGAAAGGGCAGCTCAGATTAAGTTAGCCTTGCTGTGAGCTCTAGCGGCAAGACTAAGCCTGGAGGCAAGGCTGGGTGTAGGCCGGTGGGAGTCCTTGGATAAAGCCCCAGGAGCTGACGGGATGGGTTGAATTCAAGGTCAACAATAATTAGGTGAGGATGGAGATTAAAGCCAGGATGGTGCGAAGTTATTGGTCACCTCTTGAAGAACAGTTTGGGTCTGGTACTGAAGATAGTCTGTGACAAGGAGCTCAGGAGTTTAGGCAAGGTGAGAGCAATGGGGTGCAAAGCCAGATGGTTAAATCCCAGATGCAGGGCACAGCTTGCTAAAGAAAAATGGGGTGGAATAATCCCTAACCAAGTGTTTTTTCTAGGTATGGTTGAAACCACCTTTATCAGAAGCAATTGCAGAGTTAAAGAATCAGTTGCAGAGTTAAAATGTAGATTTCTGGTCCCCTGTGAGTCAGAGACAGGGAAGTAAGGCTTAAGAATCTTAAAATAAAAATGACCCTCTCTAATTTTAGAGTTACAGTTCGGGGTACTTGTGTTCACCAGTTTCAGCAAGGCATGAAAGAGAGAGAAGGGTTGAATTTTGTGTTTTTATGCCAATGACCTCCTTTTATGTCTCTGTGCAGTTCTTTAATTTTTTTTTTTTTTTTTTTTTTTGTTCATGGGTATTCTTGACTTCTGTAACTAAATAAAAGTTGTCTGATCATCAGGGACCTTGTCTTTCCCATTGTTGTGTCTAAGTGGTACCCATCTTGGTGCTGAACATGTGGAATTTCAATAACTACCTTCAGACTTTAAGAATTAATTACCCAGCCTTCCTTCTTCTGCCTTACCTTTGAACATGTTTTGCAAATATACTGATGGTCTTCAAGAACTAATATAATAAGATGTGGATTCATCTGTGTACACATTTTCACATTACTTATAAAATGCCTTATTGCAATGGTCCTCCACCTTGGATGCATAATAGTGTGTTTAAGAATTCTAATCCTGGTCATACCCAAGAACAATTAATTAAGAATCTCTGTAGGTGGGATTGGGAACAGGAAGTGAGGCCAGAAGCTGGGAGCTTGGAGGAGGAGCTTCTGCAGGGAAAGTGGTTAAGTCTTAGAAGGGCGTTTTGAGGGCCTGGTGCTCAGACCTCCCTGGGAGGAAACACTGCTGGTTGGTGCTCTGAGCTCTAGTTCAGGCACACCCTGCCATGCAGGTGGGAAGGCTTGGTTGGTACTCTGTCAGCCAAAAGAGCAAGACCAGCTGGTACTCCAATCATGAAATGGGATTGGGCCCACTAGTATGGCTGCTCCTCGTACTGCTAAGAGGATGTGATAAGCCTATGCCATGAGTGCCGAAAGAATTAGGAGATTGGAACCGTAGCTGTCCCCTCCTGCTGAGTGACGTAGAGTGGAGCTGGACGCAGGAGAGTTACATCTCCCTTTCCCTGCGTTTCCAGTCTGTAAAATGGTAGCTCACCTGGCAAGAGAGTCTGGAAATGTAGTTTGTAGACTACTAGCCCCGATCTCATGATACACCAGAAGATTGAAAGAGTGGCTTCATCCTGCTAGAAAATAGATAAACAAACAGCACGCCCAGCTAGTAAATGATAAAGCTGGAGTTGGAACCCAGGTAGTCTTGCTTCAGAGTCTATACTAACCACCGCACTTTGCAAAGAGGATAACTTATCTTTCCTTATTTGTGGGCAGCACTTACCTGGTTTACTTTTCAGAAGCTGAGAGAGAGCGAGAGAGAGAGAGAGAATCTAGCATCTTGTTCGTGGGTTGGAGGTCCGCTGAGCTGACGGACCTGCCGAGCTGCCTAGTGTTACCCGAGTGGGGGAAAAGCGTGGGGAGAAGATGTATGACGGTTCTAGCAAATTTCCTCTTTGAGGCCCCAATTCCTCAGTGATACTGAGGATGGATGGTCGTGCATGTGAGCTCTAGAATTGGAAATTTGGAATGTGGATGAGGTTAGGGACTGCTGCATTTTTTGAGAACTGTGCAGTGTGGGGCAGAGTGACTCATGGGCTAGAGAGCATCCTCTGGGAGTCAGTGGTATACACAACTGCATCTTTTCAGGGAACTGGGAAAGCAAGGGAACGGTAAGGGTGGGTTCCCTCCTTAGGTGTGGCTGGTAAGCACCTCTGTGCCTCACTGCGGATGCATGGACCACAGATTATACATCAGGTACCTGACCCAGCAACAGCCCCGACGTAGTGGGTGTTCGTGTAAGGCAAGAGTGCTTTTGTCCAACAGAAAGGAATGCAGCCAGTTCCCAGAGCAGCCGTGTTAAGAAATAACCTTTCTCTCATGCTCCTTCCTGTGGGAACACAGGAAGAATAAGCACAGGGACAAAGGAGAGATGGGAAAGACAGAGTAGATTATACTCCCTACAGACCACGAGAGCCACAATGCTACCACCAAGGGGATAGGGAGAACTCCAAATTGAATATAAGTTCTTAAATAGTAAAGCCTTCCTCTTAGTACCCTAACTGAAAGTGACTGAAAAGTTCTGCAATCAGGCTGAAGTATTGTAAAGGATGGCCACTGTGCCGTAGAGAACTGGGTGGTTGGCAGAACATGGTCGTAGTTACTGGTAAAGTGAAATAACTTCAGGTTTATACCTTGCTAAGTTCGACCTCCTCAGTCAAACCAGCTAGAGGGTATGCATCCTTACAAACCAGTGTCCCCTAGGGCTCAGTGTGGAAGCCACATCTTGGTCAGGAATCATATTTTCAAAGCCAAAAGTAATTAAAAAGGAATTCTCTCTATTTGAATTTTAGATATCTGTACTGGGATCTAAATACAGGTCTACAGCAACTCTTTTCAGTCACCTCTCTCACACTTTGGAATTACTCCAGTGCCTCTCTCTTCAACTCACTTAAAAATTCCTCTGTCTCCAATATGCTCAACTGCTTCTCGGCCAGCCTCCCTCAGCACTTGGACATGTACATTGTCTTCAGGCAGTGTTGGTTTCCTGTTGTTTCTCTTGTTTTTCGCCCATTCTCTCAATTCTGCCTCCAAAAAGCTCAAAGAACCAGCGAGGGTGCTGCAGAGACGCTGGGGCAGGGCTGGAGAAGGGAAGAGAAGGGGGAATGCTGTCAGGCAGGTGGTGGTGTGGACATGGGGGCAGTGATGGACACAAATCCTCAAACATTGCTGATTTTTCTTTATGTAATCATGAAAACATTTGGTGGTGCTTACAGCTCACTAAATATTTTTGTATAGCTCATCTCAATGGATGCTGAAAGGCTGGAGAGTATTATACAGGTCAGAAAAGTAGGCGCAGGTAAGCTAACTGACTAGACTTCATTAGTAGGACAGAACCTTAGGATTTGAACCTAGGACTCCTGACTTTGTCCAGTGCTTCTCCTCTTCTGCCTCCTTCCTCCCCAATATGCACTTTATTCTCTCCATCTGTTGTCTTCTCAGAGGATGATTTTCCCTCCTCTTATCTCTTGTCTTTCTCTCCTACTATTTGGACCTACTGGTCATTTCCTTCCTGATTTGAAACCACTTGAAGCAGCAAAGCCTAAGAAGTTTCAGTTTGCTTTCTTTTTAAGGAGAGAAGACTTTTCAAGAGACTTCATCCACGTCATTCTCCTTAGAATGGCATATATGTTTGGCCTGTGTGTTAACATCAGGACTTATACACAACATGTGGTTGGTAAGGAAGGAGACAGACTATTCTAACAAACACTCAGCGACAAAATATCCAAATGCTGGGGAGTGCTGTCATTGTCCAGAATGATGTGAATGCTTCTTCTGGAACGTTCCTCAGAGCTAGTTTATAAGCTGCATATGACAATCCATCTACTTTTTAAACTTATGCTCCTGTTGGCCCCAAGCAAGTTTACTTGGCTTAATCCATTGCCTTATTCCCTAATCTTTTGTCTGCTTCCAAGAATGACATCTAATCCCAGAGGACAAATGTTTGATAAACTCAAAGATATCTATGTATCTATCTATGTGTTTATGTGTCTATGTATCTATCATGTATCTATTTACCTACCTACCTATCATCTACCATCTATCATCTCCATCACTATTAAAATACCCAAGCATCTCCTGGGTGATTAGATGTGCAGGTTCAGGAGCATGACTTTGTAGGTATAGGAGACTCTTTACTAACCAGAACTCAAGCAACTGGCACTCTCAAGCAACAGGCAAAAAGAAATTATCGGTTGCTTGAGTTCTGGTTAATGAAGAGTCTACTCACACTTATCCAGCATCTACTAATCCCCATGGGTGTTGGTTGACTGAGAATCTACTGTATCTTCATTCAACATCACTAAATATGGGCCCAAGCTGATTGATGTTCTGTGATATGGGTCAAATGACTGGCTGCTGAGTTTTGGGGACCGGTTGGGGAGATGGGGGGCAGGGAGGGCATGGTTGTTGTAAACTCCCAGGAGCTTCCAGCTTCAGCATGTGAGGTGAGGTGGCTCCAGTACCCGCAGGGTAGTCCTGGAGACAGTTACAACTGTAATTGACAACTTGGAGCAGAGAATTCGGAAGCTGGGGGATGGGCACGCAAACCCCACCAAGGGGATCTGAAGGGACAAACACAGATGTGATCAGAGTGCTTATGCTTTTGATCACGTTGGTCATTAAGGCAAGTGACCATTTTCACTAAAAAGACATTACCTGGCAATGCTGAGTACTGATTGGGCAATGCCATTTTAGGGGCATGTAAAGATCCTTAGAGGAATTATTATTTAGCCTACTTGAATTGCTTTAATTGTTTTTTCCTTCCGAGCACCACTCTCCTTTGACCACCCTGGACCCTCAAAAAGGCAGAAGAAAATTCCATTTGTGGGACTACAGTGTGTGCCTTTGCTGGTCCGCCCATTCCTCGGTTTGCTGCTTTAACTTGGTTGGCAGGTTCATTTTGGGGTTCGAGCGACTGGGCTTGTTCCCTTCTTTGTTATAAACCAAGTGAGGGGTTTGTGTGAGCCTGTTCTTTTCAAGGAAGGACAGGCTGAGAGGATTGGGGGCGTGGCAAGGAGCGTGCGTTTCCGAGGTGACCCCAGGCTTTGTGCCGATGGTGTCAACTCTGATGCAGTCCCAGAGAAGGTAGACCTAGAAGTGAGGGAAACTCTCAAGAGACCCGAATCCCCTCATTATCTTTCTGCCAGTTTTGTTAAGTATAAATCAAATGTTTTATTATTTGTGAGACCTGCTAAAAAATCATCCCAGTTTTGTATTGTGGCAGATTATGTAAGTGTGCATCCGTAAGTATAATTGCACTGAAGGCAAAGTGGGCGTATTAGTCTCCTACGGCTGCTGTAACAAATTGGTGGCTTCAAACCAAGAAATACATTCTTTCACAGCTCTGAGGCCAGAAGTCTCAAATCAAGGTGTTGGCAGGCGCGTGCTCCATCTGGAGGCTCTAGGGGAGGATCCTTCCTTGCCTCTTCCAGCTCTGCTGTCCCCAGATGCTCCTTAGCTGTGGCTGCATCACTGCATTCTCTGCTTTCATTGTCACGTGGCTTTTTCTTCCTCTATGTGTCTCTCCTCTGTGTGTCTCTTATGAGGGCACTTGTCATTGGATTTAGGGCCTACCCAGATAATCCAGGACGCTCTTCTCTTAAGATCTTAAACTCAATCACATCTGGAGAGATCATTTTTACAAATAAGGTCACATTCACAGGTTCTGGGCATTAGGGTGTAGATGCATCATTTCGAGGGTCATCATATAACCCACTGCAGTGGGTTTGCTGATCTTTTTATATACCTTAAAAGGTCTAACCTTTCACTCTAAAATGTGTTGTAATCATGAGCTAACTCTTAGGGAGCATGTTCTCTGTGCCATACATAATTTAAGCCTTTGAACTTATTGTTTTATAATAACCTTCCTCACAATTCTATGAGGTAACTCCTATTGTTATTTCCATTGCACAGATGGGAAAGCTCAGATTTAGAGAGGTTAAGTGTTTTGTCCAGGGTCACAGAGCTGGTGTGGTGGTGAGGGGTGGCTCTAAGATTAAGTCCAAATCCACCTGCTTTGAGTTTGGGCTCTTAACCGTTATGCTGTAGAAGGAATAAATAAGCATACATTCAGTGTCTTAAAAGCTTCAATTCAAAAACAAATATTGTTTTTCTCTTCAAGCTTGTAAATGTTGCTGGTGAGCAAGTTATGTTAACACACAAGCATTGCCTAATTATCTATCTGCTTATTTAGATCCCAAATCCAAGGCATATAGCACAATTCAGTAAATGAATTTATTTGAAAATGAAACTATTACACCTCTAGGGTATAACCAGTTGTAGAGTCTTCTTTCTAAAATAATTCTAAAATTCGAGGAATGACAAAAGGCTAAATTTTGCTAAGTAACATTGAATTTTTCAAATTTCCCTCAATGTAGGTAAATATTTGAGAGTGTTCTAGTAACACAGAACACAACACACCTTCAATTGAGCGTTTCCTTGAAATCCTCAGTTGTGATTTCTTTTGGCTTTCTTGACTTACAACAAGATCCAAGGATATTGAATTAATTTTGGCATGTGAATTATCTGTAGGCAAGAAGAAAAATGCTCTCTGCAGCCTATTATAATGCACATGGCAGTTGATTATGACTCTGGAGAACAGTTTCCAGTCTGACTTGAGTCAGACTAGCTGGTATGACTTTTAGAAGTTTACTTCACTACTCTTAGCTTCATTGTCTTATTTAAATTGGCTAGATCGGACTTTTTTTTTTTCTTTTTTTGGTCTTTGAGGGTTTGATAAAAGCTATAAACCCTCTTCTCAGAAAAATGCCCATATGCAATTTTATATGTAATAAAAAATTCACACGCTTCTAATTGCCCATTCATGAATCTCCCTAGTTATTTGTGGACCCCTCGTAATGAACTCTGGACGAGACCATCTCTAAATTCCCATCCTGCTCCAATATGCTAGGATGCTTTTAATACTTGTATTACTCAAATCGATTAGAGAGATAACTAGGTGTGACTTTTTGAAACAAAAATTCTTCACAGAATGTGGAGAAAGGCATGTGAGAAGTGGCAGAAATGCATCTATTTTACTCTAGAGAGAAATGTGCAGATTTTGAAAGTGCTCTTGAAATATGAAGACCTTATGAAAGTCTTTCAGTAGTCTGGCCCATATTGAAGGGTTTTGACTTTTGAAAGATACTCACTTTTGAGTTTTCATAAAATTACATTTTCCATCTGATGCCAGGGAGGCAGTGGTGCTTTTGTCACAGCCAGAATCCCAGTGAAATGGCTGCTGGCAGTTCTGAGGAGTCAGGAAAAGTTCATGTGGCAGAGGGATCGTGCCCCGTGCACAAAGAAGCTGTGCTGTTCTTCCAGGATGGGTTTGTGTGCGAGCTGGCACTCCGAGAATGCTCAGTTGGCACGAGGGGAGATGCCCAGGAGACAGGATTTCCACCACAGACATGACCCAATTGTTAGAGCTTACATGTTAAGGGATTAACACTTTCTGAATCGGTTCTCCTATTAAAAGCCTATTGCTTTGCAGTTTGCATTTCTCCATATACAAGTTGTTACAAAGTCATTTAGTTTTTTTTGATTAGCTGAGGTTTGGTCATTGGTGCTGTGACACCCATATATTGACTATACAGTGAGAAGGAGATTCTGGAGCTCTTTTTCTTCAGTTCCACGTTGGAGACAACTGACCAACAGCTCAGGTCGGGTCAGCAGAGCTGGGCTTGTGGGGTGGCTTCTCCCGGGGGCCTCATGAGGGTTACTGTAATGGTTACTTCTGTCCACTTTGTTTGACTATCAGTGCATGTAAGCGTGTCTGCACACACAGGTGTGCTTGAGATTCAAGATGATGGGCCAAGGGAGAACCAAATGGCACCAGGTTCTGTGACTAGAAGGAAGAGGACTGTGTCAGCTCTGTCTCCCTATGTCCAAATCAAATCCTCCTGCCATGCTCTAGAATAGTACTGTCCAATAGAACTTGCTGTGGTGATGGAAATATTCCTTATCTGCACTAATATGATGGTCACTGGCCACATATTAAGTACTTGAAATGTCACCAAAATGATGGAAAACTGAAAATTTTAAATTAAATTTAATTAATTAAAATCTAATTTTAAATAGCCACGTATGAGTAATGGTTACTGTACTGGACAGCACAACTCTAGATGGTCCCTTCTGGTTTCATTTTCAAAGAATATTCTCCGAATATCAGACACTGTGTCTTAAATCACTGTCATCTTTTTGATAGGCAAACTTAATGATCAGCTAAGAATTAAAAAAAAAAAAAAAAGGCCTTATTAGCTTGTCTGTATAAATAAAGATGTGCTCCATTCCTGCCTGCTCGGTAGCTTGGTTTCTCGGTAATATTTGCGGTCACCTAAAGCGCACACGTGTCACACACACACATCCACACAGCCTCCTAATGGGTGGCCCGCATTTCTTCCGTGTCCCTGTAATTTCTTTCTAGGTGGTACCTGCCAAACCCTCCTTTTCCTACCCTTAGAGTTTTTTGTTCTTATTCCATTCACTTCAAAATATCATTACCATTGCAAACAAGGAAAATGTGTTTATCAGAAACTGCAAACTCCTTTAGGGCCTCATAGGATTAATCACGGTTATAAAGTTTTATTAAACACAATTTTTGTTTAATGACAAGCTCCACCAGTCCTCCCCATTCCAAACCAATCCTGTCCTAAGGGTGAATTGCGTGCAGCAGATTGTTTTCAACAGACTCTTCAAGACAATCCCTATTACTTTGTCATGCACAGAGATATTTTTCTTCCTGGATAATTTGAACTTCCTTAAAAATCACATCTGTTTCATACTTTATTTATTTGTAATTTAAATCCTTAAATTGAATCTTTCATTACTAACATCTGGGCTTGAAATGCAGCCCACTTGAAAAAATACAAATTTTATTTTATTTGTAGTTACCCCCCTTCACTTGGTAGCACTGGTACAAACATTCTCTGGCCAGAGGCAAAACAGCCGGGTATCTTAAAGCTGTGATGCTGTACCACGTGTAATGTGGCTCACTTGATTGTCCCTGAAGTGACTGGCAATTTGCCCAGAATTAGACTGAATGCACGTAATAAGCTGTAGAATTTCCACAATATTGACAATTAGATATCTCTATACAGCAGCAGCTGTGTATTGTTCTCATGGTATGGTCCCCTCAAAGCACCTCCTAAAAAGAAAAAAAAAACCTGGCAGAAGGTTGTAGGCAGCAGCAAGGTAATATACATTGTATGAAATACCTCAAATTCAGATTAATCGGGATGTTTCTATTAGCACAGTTTTCTGCAATGGAAATGATGGCTGAAACAGAATGCTTTGGAACCGGAGTTTATAACACCACATCTGTATCGGGTAATTGCTATATTTTTAGCATGTTTCCGAGGAAGATACCTTTTCTCATTTCCATTCATTGTGAAAGGCAGGGAATTGTACCACCGGGACTGCCGGAGCATTTCGAACCTTCGAGAGCCAGCAGTTCTGACCCTGTGGACACGTTGACATGCTCTTACCCTTCTGAAATAGCTTTGGTCATTTCAGGTAACTTTCACCATCCCCTGAATGGAAATTAGCCCCAAGAAATCATCTTGGTTGTGGATAGTTTTGATGAAAAAGAGCTTGGCTTCTAATTTGCCATTTTTGCGTTCTTAATATGCACGGAGCCCTTCGGATAAACAGGGAAACATCTTTCCATGTCTCCGTGTTTCACCATTTTTTATAATATTTCTCCACCAGCTCATTTTTTCTATGATTACAGAAAAAAAGGAGACATGAAGGCATTTAACGGATAGTTTCTCACTATCTAAAAGCCACTGCCCACAGTCCTAGGATTTGAATGTTATTTTAAACCACATTTTGAAGTTTGCATTATGAATGGCTAGTCTTTGATATTTTGCCCAATGGATCTGGGGCGGGCTGTTGTTGTCTGGAGCCAGACTCCGCAAACTTTGGGTTTTGTCATTTGTTTCCTTGCAGTAGAAATGAACATTTTAAAAGAAAGCTGCTGTTTTTAGAAAAATCCCGTAAAACCTCTGGAACAGTAAGATGTCATGTTTTCTATTGCTGATCTTAATTTATCAAGCTAATTACCAACAAAGTATAGCTAAATTGCTGACAGCCTGAGACTGCTTAACTCAGAAACCAGACATTGTTGTGTTAAAGGTTAGTAGTAGTGTTTGGGTAGCATAGTAGCACAGGATTCTTTCTCACCTAACATGATACTGTATCCTCTTAGAAAACACACGTTATTTAGAGTGCGTTCGATTTTGGTGCAACACATACATTTATTTTCCCATTAATAACTAATTAGTGGAGAAAAGAAACCAAATTTCGTATTAGCAAAGAGAACATATTTTGAATCTTGTAATTTCTCTCATGCAATCACTCTTCCCCCCCTCCCCCGTTCACTTCTCTGGGTGCAATCTTTAATGATTGCCCTTTGTATTTAAAAAGCATGAGGAGATGGGGCGTGTGCCCCAGTGAGCAGAACTTGATGATTTAGAAGAAACAGTTGATAATGACAATCAAGGTAAAGTTGCCATGGACCCTGGTGTTGGCTTAGGTGACAGAGATTTCTTTCATTGGCAGGAGAAAGGTGTTTTCTCATCCCCCACTCTCACCAACGTTTCCCTCTTACATTCTTACATTGGACTGCAGCCGAATCAGTGCCTAATGAGGTCAGATCAGCCCGTCTATTCCCTTGAACTGAAAACAGGGCTGAGACGACATGAAATGGTATCACTTGGGTCGTTCCATTGCCAGCAGCATGGCATCAAATTCCTTTGGTGCCTAATGTACTCTAATAAAGAAGGTTAAAGAGCCAGTACATTAACTGACTGTCGTCCTAAGTCCCTTTTATAACCTGTGTTATCAGCATAAGTACAAGCGTGGTGTAGTAAGGAATATCATTATGAACAGATTTCCTGAGAGAGGAATTAGCTGGCCCTGGTGGGCATCCCTGTTGTAATGAACACACATCCATGTTTATGAATACAGTTATAGATGTACTCTTCACAATTCTGCCAGGGGGAAAAAAAACCTTCATTGGATAGCTCATGTCTAACAGAGAGCATTTTTCTCCAATAGGTTCTTAAAGGGTTAATTTGCAGTTTACTATTGAATAACATAAAATGAGCTGTAAATAATGTAATGATATGTATTGTTAAACTACATATACCATACCAGGTGCTGGTACACCCACTCCTCACTTAGATATAATCTGGGACAGTCAACACAGATGCATTTTAACAAAGAGAGAGAGAAAAAAATAAAGACAGAAAGAACAAGAAAAAAAAATTAAAACACACGTAAGATAATTTAACCAAGATAGAGATCCAGGTAAAACTTGGCCTTTTTTTTTTTTTTCTTTCTCAAAGTAGCTTCTCTGAACTGGGTGAAATACAACAGCATTTTGGCTTGTTTTTGGAACACACATGAGCCAAACACGTGGGAAACACCTTGACAGGCCTTTTGTATAACTACAAGGAAACTGATAATCCTAAATAAATTACATGGGAAAAATATGAATCTTTGAATACTAGTAATTATAATGGTTATTTTTCACTTTTGTAGCACCTGCAAATGATGTATATATAACAAAGCTTCAAAAAGCTCTAATTAACTTTTTATTTTTTTCCATTTACTGGCTTTAACCAGTTTGCATTAATTGGCAATTTATATCTATATATTTTTACCAAATATTTCTATTACTTTTGAGTGGCTGGAAATCACATATTATTGAATTTATTTTCACTGAGTTTGTTTTTAATTTTTGTCAGCCACTTGCTCGAAACTCCTTCCTGCCTGCCCTGCTCTATCGAGACAGTGTGGAGAGAAGTGGAAATTTCTGGGTTGCTCTTATAGGCAGGAGAGACTCATACTTGGTTCTATGGTGCAGTGACATGACTTCTGCCTAATAGTGCCAGTCAGAATTCCTAACTGCTCCTACCAAATGTGCGAGGGCTCCATTTGGAAGACCTCCAGGCTCAGCTTTTCAACAGATTACTCTGGGCTATTCGTGGTGTAAGATTCGTCTGACCACCATGAAGACGGTGCTTTGTTCTGCTTTTGGGCTTAGGGCAAGTCAGACCCAGAAGAAGCAGTGCTCCGAGGGGTCTTAAAATGGACATCAAATTAGAAACCTCTGAATTTGCAATCCTGCTTATTCTGGAATTATCCAATTGCTGCCGCTTTGAATGACAATGCCAGAGGAAGAGGGAGGCTGAGATTTTTGGGCGACTAAACCTGTGATCTGGGAAAGAGAAAAATGTGACCTATTTACCTTAGGAAATCCGGAGGAGCGAAGGAGAAGCCATACTTCAGTGTTTTTCCCCACCTCCCCTCCCTCCCTTCCTTTCATTTTTTCTTTTCTGATTTTGTTTTGTGTTAAAGGAGCATCTAGGTGCCTGTGCCACCGATACAGAAATGGATGTGGATGGAAGGTTTTGATTAAGTATCAGAGAAGTCTCTGTCACCAGGAAAGAGGAAAGGCTACTCTCTAGGGGGTTTGACTAGTGACTGGGGAAGAGGTAAAAAGGCCTGTTCAGGAAATGTGAAGTGGGAGGAATCAGATCTGTGTGTGTGTATGTGTGTGTGTGTGTGTGTGTGTGTGTATGTGTGGGGGGGGGAGAGAGAGAGAGAGAGATCCTGTTTCAGCTTCTAACCACGAAGAAGTGGTAGAAGTTCTTGGTGAGTGTCAAGTGCATCTCAGAACGGTGTCGCATCTCTCTGGCTGGCCACGTGGGCCTAGGCCAGAGTGAATGCTGCCTGAAAGTAAGACCTGGCCTCTCAGGATGCAAAGACAAGATGGCTGCCGCAGCCATCTGCAGGACATCAAAGGCTGCTGCCTGATGGCGCTTGGGCTGCCAAAGCTTCTAAAGGGTTTGGCGCCTGACTGGAAATCGGATGCAAACTGTCCATCTGCCGCATGGCACTGGCGACAGCTGATTCTTTTGCAGTCTGCAAGATGGACCGGGCCTAAGCCAATCGGCCCCCGTCCCTGATTGCACAAGGTTTGTCTGACCCGTTTCATTAGCCAGACACATGAGATACAGTATGTGGTTTTTCATGTCGCTCTGTACGTGACACTATAAACACCAGTGCTGGGGACGAACTGAGAAACCAAAGGGGACACACTGCTGCTTCTATGCAGAAAGCATATTGGCAATGTTCAAAGCATATTGGGGCATAACAGTAGCCTAAAAACCCCAATATGGATTAGGACAGCTGACCAGATGTCTTGACTGACATTTTTTAACAAGTTTCAAGGGTATCCCTACAGGACATAAATGCTAACTATACATCTGTGTACTTCTTTTCTGTCCCACCCCCTCCCAGCTTTAACTAAGTGTGTGGTGCATGAAACTCAAATTATAGCTCACAGCTCCAGTGACAAAGAAAGGTTTCAGTGGGTTCAGACTATGGCCTACCTACCCAGCAAATGCTTCAACTCCATTTGGAGGGAATGACTACTTGCTGCCTAGGGAATGAATGAAGGCATGGCCTCAAAGTGAATGTAGGAGCTCTCCTGCAAGCTGCCCTTGGGAGGGTAGATAATTATTTTGGGATTGGAGGCTGCTGCTTTCACTGTCCTCTATAACAAGCTTTTATGGGCACTCTGGCCATTCAGTGTCATGTGGCAAATTCAGTTTTGATCTTGGCAAATCTGGTTGGGACTGCTGTCATATTCAGTCATTCCATGGTGAGATAGAGAGTGGGTAACAAGAAAGAAAGATTAGAATTTTAGGGAAGAGGAGCAAAATTATAATTCTCATTTTCTAACTTGTCAGTATAAGAGATTAAACTCGATTTAAAAAGTTTGAAAATTGTAAAGAAAATCTATAGTTTTAATACAGTTTTGGTTCTCAAGTGTTATAGTTAAATTTTGAACTCTTTGTGGTGATGGCATATTTAACCAGAAGTGATTCTTACATAAGATTTTCTGAGTTCTAAAGAATTGTGCTTTTTGTAATTTAAAATAGGTTAGAGGTTTATTCAAACCCCCTTTTTGAGCTCTAGGAGGCTGTCCTGTGAATTAAATGCAGCTTTCTCTAAGAGCGTTTAAGTATCTGATTAGCTTTCTGTCAGTATCTGTTTGATCAGTACAAAATATAATACTGAATCTGCAAATTTACTGAGGCTGATGATCAGAATCCGTAGATTTCGTAGCTCAAAACTTTATTTTCCTCAATGAATCAGTATTTAAATGTATCAGAAATAATATTTTCCCATCCAACTAAAATGTGCATGCTAGTAAAGCTAGGCTCTTCTTACAGCATCATGGGGTCATGTTATAGTTGGAATGGAAATTTGAGATCATCTGGTATCGATGAGGAAGTTGGATGAAGTGATGTGTTCAAAGAAACACTGTCCCAGCTGTGTGTGTGTTATTCTCTATGCTTGTACCAGGTCAACTTAACAACTAGACTTGCTCTCCTCAGCAGAGCATGACGTAACTACATACCTGGATCACATTTTCCTTGATTAAAAAGAAAAAGAAAAACAAAACAGAAAAGGAAGAGAAAGGATAATGCTTTCATTTATTTTACTAATAATAGGTAAGTGATTTTGTTGACAATTTTATTGAGATATAACTCACATACAATACAATTTACTCATTTAAAGTGTATAATTCAATAGTTTTTAGTATTTCATAGAATTGTGCAACTATCACCATAATCAATTTTAGAATACTTTCCTTCTTCCAAATAAAAACCTGTACACATGATGTTAGAGACAATTAAAAGCGTCAAAATCTTGCCTTGACCATAAGGAACTACGCAATGAATGGATTCCTTAATTCAGCTTTAACCATCTGCTATTTGCAAGGTTATTTCAAAGGCCATTTTACCCAGAGATGGGGAAGCCCTGAGAAAGTCAAGTACAGTTGTGAGTGGCAGAAGCAGTCGAGGGATCAGGCAAAAGCACCTGGTGACAATCCTTTACGTGTGGAAGACGGGAGGCAGACCTGCCCCCCTAGAGAATGCAAGCATCCTCCTCTCTTCAAGTCTTCCAGTTGGAATCTACTAATATGTTGCTGTCATCAAAGAAGGTCACATGAACATGACAGAGGTTTATATGTTGGACGCAGAAACACACTGTTTCCTGGTCAGAGTGGTCATAGGTAACTCCATTCCACAGGTAGTTAAAAACACTGCCAGGTGCAGCATGAAGAAAAGTTCCTAAGACACCATGCCACTAGTCATACTTTTGTAAATGAAAGTCTTCATTTGTTCCCTACTTCTTGCTGAAACAACTTCTATGTTGGCCAATGAAAGGAGAGAGTGCCCAAACTCAAACTCTTCGGAAGAACAGGTCGTGTGAGTGCCAAGTCCCGATTCCACAGCCCAACCCTTTACGTCCCTTCTTTCCAGCTTGAAATCCGCCTTGCTTTTGTGTTGTCTTTCAAAGATGGATGGATATTGTAGGAAACCTTTTTCTCCCCAGATGACACCAAGTTACGTGGCAGTTTTGAGTCCATCCCCTATTGTAGGTGCATTAAAGTCATTCTGTTAGGCCTAATCACCACATTTATTTAGTCTGCGTGGTTGATCTGAAAAAAAAATCGCAAGTGTGCTGAAGTTGCGATTTAACAAATCACAAGTGAAAATTTGGGAATGTGAAAACTCAGGGTCAAATGCCTCAGCACAATTTTGAGGATTTATTCAAATACTTCAATTCCTGTTACCAGCTTGGGGACAAACTCACTTTCAAGTGAGAATGAGCAAAATATTATTTAATACTCTTCCATGATCGCCACCTTAGTCTCCCAGCGCTGAGGCTGGTCTCTCTGTGGAGTCAAAACTCCCTTCGATGCTGTGCAAGTGAAGGCAGAACGACGCGTCGGGCGCTGATGTTTCTTTAGCAAGATTCTGGCCTGAATCCTGACTTTATTTGTCCAGGAGATCCAGTGGAGACAACTGTTTTGTTGATGGGTCTTCCTGGCTCCTGCCTCTAGAATATCTGGGCTGTAGTAAGTGGCCAATTAGTTGCCTCAGAAAAGAACATGAAGATAGATGAAGAAGTCACTGAGAGGGGGAACCAGTAGTTTAAGTGTGGGTGTTACTTCCTTTTATGTGCACCTGGGTGCTTCTCCTAACAAACATATGCAGGCCTGGCATTCGTCTGTTTTCTGGATTTCTTTGAACCTACATGATGATAAATAGCTGGAGAGAAAGTAAAGTATGAGTCCAATCATCCAGGTGTTTTGACTAGATGTTCCAGCATTTCAGCAAACATTTACTGAGTGAGTCTTACAAACAAGGCTGAGTGTTAGAGGCACTGGGAGACACCAAGGTGAATAAGATAAATTTTCCATTTCTAAAAAGTTTGTAACAGTCAGGCTTTGTGCTGGATCCAATAGAGCTGAGCTGCATCTTGGGGATTTTTGGTGAAGTCAGTGGGCATGTGTGGAGGAAAGTTATCGTTCTACCGGACATACGCCTGTAGGCCATGTTCACGAATCAGGCAGGGTAGCTTGTTCAGCCATTTTTTTAAAAAAGAAAAAAATGTGTCCATTGCACGGGGGAAGAGAATTATACATTCCAGCAGGTGTTTGTAACTTTCCAGACTGCCAGATTTCTGGTATAAGGTCAGGACTAGAATTTGCTCTAATGCAGGGCTTGAGGTATGTATTATATATAGATTGTATTATGATTAGGGGACCTGAGAAATCAATTAATCACTTCTGAAAAGTATGAATGAGAACTATTAATAGTTATGCTGGTATCACAGGAGTAAACTGGGATGTCTGAGCAAGTGGGGTGGGTGTGTGGTTAATCTAGTTATAGCTGAAACACACCTAGGATGATACTTTCTGAGCATCCCACACCGGGAGGAGAGGCGGGGATGGGTTTCTGATGTTGCCTAATATGCTACCTCCAGATGTAAGGACACCACAATGAGATGATATGGAAATGCAACTTTAACAGTCATGTCCTCAACATTTATTTTGCTATACCTTGCTTGGCACATGACCCCTCTTAGCTATCTTTCCACTAACTCAAATGGCCAATTCTGGTTGGAAGCAGATATTTGGTTGAAGATTATGCCTGACAGTGATTTGGATCATTTACTTTCAGATAATCTACAGTTACCAGATGCATTGCTTCTTCTAAGTTAAGTGTAATGAATCATATATTCTGTTTACTACAAAAGAATGCCTGGGATAAAATTTTGAAATATTTTTAGTGATAACAAAAAGATAGTTAAGGGAGTATCTCTGTAATTTTTTTATTTTAAAAATCAGATTTAAAATATTTTATTAACAACATCTTGTCCATTTCACTTGGTTTGCAAATTTTGCTATGAAAGTGCTTTAGGAATCAGAGTGATTTCCTTCTTGAACATTTTATTTCATTCATAAATTATATCGAACTTAGCAAAAACATGCTATTTGACATATAGAAAAAAATCTCAGTAAATGTTATAGAAATAAATAAATGAACTTGGTTAAAACAAAGTAAAAATCAGTCATCTCATTTCCTTTCTAACTTCTTTACAAACTTTCAAAATTCTTTAAGAAATCATCTCCTAGCAGAAATATCAATTTGTGTTTGTAAGTCATTTTTAAGTCACTGACTTGTATTGCTGTGCTTGACACACATTTGGGTATGAGTGTACGTGGGTGTGTGCGTGTGTAATTAACTATCTGCTAAGCCTAAAGCATAAGATGTTACCAGAGCACAGACTTTAAAGCTCAACACTTTTCTATCTTCTTTGTAGGCATTTTACCCAATGCTTATATTTCATAATCTGCATGTTCTGTGTGGGTGAATCCATCTTACTGTCATCTCCCCGTCTTATCATGGGCAGCAGTTATAACTGTATAAACGGCTCGGCCTGCACTGCCTAGCATAGGATCAGACAGAAGTTAACAATGAAGTGATTATTTTTTAATAAAGATGACAGTGAGGAAGTAGAATCTTTATTTGGGTATACTTCATAAATAAACGCTCAAGGAAAGGGACCCAGAATTTTTGTTTATATTTTCTTCCAAATTATTAAAAGCATTATAAAATGCAGATTGCTTAGTTCATGAAATTGTTTATGTTAATTTTATACTTGCTAGGCACTGTGTATTAATAAATCCACCTATATTTTCCCTTGTGTTTAAGATAAAAAAAGAGATGTAATGCAAAATCTCTGGCATATGAAAAGAGAATTCATAGACCATATTTGGAAGGAGTGTGAAGAGTAACTGGCACATTGTGGGTAATGTACACTGTTACCATATTATGCTTTAACCCAAACAAAATTAATAGTTCACTTGGGTTTTGGAAAGATGGCTGCTGGACCAGCAATGCATTTCTGAGTGATGTAAATATAAGAAAATTAGAAATTATCTTCAAATGGATTTAGGCTTCTTGCCTAAATAAGAGCCACCCTTACACAAATTACTAAGTCTATTCAGAGTAATTTTTCAAGCAGTTATATGTTGTTTTGTTTTTTTTTTTATGTTGAAATTCCAGAAAATTTAATAACAATGTACTTTCTGGAAATTGAATTAGCATAGACCATTAATAAGTTAGACCTATGGAGCTTGTGTGGGAGTATTGTATAATATAACATTGCCATTAGCAATGTATAGTAAAGTGGAAACTGGTTATCACTGAAGCAGATCTATGGCGATGCCGAAAGACAAGGTTTTCCAAGAGCTTTCAGCATCATCTGAAATAAGCACTTAGAAAATTGTTCAATGGTATTTAGCAGTTAACATGAGCCAACAGTGGTGAGATAAGTTGTCCCAAATGAAAAGGGTATTTGGGGAGTGAATTGTAGAATTTTAAGGCCAGAAGAGCTCTCATCATTTAACTACTCCAAACCCCAGCTAACCAGGTTCAGAGAGGTCAAGTGACTTGCTGAAAGTCACACAGCTTGTTTGTGGCAGAGCCAGAATGATACCCTGGGTTTTCCGACTCTCAGTACAATGCTCTGTTCATCATTTCACACAGAAATTGTAAAATGCTGGGTGAACACTGCTCACAAATAAGCAGGGGTCTGGCAGCTGATGGATAAATCTGGCTGGTGCAAACAATTAAGCAGAATAACTACAAAATTGCAAAGAGTGTGAAAATTCATTTGATCTTTCATTTGGGCTTCTGGAAAAGAGGCTGCAAACTTTTTGCAGAATGTTGCTCTACTTTTAGAGAACCATAAAAAATAATGATTCAGAAATGTGATTCATGCTTAAAACCTATTGTCAACATGTAACAATGGTGGCCAAAGTGTTTTGTTGCAGCCCTCTTCCTCAGGTCCCCTGAAAATAATTAGGAAACAAAATAAATTACTTAGAGTGCAAGGAAAGGGGTCATCTGGGCCACAATCCAAGCCATTTTTATCTTACTTGGGGATTTTCCAATTGTTTTAGACACTGCAGACTTGGAAAACAAAGACAGCTGATCATTAAAAATTAAACGTAGGTGCATTTGTAAGCCACCTCTTCCCTTGGTTAAAGGAAGGTGTGTGAGTGGAGACTTCCAGCCTTGTTCCAAGTTAATGAGGGATTTTCACCCTATTTGCCCTTTGACCTTGTTGGCACCTCTGCTGGTCTCCTTTGTGCGGCTGTCCTAGAAATACAGCCCTCCTTTTTACGTGGCTTAACTGTATTTGCAATTACAATGGTTTTGCATAGCATTAAGAAGGCTAGGTCATCAGATAACCACAAGCTTAAGGTCTCAACAGCAGCCATGAACAGTTTTGTTAGAAACCCGAGTATCATTTCAATGGTGGGGAGGACCTACAACATGGCAGCCTTAGTGCCAAGAAATTAAAAAGATAAATAACTTGGTTTGGAGTGTTCTGACAATGGCAGGTGTGAGAACAGATTATTTCTTCCCTTCCCACAGCTACTTGTGTCACTTGCTACCCTTATTCCTTTGTTATTATTGTATGCATTTCAGCATTATTATATCTGCTGCATTTCGTGACACTGCAAAAACACGGTTCAGGAAAGCTGAACTTTTAATTGTGGTGAGAAATAAGTTAGCTTAATTATTCTCGGGTAGTAGCAAAGATGGGTTTTGTTTTTCTCCCGACGTCCTTCGTTCCTAATCGCCATTCAACACCCTTTCCCCAGCATCGCTATGTATGAACTTCATGCTGCTAGACAAATAAATTCTTTGGAAAAATGCACATTTTTATTTGGAAATAATGCCATCTCTTTGTTAGATTTGCAGCAATCCTATTTTGCCTCTACTGTTTTTAAGTCGAAAATGAAAAATTATATAGAAGATGTTTGTGCATCATATTGTGCTGAATGGTATGTAGGTCAGCATGCTGCAGCACCGAAGATAAGGGACAGAGAACAAGTGTTCTATGTACTTACAAGCAAATATCAGTCATAATAGAGGAAGACAGATCTACAAGAGCGTTTTGGCTTCGGAAATGTTTCTTGTCATTAGCATTTAAAAAAAGCTATGAGATTCAGGCCTATCAGCACCGATTCACAGCAAACCCTGGCTTGCACAGGTTGTTATCTATTTCGCACAGAGGTACAGCTGGTTAGCAAATGGATTTGCAGATTTTTTTTTTTTTTTTTTGCAGGGATGAGTAAAAAGGCAAAGAATCAGGTACTTACAACCCATTCAGAATGTAACAATTTTGTTTGTGTTATAAACCAAACCTTCTGTTTTTGCAAACTGTATTATTTTTAGAAACAGAACCAAGGAAAAAAACCCCCAGCTGATTTAAAAAAATCTTTATTCATATTCCAATATCCCTAAGGGTTCTAATATCCATGAAGTAATACCAGCAAAGAGAACAGTAAGAACAGCAGACTCCGATGATTCAGTTTACAATGCGGCTTTATTGTGTTAGCAGTCAAGTCAGAAGGCAATATTTAATATTTTTTAATTTTTTATTTCTCTCTCTACTCTAGATGTAAAGGGAGAGAAGGTGCTGGGTAAAGGTGCCAGAGGGAGAGAGAGAAGTATCGAGTCCTCATTTGGGAGGGTAAGGGTAATGCATTTTAATATTTATGTGAACTGATATCAATTATCAGAAAGAATATCATAGCTCCAGAAATACAACAGTTTTTGTCTGAAACTCTACTATATGGTAGATATAGCTGGTTCAGTTCTTTGGAATAAAAGGCAATTACTGAGAACAGAAAATGGTAAGATGTTTCTGTCTCCTGGGTCTGGAGATATTTAAATCCTTGGCTTTTATTGAAGGGGTGCTTGGGGAAGTTTCCCAAATGAAGACATGGTGCAGGGACCACATTTCATCATGTGGATGCATATAGATATCTGTCAACTATTTTCTGCAAAGATGCTGAGTTGTGATGGGTGTCAGAGTTGGCATGTCAAAAAAGCAATGCCCCTGAAATCAAACCAGTGGTTGAATTACTGTGAATGATCAGCCGTGCAATCAAGCAATCTGCAAGGCTCCTGATGTCACATTTACTGTTCGCACAGAGAATACTTCCACTAGATCTTCTCCTAGTGCTATTTGCTTCATTAATAAGGAGGTGATGGAATCCTATGCAGTGAGTCAGGATGAGCCAAATCCTTTGTCAACATAGAAGACGTAGTTCAAGGATCGGGGGGTGGGGGGGGCAGGGGGTGATGAAAGAGTAAACAGAAATTAAGAAGTGGATTGGATGTTCTGGAAACATTTCATAAATGAAACACTCTGCTGAAGTACAATGAGTATTTTTTATTATAGTGCTTTATTAGGAAATAGATAATCAGCCACTTCACTTGTAAATCAAGTTTTCTTGAGTTAGTTTATTCCTTTGTCTGGGAAGGCAAATACATTAGTCTTCACTTAAATCACCACACTCTAGCCAATTACACTTGATCTTAGCCAAAAGGCCAAGAACCCATGTATACGCTAGTCAGTTGTCCTTTGTGGGTCCATCCAGGAAAAAAATTGGTTGCATTTTTCCCATTTTGTTTTATTATATATCCCACCCTGTCTTCTCAGGGAGGTCTATGACTAGAACTGAATTTCAGTGCAGTTGATTGCTTTGCAATCTGTATAATTTTGTTTTCTGCCTTTAAAAACATTATTCTGAGAAGGGGTCCACAGGCTTCTTTAAGACTCCATGGCCCAGGAAAGATTAAAGAGATAGACTTGAAATAGAATAGAACACTGGGGAAAAAATATCCAAAACTGAAACGTCAGAGGTACTCATCCAAAAGCACACCCTCAGTCAAGTGACAGGTACGAAGTCCTCTCTTTCTTTTTCGTTGCTTCTGAAGATGAGGAACATCTTGAAATGCTGAGGACCCAGCAGAGATGAGGGACTACAAGAAGGAAGTACATGTATATCAAGCAGGGTGTGCTTGGGCATAAAGAAGGAAAATCCTTATTCACATTCGTGCATCTCTTTTTCTTACGAAGCTTGCCTTTCTCTCTCTCGCCTCCCTTTTCCTTCTTTCCTTCATTCTTTTCTTTGAATGATCCCGTTGTCTTATACTAAAATTCCCATAAACTGTAGGCTTTAGGAGAACAAAGGTGGCTTGGTCTTCTTCACAGGATCTGGTACAGACTGGGAAGTCAATAAACATTTGCTGAATGAATGATTGAATGAAACAGTTTGTGTAAAGGGAAATTATAGTCTGTGCTGGAGATTTCTTGTGTGGACAAACAGAGGCTTAAAAGGCCAATATACTGTCAATCAATGCTGGAGAAGAAGTCTTACAGGAAAACATTCAGACTTGCCAGATAACAAACTCAAAGCCCCAGGTGTGAGAACTGCCAGCAGAAAGCTGATCTGACTTTATAACGATGTTTGCTTTTTTTTGTCCTTCCCAAAATAGAGTGCTGAGGTAGAAAGCACGGCCTACCTGGACAGGTGGACCACATGACATTCCCCAGATACGTATGGAGCGCTCTCCACAACAGGTCAGTCAGTACTTTTGTAGTCACTAATCTCCTCTTAAAGAGCATTAAAAAATTTTTTTCATGCATAAAAATAGCATGAGAAAATAGTAAACTAAGCATCCAATGTCGTTCATAGAACTTTGCTAATATTGTTGAAGTCTCCTTTCACCGTTCTAAAATCCATTCTTCAGTCTCCCAGTGGGAGGAATGTAATCACTGTTCTGATTTTGGCTTGCCATTCCTTTGCTTTTTGTTATAGTTCCATTGCAAAGATGTTTATCAGTTTAGCTTTGTATTTTTTTTACACACGGTATCATATTGTCAGTTTTATGTATTTTTATGTGATTTGATTTTTTCACTAAAAATATGTACCTGAAATTCATTTATGTTGATATGTACTGCAATAAGTCACCAATTTTTCAGTGTTGCATAATATTCTATTGTGTAAGTAATAGAGCATTTAAGAGTTGGTATAGGACTCCTCAGTTACGTCTTCTGACATAATAATCATGGAGGCTAATGTGGAGATGATGGAGCTACAAGATTAAAACAGCTTGGATTGCTGAATCAACTACTTAAGGACAGCTGCCCTGGTGTCACTTCACCTGTAGTAAACAGTCTGTGAACAAGAAACAAACCTTTATTCAAATTCACTGAGATTTTAGGTTTATTTGTTGCTGCAGTATTGTCTAACATATTCTGACTAATATGATATATATTGTTCAGTTTTTAATTTTCAGTTTTTAGTGATTAATAACAATTTTTTCTGTATTCTGAATACTGGCCCTTTTCTATTTTATATAAGATACAAATGTCTCCTTTCAATTTGTGGATTACATTTCTATTGTCCTTAAGGTATCATCAGATGAACAGAGAAGGTCTGCATTTTAATGGAGTCAAATACATTAATCTTTTACTTTTTGATTTGTGACTTTTATATTTTTAAAAAGAAATCCTGCCCAACTTTAAGGTCATTTAGATAGATTTTTTTTCCTAAAAGCTTTAACATTTTGAGAAATCGGCTAACAGTCTATGGGAGCTCCCTTTTAAGTAGCTAACTCCATCTCTCTTACAATGCTTTACGATTCTCTCTTTGTCATTAACCTTTTAATTATGTATTTTAATTATGATGTGTCTTGGTGTGGGCCTCTTTGGGTTCATCTTGTTTGGGACTCTCTGTGCTTCTTGGACTTGTCTATGTCATTCACCAGGTGAGGGAAGTTTTCTGTCATCATTTCTCCAAATAGATTTTAAATTCCTTGTTCTCTCTCTTCTACTTCTGGTCCCCCTATGATGCAAATGGGAAGACACTTGATATTGTCCCCTCTTTAGCTGTCCTCATTTTGGGGGGAGGGGGGATTCTTTTATTTTTTGCTATTCTAATTGGGTGTTTTCTGCTACCATAGCTTCCAAATCACTGATTAGATCCTCTGCTTAATCTAATCTACTATTGATTCCCTCTAATGTATTCTTTAGTTCAGTTATTGTATTCTTCATTTCTGACTGGGTTTTATTGTTTTGTTTTGTTTTTCATCTCCATTTTTATGTTTCCTATCTCTTTGTTAAAGTTTTCACTGAGGTTATCTACTCTTTCCCTAAGTTCATTGAGCATTCTTATAACCAGTGTTTTGAGCTCTTGCAGCAGATAGATTACTTGTCTCCATTTTGTTTAGTTCTTTTTCTGGAGCTTTGTTCTAGTCTTTCATTTGGAGCCTGTTTCTTTGTCCCTCTATTTCGGCTGCCTCCCTATGTTTATTCTTATGTATTAGGTGGAGCTGCTATGTCTCCTACTCTTAATAGAGTGCAAGGGGTGCCTATAACTTCTGGGTTGCCATTAGTTCTAGGCCTTTAAAGTTGACAGAACTAGGAAATATGTACAGTTTTGTAAGGGAAAGGCTATTATGAAGTTTTACTAATTCAAACTTCAGTTTAATCCTGGCTCATAAGCATAATTGTTTCATCTTACAATATAATATTAATGATTTCAAAATCACAGTACTAGAATTACTACTAGCAATTACTAGCAGTAAGACTACGGAATGAAACTGAAGATTTCATTGTGACTTTGTTTTTAGAAAGTATTCTGCTAGTGAGGTACATTCAAGATAATGTTTTATAGTCAGTCGAAGTAAAGTTTCTCTGTAAATAGTTATACCACAAACTTGGTATTTAGTTAGTACATTTCTTTCAGTCTGTTTTTAATTTCGAAAAGCTAATTATCCCATTTTGATTTTTTTTTTTTAAATTTACATGGTTCCAAAGTCAAAACTATATAACAAGAGATGTCTGTAGCTGTCTGGCTTCTGTCCCTATCTCCTCCATCCTGGTCTCTATTTTCCTCATAGGTAACCATTTTTAAAAAGTTTTAAATTTGCTTTTCTATTGTTTCTTTTCAAAAATATAAATAAATAGCTCTGTAAAAATATTTTTTATCTTCCCCTCTTCTGCACAATAACAATGAAAATTTAAAAAAAGCACACAATGAACAATAAATAATTTTTGTCCATTGCTTTTATCATTTAGCGATATATATCTGGAAATGATTCCATATTAGCATTTAGAGGTTTTTTTGTTTGTTTGTTTTACAGCTTATTTCTTTTTATGGCTGCATTACATCGTATTGTGTGAATGTACCATGGTTTATCTAACTAGTCCCCAATAGTGAACATTTGCATTATTTCTAGTCTTTTAAAAAATAACCACAATGAATAGCTTTGTACGTACATTATTTGCACTTTGTCAATGTGTCTTTGGGATAGAGTCCTGGAAGTGGCATTGCTGGATAATATATGCATGTGAAATTTTGCTAAATAATGTTGAACATGTCTCCGTGGTGTTATACATTTTTTGCATTCCTCTTATTTTATAGTTTGTATTAATTTTTGTCAAGAATGGGTGTTAAATTTTTTAATGCTTTTTTTGCATCCTTTGAAACAGTCATATGGTTCTATCTTTTTCATTTTTTGTTTAAATTGTGTTAACTTATAAGACTCTCAATAATTAAATCAGATTTGCACGACTGCGATAAACCTACATTGATCAATATACATTACATTTTTAAAAATTTATAAAGCTGGATTCAATTTGTTAATATTTAGCTCGGAATTTTGCATCCATATTCTTGACTGAGATTGGCCTGTATTTTTTTTTTTTCTATTAGAACCTCGTATGATTTCATTATCAAGATTATTATACTAGCTTTATAACATCAGTTAAGAACTGTTTCCTCTTTTGTATTCTCTGTAAAAATTAAAAAAAAAAATTGTTTCCTTAAAGTGTAAGAGAATTTGCCTATAAAACCTATCTGAGCCTGGTGGTATTTTTGAGGGAATATTTTTAACTGCAGCTGCAGTGTTTTAAAAATTTTGCAGGATTATTGAGGCTTTTTATTTCCTCTTGAGTCAGTTTTATTAAGATATACGTTTTTAGTGGAATTCGTTCATTTTGTTTGTTTAAATTATTAGCCTAATGTCTTCATGATATTCTTATTATCTCTTTATTTTCTGTGTCTAAATTTCTATAACCCTGTTTTCATTTATAATATTGTTTTTGTGCTCTATTTTCTTGACCAATATATTTGTTTGGCATTATTGTTTATTTTTTATCCCATTATTAATTAATTAATTAGTTTTAATGATTAATTTATGTTATTTAATAATTTTTCTTCTTTCTACTTTATTGATATTATTTCTCTTTTTACTTTTCTAACTTTTAATTTGGATACTTTACTCATTAAATTTGAGCCTTTTCATTTTTCATTAAAAATTTCAAAAACAGCTATACATCTTATTATTTTGGCTTATAATTTAAAATTTTTTTCTTTGGTCTCTGAGTGATTTAGTACATTTCGGTGTCAAGACCTGCTTTTTAAAAAGTTATCATTTTTAAATATTCTAAATGAAATTGCATTTTGGTAAGGGAACATGGAATATATGATATTTTTTGAAATTTATTGATACTCTGTGCCCAGGTAGTTGATTAATTTTTGTAAATTCTCCCTATGTGTTTGAAATGATGCTACTTTCTAAATTGTTTGGACCAGGGCTCTTTAAATGTCCATTAAATCAAGCTTGTTAATTTTGCTATCCAACTCTACATTCTTAATCATTTTAAGCTTTTAATTACTAAGACAAATTTGTTAGCTCTCCCACTAGAACACTATCCCAGGCAGAAGGAAAAGCAAGTGCTAGGGTCCAAACAAGTCAGAGCAGTGGGAAGGAGTGAGAGAGTGAGAGGAGATGAATTTAGGGAGGTACCTGGAGGCCAGATTAAAGGGTCTTATAGTCTATTATAAGGATTTTGGTTTTTTCCTCTGAGTGAAATGGAAGGTTTCAGAGCTGAAGAGTGACCCAATCTGAATTACGTTCTAAAAGGATCACTTTGGTCGCTGCGTTGAGAATAAACATGGGGCAAGGCTAGAAGCAGGGAGACCTATGAAGAGGCAGTGATAGGAATTCAGACAAGAGATGACAGTGGCTTGGACTAGGTAGTGGCAGTGGAGGTGGTGAGAAGTGGTTGGATTCTAGAAATATTTTAAAGTTTCAGCCAACAGGATTTGCTAACATTGCAGACATAAGTTGCGAGAGAAATGTAGGATATCAACAACTAGAAGGATGGAGTTGTCACCAGCGGGTAAAAAGAACATTAGTGTGGTAGGTTTTGGGAGAGAAGAACATGAGTTTTGGATGTGTTGAATTTAGACAACAAGTGATGATATTGAGTAGGAAGTTTGAGTTCAAAACAGGAATCTGGGGATGATTATAAATTGGGGAGTAATTAGCATAGAGGTGGGTATTGAAAAGCCAGGGAGTGACTGTAAGTATAGAAGAGAAAGGACCAGGACTGAGAACGGTGAGAATCTGACATTAAGCAGTCAGGGAGGATGGGTAGAGACCAGCAAAGGAGTTGGGGAAGAAGCCACCACCAGTGAGCTAGAAGAGGACCAGGACAATGGTGTCCTGGAACCCAATGTAGATGTTAATGATTTTAAAATACACTCTCTTAAATGAATAATTTTTGAAATTTTCATAAATGTAATTAAGAAATGGTGATTACTGAATTAGTTTCCTAATGTGTATATTTTGCAATAGTAAAAAAATCTGTTCAGAGGAGAAAATCCCTGACAATTCCAACTCCAAATAATTGGTAATTTGAGAATTTATGGACTTAAATGTAAATCTTTAAAGCTGGCTTCTGTGAGAGCCTCAACTCTGTGTTGATTGAATGCTCTCTGAGGGAGGGTTAACTGTCTCTTCCTTTGTCTTTGCTCAGCTCTCATTACCATGGGAGTGGCTGTGATTTCAGGCCTCCACATTTCTCATCTGGGATCTTTTTGTTGTTTTTGTTGTAATAGAAAGGGCTTCCTGGAGAAATAACATACAGAAAGTTGTTGGAATAACCATATCCTCATTGGCTCCATAGCCTGGGCTGTACTTTGATAGATTTCAGGGTAGTTTCTGATTGTCCTACAAATTTTGGGTACGCAACCGGGTTGGGTGGCTTAATTCTAAGTTCTCAATTGACTTCTATCAAACTGACCACATCATTTTTGTAATTTCCTGCCACCATCCCACTTTCCCTCTCTGCCACACACACACACACACACACACACTGTCCAAACCTGGAATATAGTAAATGTTAGTTCAGTTGAGCTGGCAAATTAAGCCTCTAACATGGCGGACAGTGCTTTCAAGACAACAGATTTTACATTAAAAGTTATCAGCTTCTGAGAGTGAGTCGTTGCTTTAAAATTACAAATACATATATGTATTCTAGTAAACATAATGGTAAAGCATACCTAAATTACAAATTTCCACCTTAAAAAATTTTAAAGTAGTTTATCCCTATTGGTTTTCCTTTCCCACTCAAGTCATCATCTGTTCACAGAGCACCATTAGCAGCTGAAAAGACATGGCAGGGAATTGAACAAATTGAACGTTCATAGCAGACAGATTTTTTCCTTCTGTGTGTGTGGATTGGACACGACTGTGAACAGTTGGAGGTCAGACTATCACTAATATGTATAAAACTTTTGATGTTAATTTACCATTAAAAATATATGTTAATTTTTGGCGGAGGTACAGATATTCTTGTCTTGCCTAAAGCTTTATTTCCCGTGATACACAGAAAGCTAAAATCCACACTGGGCCAATTTGAAAAGCAAGTAAACTTTTTCTTTATTAAAGCCCCATTTTGTTTCTTAGTGAAGTACATATATGAATTTTATTTTCACTCACTAAAAAGGCCCTTGCAAAAGATGAATAATCAGTGAGGAAAAGAGGGATGATATGATTAGAATGCAACCATCCTGTTTCGGCTGCATTTACTGGATTTCCCCGACCTGGTCCTTTCATTTGCCATTTTGGCTGTGCCTACTCAGTGTCAAACAAACGTCTTGTCAAGAAGCAAAAAGATGCGTGAAATTATGAGTTGCAATGCCTTAGCACGTTAGTGGGCTGTACTTAAAAAGGTAATCTTTTCTTCAATTATTGTGACACAGATGTCTCTTTACTGTTAAGTGGTGGGTTAAGGTTAGGGTAGAGGTTAGGAGGCAGTTGGGGAAAGGAAAGAAGAAAGAAATATCCAGTTAAAAGTCTCTTTACAGTCTAGAAACTGGTTACATTTTCTCACGGACAGTTAAAGACTGTCTGGTCTGTAACATCTTTTCTATCACTAGGTACCCAAACTACACCAGAAGAGTAAATATTGTTTCTAAGCAGAGTGGCACATTTGGAATTGCTTGCTTTACATGGTATATGTATTTATGAAGAAAAAAAATAAAAGAAGGGATTTTATTTATTATTGCAACAAAACAGTTGTTTTTGACATATTGACATCTGACATAAAATAACATTGATACACCTCTGAATAAAGCTCCTTTGTGTTGTTATTGCTAAAAGTGCTTAAACCAACTTCTACTGGTTTCTCTTTTGTTCTCTTTGTTTCAGTTGGTAGCTGTTAATTTTGCAGAATGCTGTTGGCTTTTAAAATGTTATTATTAAAATAAAAATCAAAACTGTAAACATTTAAGAGGGATAGGCATTGAATTTGCATTTACTGTTATTTTCTTGATCTCTCTCTCTCTCTCTCTATGTGTGTGTGTGTGTGTGTGTGTGTGTGTGTATGTTTCTCTTTCTCTTTCAGCTCTGGGACGTCTTCAAGAGAAACATTTTGAGGACCCTTTTCTCAAAGATGCCATTTAAATAGACTTAGATGCCATTAAACAATGAAAAATCCTATGAGTGAATTATGTAATAATATTTGGTGAGATTGCAGAGACTCTCATGGTAGGTAACCCAGTAAGGAACTGTTGTCCTCTTTTTTTAGTAAGTACCTGAGGCCAAGTCACAAGTGTATGTTACTGTGCTCATGGCCTCTAAACTTAAGCTCCTTTGAACACAGTTTACTCTTTGAACTTCAGCCTTCTGTATGTATCGTCAGTACTCCAGAAATATTAATTCACCACAAAATATTAATTTTTGACAGAGTCAAGAGCTTATCTTGTCAAAAATTTATTTTCCATAATCCACATAGAGATAAAATCCATTTAGAAATATATTTCAATTTGAAAAGTAAGTAATCTTTTCTAAAAATTTACTCTGTTATCAGGGGCCCAGCCCTGGGCCAGATTTTGTGGAAGATAAAAGCAAACTACAAGTCACGATCCCTTCTTTCAAGGAGACCACCATTGTATGAATAATGCTTACATGAGACCTAGTAAATTACAAGGCTGTATAATCAGATGGGGAGCTCTGTGTAGCAACTGTAAATTATGGAAGAACTAGAGAAAAAGGAAAGTCTCTGAAAAAGTTTTATAATCTACTTAAACTGAGCCTTAAAAAGAAAGCTGGTGGAGAAAGTCAGCCTGAGAAAGGGGAATAACTCAACTTAAAAGCACTGTCGTCCCCCTGCACTGTCTGGAGGTGAAGGTAGATGGACAGGTGGGAGGTCGGATGGTGTTAAGAGGACGGGCTGCTCTCTGGGAGCTGGAGGCCTGGACCTAGGTCCGAGACTCTCACACCAATGGTGACATCAGCCTTAAAAGAGAAAGATTCAAACCCAAAACTCCAGTCTGAAAGCTTGCCAACTATCCATTCCTTTGGTAGTCCCAAAGCATCTCTGTCCCTTCCCAGACCCGCCCAGACTCCTGCTTGGTGGCAAAGTCCCAACGCCAGGGAAGGAAGAAGTGACAAGTGGAGACAGGGTCCAGACTTCATGAAAATAACAGCTGGATTTACCCCCTCCGTATCCCTTCTGATTTTTCAAACCCACAGAGAAAAGGCCATAAATGACTTACTACTCAAAAAAAAAACAAAAAAACAAAAAAACCCCAAAAAAAAACACTGTGATGAGAAATGGGTGTGGCATTTGGTACGGAGTAGTGAGCTACTCATGGTTACCTTGGGAAGCTTTGTTTATTTTCTCAAGAACTTTGTAATGTTGTATTTTTGGATATTGAGGGACTGTCCCTATGTTTTATTTATCAATAGCTCAGGTATTCCATCAAAGAAACATTAATACAAGATACAAGAGATCATGTGAGAATTAAGACTTTAATGTTTGACCTTAATATCTATTAATCTGAATTTTGAAAAGGAAAAGGAGAGCCTCATATCAATCCCATCTGTAAATAAAATGCCTTTGATTTTTATATTGAAAGCCTGGCATATAATACTCTCAAATTCACTTATCTTCTTAAGTCCTAGAATGAAGTGACAAAATATTCCCCATGATAGTAAAAAGATTTTGCATTTACCAAAAATATGCTATACTTGAGTTTTTCTGGTTGATGGGTCTGTGTATTCATGAGGATAAGGCAATGAAGCATCTTTGTACTTCCACTGGCTCTGTTATTTTCTTCTTCCTACCTCTTCCTTCTAATCTAATGTGAATGGACAAAAGGATTCTATCCCCCCCGCCCCTTTTTGCTGATTTCTGGTGTTTCAAGAAATCATGGAGTCTACATGATGTCTTTTGCTTCTGGCATTTTACTGCTTCAGCTCCCTTATCATTTCTTCAGTTGAATAACCACAGAAAAACTTCCTTACAAATAGAGCATTGGATCTCTGAAAGCCTCCTGCAAATCCCCAGGGTCGAATGGCTAACTCAACTCATAAACAAGATAGTATCTCAGGCTATTCCACTAGGTTCTGCATTCCCCACCTTACTCAACACAGTTCTGTTGATAATTTCTTCTGGAACCTGCATAAAGGCAAATAATAATGGGGAGGTAAAAAATAGAAGTTTAGTAACATGTGTGAAATAAACTGTTGGCTTGGTTTTGACATGAGATTACAGGATGTAGGAGAGAAGCAGAAAGGGACCTGGCCATGTTTGCCTTGTGAAAAAAACGGACTGTGGACAGGAATAGCAGTTTTTTGAAAAACTAAAATGGGAGAAATGGTTCTCTGTGTTGGATCTGGTCTTTTCTTTTTGCAGGAATTCTGTTGTCCCTTTAGAAAATAGAAAAGCCATTCCAAGGCACATTGGCACTCGTGTGGCACTGCAGCCTTCTCTTGGCACTGCTTCGTCCTTTTGCTGGCAGGACAGAGCATGGACCCCTTCAGCCTCATCCTCTGTTGTTTTCTGCATAGGAGCCAAACATTGTGGCTACTCACAAGGCAAGGCTGGCAGCTGAAGGACCCAGATGCCAAACTCTGGACTGGACTTCTGTTCGGTTTGTGGCTGGTCCCTTCCCTGGCATCTGCCCTGGCTTTACAGCAGCCTGTGTCCCCGTCTGCAGAGCTGGGCTCAGCATTAGGCTTCTGTTGGCACCCATGGATGTTCAGTCACTGTTTCCCTTTTGAATTATCCTTGATTATGAGGAATGTGCCTTTATGACACATTCCTCCCCAGGCGCCTGCCTCAAATGATGTGCCTTCACCACTAAAAAGGGGGTTTTCTCTCAAATCACTGGCCATTGTTAGCAAGAAAGCTCATGGATTGTGAACATTCCTCTTCAGGTAGGAAGATGTAAAGTGAAATACTGAAGCTTGCATTTTAGACAGAAACCTTCATTTTTTCCTTAATGACAGTAAAGGCCCAAATGATGTTAAACGAAGAAAAAACAAAAACAAAAATCCCAGGAACATGAGAAATTCCAGAAGACTTTTTTTCTCTTTCAGTTTGACGTTCTGTCCCCACACAATGCCACTGTCCTTGACTGAAGAGGAGCTCTCATTTCCTTATCCAGAGACTTTTGGCTTCACAAAAGGGAGAGTGGGTTCTCCGGGTCACAGGAAGTAATACGGTAGACTTTCCATAAACTCAAGCAACCAGCAATGTGTGAGATTTTGCCGGTTGCTTGAGAGTGCTGGTCGTTTGAATTCTGGATAATGGAGAGCCTGCTTCTATTTATCTGGCATCTCCCAATCCCCATGGGCGCTGGTTAACTGAAAGTCTGCAGTATATGTATGGTATTTGTCAACATTGAGTTGAGTTTCCACTCAGTAAGGAATGTTGGATCACGTCCTGATGGTGATGGGGTACGTATAGGAGGAGGTCAGCCAATACATCTGACTATCCCTTGATGGAGCTCATGGATAAGACCCTGAAAAGTTCACTAATGAGAAGGGAAGCTAAATATACCCTGCCAACTCAGACATATTCACCTATGGAATATCTTTACATCTGAGGCTTCTGACATTTGTTCCTACTCTAGAATCTTTAGGTATTTGCCCTCCTTGTAACTGACTATTGCTCATCAGAATTATAGACACAGCTCAAAGGGAAGGATGAATTACTAAATAGAAGATACTTTGCTCTATATAGTGTCTAAATGACCTTTAGGGAATTTGAGCAATCCTGGACCAAAATCCCAACTTTGTAATCCCATCAAGCTGAATGATTATTCACTGCTCAATTTCTGCAGCTGGAAAAGACGTTTGTCCCAATGGAAATCTCTCCAGCCTCCTGAAATCTCAGGGAGAGCCAAGTCTTTGAAGTTAGACAGACTTAAATTCTAGTCTCAGTTCTGCTTTTATTAGCTTCATGACCTTGAGTAAATTCTTGAACCACTTTCAATCTCAGGTTGCTCCTCTATAAAATGGGAGGATAACAGTGCTTACCTCACGGAGTTACTGTGACAAATTCATGGCACAGAGTAATAGGTGTTGGCTAGTGTTAAGATTTCCTATACGTTGGGGCAGGAGGTATACCACCCATTTATCCATAGACCTGTGTCATTTTTATCTCATTGGTTAGCTCTCATACTTATTGATTTTACTTTTTTCAATGAGGCGGAATGTTCTTGAGATCTTGTGGCTACACATAACATGGTGTCAGACGAGGCATGCAATAACTAAATGTTGGCTAAAGGAAACAGTGGACAGGTTAGACTTCAGGTTTATCCCCTTGATAGGTATCCTCTCCAAGATATAAACACACTTTGAATGATTATAAAGTCAGTGTTTATTAACATACAGTTTATTTTCAAAATTTAAAAGAATTTTTTTGTCAATGCTGGCTTTCAAACTGATAACCAGTCTGGTCAAGGCTCTGCTGACAACGTGAAGCAATGGAGTCTTAATGTCAAGAACCATTTCATTCAGAATTTGTGCACGTTCTTGTTCAATGGCTGTCTTCAGTTCATCTACTTTTGCCAATTTTGTACTGTAAACTTTATCTTTTATGTATCTCCATAAAAAATGTCTAGTGACATGAGGTCTGGTGAATGTGGAGGGTATTTCATGTTCACCAGACTCTACCCATTATTTCGAGTTGGTTAAACCTGAAAAGGAGAGAAAATTGTGTGAGTTATCAGCTATTAAAGTATGTTTACATTTTTTTTTTTTTTGTGACACCCTGTAGATACCTCATGAGGTGACCAACAAAGGAAATTTCAAGCTTTAGGTGTATATGTACTGAGGAAATAATTCTATTAAAGGGACACTTTCCAAGTTTTGAATTCTGCCCACACCCACTCAGAAAACAAACAGTTATAGACTTGGGCAGGTGACCTTAGCAGATGCAAAGCACACTGGGAAACAGTGTCATTGAGTGAAGCATTATGAGTAGCATCATTTCTGGGCTCTAGAAATAGGAGCCCATTTTCTAATTCTAGAGTGGAAGGGGGCAGGGGTTGGTACATTTTTACTGTAAAGGGCCAGATAGTTAATGTCTAGGCTTTGCAGATCAAATTCCCCAAAGGTCATTTAGACACTGCATAGAGCAAAGTATCTTCTATTTAGTATTTCATCCTTCCCTTTGAGCTGTGTCTATAATTCTGATGAGCAATAGTCAGTTACAGAATTATAGTGCAAAGTAGCCAGAGACAATGCAGAAGCAAATGAATGTGGCTATGTTCCAATAAAACTTTATTTACAGAACCAGATGGCAGCAGGATTTGGCCCATGCATAGTCCATAGTTTACTGATCTTTGGTATAAGGATTGAAAAATGTGATGAGTCAATATTCAGAGTTTATTTTGGAATCAATTTTTAGGTATGTTACATAGCTTCTAAATAAGGCATCTCTCATTTCTTATTTCTTTCTGATTTAATACTTCATTCCTGGAATTAAGATTTATGAGGATTTTAAGATATATAAAGGAAAGGATCAGAGCCTATGAGGCTGAGGTCCAAATTCCAGGGCCAGACGTTGTGAGGAGCAGGCAGTAATAACTGGTAAGGTGGGTCAGGGACTAGAGAAAGGGCACATACTTTGCTCCAGCCAACCATTGCCATAGAGAATTTGGGTCCAGTGTTTCAAATGTTTCAATTTTTCAAAAGAAGCCAGAAATCCGATGAAATCTCCTGATTTTTAAATCATGACTTACCAGTTTGAAAATCACCAAGTGACCCTATCAAAACATGTGTATGGTTGAAATGTGGCACACAGGTCAGTAATTTGTGACCTTTGCTTTCAGTCCACAGATCTTTACCTTTAAAACACTGCTACTTGCCTTAAAATGGGACTGTAAGTTTTTCCAGAGCTAGTCTGAAATTTCCAAGAACTGATCAGATTTATACTTGCTTCCTTAGAGTCACCTTTCTATTTCAAAACTATCCACCCCAAAATAGAACCACAGAGCTCGGCTGACCATGTGGACAAGGCGTGCCAAGCATGTCCAGTGAAATGCTCTTTCATTAGGATTTGAACAGCCCAAATGAAAGGGCAAGACGTGGCAGCTTGTTCATTACAATGAAAATTTATGGACAACCAACCTAGAGAATTCAAATAAATCAGTCCACATCGGGTTTGCAATTGTCCCCCTCTGCTTGAGTATGCTAAATCCTTCCATATCACACCCCTGGTCTTGGTGTTGTTGAATTTAATTCTATGATTCAATAGAAACGGTTCTTTATTTCCTAATATTAAGATCTCATTTTGCTCTAAACTCTAATACTTGACACTATTTTTCTGCATTGGATATAAACAGAAATTAACTTTTCATCACTTGAAAGTTTAACTCCCTAGTGTTAAGCTTCTTAAAAGTAAATTGGATAGATTAGACAAAACTTGCATTGTTTTCGTTTGACACTCTAAAACTGCATGGCTATGGAAATATTTGGGATACGAGTTATAATTTTAATGTCCCTGTGCTTATCCCTTGGGCATCGGGATTGATTTGCACTGAAGCTATCTGAGAATTCTTTCGTGGAATAAAATTCACATGCTAGAAGTCTTTGGAGGCGGTTTAAATGCAAACTTTTTTTCTCCTTTTTGCAGCCGTTCTTCCGGAAATAGTCTATTGTGCCTCACAAAACGTATCCAGTCCTGAACTTGAAAAGGTCCACTCCTATTTCAGTGACCCTGAGGCCCAAATTGGTAATGAAATTTCTGGAAAAGCACTCTTGGTTCTTTAATAAGGACTTATTGGTAATTAGCACCCTAGCCTGGGCCTACATTTTGAGTTGTCAAAACAAAAATAAAAATCAAGTGGCATCTGTTGATCTGGAAAAAACAAAACCAGTTACACACATTTAACTGTGCATTTTCAAAATTCTTAAATTAATTCCATTTTAGCGTTCTGGAGAAAGGTGCAACAGAATGAAATGATCCCATGAAATTCTTGTGTTCCATAAGGTGTCTTGAAGTTTGATTGGATATTAACTAAAAGATCATTTTGTTTCTCTTTTATAGCAGAGGATGCAATGTGTTCATTTTATAACATCTCTGCTGTTTGGAATAAATCACCAAGGACAGATGCTCATCACATTTCAGTTCAATAAAATTCTTTGCAGAGTCTGAACAGATACATGGCTAGTTGCTTTAGGTCTCTGTCCAGGCCATTATTTGTTTGGAAAAATCAAATTCACAGAACAAAATAGGGTTACACTAAAGACATTGAAATTAATATTTTGTTTGCTATCTTACGTGTCTGTTGTCATTTTTGGCAGGGATGTGCCTGCAGGAGTTTACCTTCGCTTTCACAAGTTCCACCTTTATAAACATCATCGACCACCTCTTCGTCTTTCCTTCTAAAACAACACAGTTAATCTGATTTCCTGCTGTTAGATCGCCTAGTAATACCATTTTAAAGGTTCTCAGCAGAAAAATTTGCCAGAGCTTGTGAAGAAGTGATAAAAATTCCATGTTCAGTCTTTTCTGTGACGGCAAATGGGTTTTCAACAAGCAAAACCGAGGCGTTTATTTTAAAGTAATGTGTGTATGCTGCAAAACTGTTGGTGAGTTTTGGACATCTTTCATGTGCTGTGTGGCACTTCTCTTGAATTTTTAAAAAAAAATCAAGGAGGCACAATCCACTCACTTGCCAATATTATTTTTTTTCTCCAGAGGAGGAGAGATTTGAGCTTAAAAAGTGTGACTGTACATCTTCAGTTGATATTTTCTTGAAGAAGTTTCATATGGTTTTAAATTATTTATCCAAGAGGATATATGATAAACAGTTGAGGCTTTCCGTAACGATGTGCAAGGTAAAAATGTGCATTTTACCAAACATTCATACATGCACGTTCCTACATTGGACAAAGTTATCACTCCTGAGATAATATTGTGTGTGTGTGTGTGTGTGTGTGTGTGTGTGCGCGCGTGTGCGTGTGTGCGCGTGCATGTGCATGCGTGTGTGTGTGGGGTGCATGTGTGTGTGTGCACGTGTGTGTGTGCATGTGCGCGTGTGTGTGCGTGTGTGTGTGTGCATGTGTGCGTGCACGTGTGCGTGTGAAAGAGCAAAGGAACAGTGTGAATGTTGAGTAAGTAGATCAACCCATGGCTAGAACGGTGTGGGGGTGGTAATCATTCCCTAAGGGCAACAGAAAAGGCTTGCTAACCTGTCATCATAATTTTCCTAGAAAATGAATCAGGGAAACCCAGAGTGTATAATAACCATTTGGTAGGGCTAATGTTCTGACACCATCTGACGGGACCGGAAAAGTGGGACGTTAGGCGCGCGCTCTAACCATCGCCAGTGAGTGCTGCTTGCTGTCTGTTTATTAACAACCATGTCAGTGCTGGATTTACTTCCGAGCTTCCTCTCTTTCAAGAATGTGTTACTCACCCTGGAATTAAAAGAGCATTTTTATTGGTGCTTACGTTTATTTTGACAAAGGACTCAGTCTGTCAGGCCATTTTAGAGTTAGCTATGTTTTTTTCCCACCCTGAATTAGGTTCCTGAACTGCAAAGAGAAACCTTCCTCCTGTGCAAATCCTGAAGTTTATAGTGAGTAGATGATAGGAAGTAAAAATTATGCCCTTTCCTTTATTTAAAGATCGCCTTCATGTTGAACTGGCTTTTACTGCCATTAAATATTTGCTTTCTGGGAGCATTTGTATATATTTTCTTAGCTCTTAACTACCATTTCTGCTCGGTTTTGTATCTGCTAGCCCCAGCATTTACAACCTACGAAAACCTCATAAATCTACTTCATTTTTCTAATAAGACATGAAAGTCCTTAATTGGCCTTAATGAAATGCACTTAAAGGGCAATAAACGTGTTTAAGCCCCTCTTTCAGGGTGAGCTTCAGCACTCTCACTCTACTCTGTTTTAGCCTTTCTGGTAATTAATCATTTATTCATATGTGACGAATCAGTAACAAGATCAAGCAACTACTGCACAATTGCATGATAATAAGCTGCTCATATATGTGTCAAGATTTAGCAATCCTTTTTAAAGCCTAATTTAAAGTCATTTTACAACTAACCAGACTGCTTTGCTGAGGCATTTTTTCCCCCAGTATCTTTTCTACATATTTTCATTTGGATGCCATCTTTTTATTTTGTTTATAGAGCCCGGTCCGCCTTAAATCCACTTATGGCACCAGCGTGAATTTCAGCAATGCAAACATTTACCATTGTTTTTCAGTTGGCTTGGAGTTTTCTCTTTGATCCAAAGAGAAGGGGGTGGAGGAGAAGCAAAAGAAAAAGAAGGACTGCATTTATAAATAGAAGACCCAAGAGTCCCTGCCATTTTTAGTACGTATTTAAATCTTAAATCTGCCATGATTTATGGAGACATGTTAATCATTTGCCTGCACCTTAGTACTCTGAGAATTTCAGCAATTTCCCAACCACAAAAATGCCAATGGAGGGATTTCTTTTTCTGTAGAGGAATTCTTACTTTCCTTTTTTTTTTTTTTTAAATTGAGATATAATCCTTCACTACAAAAAAGGAATTTTTAGTTTTAATTTAAGCTGACATATTGAATATCTGAATGCCTGCTTGTGTGTACCCAAACTAAGGAATGGATTTTCCTGGCTGTATGTATATAGTGTGTGCTCACAGGTAAGCGCAGGTGAAGATATGCAAGGAAATTTTGGACCTGCCCAATTATGGTAGAGTTGCTTTTCACTTATAAAAATACATGTACATCTTGAGTTGATCCTAATGTATGATCAAACAGTTGGCATCTGCTATAGTCAAGGCAAGTGTGTTCAGTCCAAGGACACCAACCTAATTAAATAGAAGGGTCAAAGTTCTTCAGCATGTATTAACGTATGTAGATCACTTGAGGTTTAATTATGCAGAAGATTTTAATATTTGGGTATAAATAGCAAGTGATAAGAATAAATACAAATATACAGTAGACTCTCAATTAACTAATACCCATGCAAATTGATAGATGCTGGATACATGTGAGTAGACTCACTGTTAACCAGAACTCAAGCAACCAGCTCTCTCAAGCAAAATCTCAAGTAAAATTTTTTTGCTAGTTGCTTGAGTTCTAGTTGATGGAGAGTCTACTGTATATATTTTTAGATAGGAAGAGATGGCAAACTCAGTAGAGATGACACCTATAAGTAAAAACTTGCCATCAGAATTGATATGTTTGAATTTTTACCTGCTTTTACTATATGTGTTAGAATTAGAATTAAACTTGAAATATGTGAATGCTTCCCCCAGGGATCTTAACCCTTAATAATTCAAATGTGAGGTAAAAAAAGGCTAGTCTGAATTGATGACAAAGTCAAGTAGTATAATTTTTTAAAAGAAATGTCATTTTATTACTTTCAAGTACGAAATAATGGCCACTCCAGGCAGAAGGAGCTTTGGCCAGATTCACTTTTATGTCTGGAAAATGACCCCATGTGACAGCACAATTGTCTGTTGGTAGTGAATGCTCCTGAAGCATTTCAAAATTATTTATTTTATATACATTAAAAATTTTACTCAATTAAAATGTAGGTAGTTTCTTCTGATGTAGAAATTTAATTTTTTCTTGTGTAGTCAATAAAACTTGTCGTAGATTTAATACGTATCTATTCAGCTTGCTTCAGCAAACACATTGTTTTTTTACCTGAGGCCCTAAAAAAAGTAAATTTTGTTCTAATTTCTTACAACCAAGTATTCCTGAATAGAGACACAGAATTAATGAGATCTAATCAAGGTATCATGCACATTCCAATCTGTGTGGATGGCCCCCCTGGAGTTGTGCAGTGCACAGTTCATGCATCTGTACCTCACAGCTCTGGTTTTCTGTTTTGGCCACATACACCTGGCCTTGATAAAGCAATATCTCTGATTTTAATTGAAACAGTATGTTTCCTTCATTTTCAGATGTCATATCAGGTACCTCTAAAGAACATCCTTAAATGTAGAAAAAATATGTTCATGTGTTAATTTTTATACTGCAAACTTGATCGCGCTAATATTTTCTGTATTTCCTCACTTGCATGATAGCCTATTTATCTATAGCTTTGAATCATTCTATAGGTAAAATGTGAATTGTATCCTCATTTCATTTTGCTTTCATTTTGTTTTGTGACAAAATAATGTTACCGTTCTCCAATTTATGACAAACTTCCCGAGGCCAAATAACTTCCAAAAAGAAATGTAAGGTGGTAATCCATGAGTAAAATTTTTTTAGAAAGTCTAGTTACTCAAGCTCTACTAATCAACTGATTTCAATAATTTTAGGGAGAAAAAGACACAACTTTAGAATATGAAAGCTGAACTCTTTACTGGGCTGGAGATTTTTAAGATGGCACACTATATAGCCTAAGCTCTCTGACTAGCATCTCCCCTGAATTTTGCAGAAATAATCACAATGTGTAAAAATAATCACAATATGTAAAAATAATTGCAATAAGGTGATAACTCAGCAGTAAAAGGAAAATTTCAGACCCAGTTTAATCAGTTAAAGTGTCTCTTTGGTTCTTCTGATTTGTTGTTCATTTACGCTGGGCAGCTGGACAATAGGATTTTGCACGGGCCACAAACAATGAAATAAAACAGCAAGATGTACTGTATTTTACTGAAACATACAATAAAGGGCAGCAGGGGACTAGTCAAAGCCCAATATTCAAAGACTATAATTTTTTATCACTACTTTATTTCCTAAACCAAAATGGTTTTTGGGTATAAATATTGGATGAAAGCAGAACTGTGCCCCATTTGCTGTCATGGAGGTAATACCTAACCCTACTTTTTATTAGAACTAAATTAATATGGGGTAAGTAGTTTTATAGTTTTGGCATTTTATTATTATTTATATTCTAACTGTTCTGCATAAATAGAATTGTTCTTGCTTCTTTTTGCTTTTACTACTAATAAAAAGTAATAGGTATCATAATTCAGGGACTGTTTGCATTTCGAGGCATTTTCTGTTTGGTCTTGGTGGCCTGTAGAAAGAGACATACCCCAAACCAGAAGATAAGAAGCTTGAATAACAAATGGAATATGCACGTCTATGGACCATTAAATGTTTAGGCAAGAATGGCCAAAACAAAGTTGTACAGGTATGATTTAAAAATTCTTGAAAAGAAAGATAGTCCAACCAACATATTTCTGTATGAGCAGAAATATGTCAGTGTTGCTATCTAGCTTCATTCATGTATGTCTGGTAATGGCAGAATATATACATATTTAGTAATAAATTACTTCCCTTTATGACCTGCTGATTTCTCAGAACACTTAAGAAAGAGAAGAAAATAGCAGCTTTATTTGTGATGGGCAGGAAGGCCATTTTTAACCACAACAACCATGGTTTCTTGTATTTTCTAAAAAAAGACTTTTCAGAAGCAGAAGTGACAGGAGATACTTAAGTGGAAATCATAAAATTGAAATCATTCCTTTGTGAAAGTCATCATTTTGTGATATTCTTGAGGAAATTATGCAAAATTTCATACTGGAACATCTGAAAGACTGGACTAGTGGATAAGACCACATTATTCAGGTGGGCAGATCCAGGGCTATATTTTATGCCTCAAAACTTGTGCAGTTATCATTGTCTTAAACGTGGAGAAAGTACAAATGCAGGTGACTTCTCTCCCAAGGAAAAGAATGGAATCTTTTTTTTTTTCTCCTAGAGAAATATTCGCTTTTACAGTTAAGAGAGTCTTGAGTGTATAGTGGAAGACTATGCAATCATTCAAAATGATGTTCAGGAAGGATTTTTAGTTACATGGAAAATACTGATCCTCTGATGAGAAGGAATAGCTACAGCGTGCAAAATTATACACCCAGTGATATCTCAGAAAGAAAAAATTCATCACAGAAAGATTAATGAGATATTCTAAAATGTTAACAAAAATTGCTTCTAGGCAGAATTATGGGTGACTTTCATTTTCTATGTGTATTTCTCTAATTTTCAAATTTCCCACAAAAGGCATAGATTATGTTTACAGAATGAAACTAATGTAAACTATACAAAAATAAACAAAATGATAAAAATCAGACTTAAGGATGTATTTTAAATAAATTACACTATGTTAATTTTTTACATTTATTGTCAGCAATGCTGTGAGAGAGCTAATATATTTCCAGTTTTACAGATGAGGATACTAAAGCTTAAGGGAGACAAGGTAATTGCCCAAGGTCAGTTGGCAAGTAAATAGAGAGTTCAAATCCAGATGGACAAAGGTTTTCAAGTTCTTTGGGTAGATCCCCAGAAGGGGGATTGCTGGGTCAAATGGTAGCTCCATTCCCAATTTTCTGAGGAACCTCCACACTGCCTTCCACAGTGGTTGTACCAGTTTGCACTCCCACCAGCAGAGAAAAAAAGAAATGAACAAACAAATAACCCATGGACACAATCAATAGTTTAATGTTTATTTGGGGACGAGTGGGTTAGGGAGTGGAGAAAGGGGAGGGGGTGGGAGAGGAGGGGGGAAGCTAAATATAAGGTGATGGAAAGAGAACTCACACTGGGTGGTGAACTTATTATACATCAAGTTGACAGTGCACTGTAGAATTGTATGCCTGAAACCTATGTAATCCTTGCTAACAGATGTCACCCCAATAAAAAAAAAATCCAGATGGATTCGCTCCGGTGGTCACATCTCCAACCAGCATGTTTTGTTGCCTTTTCAGGCCACTGGTCTTCACACACACACTCTGTGTATAAACACCAAGTTGGAAGGTGTCACTGATTCTTCTTTGTTAGAAGGGGCAGTTGTGTGTGGCCCCTTCTCCCACCATGATGAAGCCTCGCCTCATCTCTTTTCTCTTCACAAGAATTGTCACTTTTGGTGATTCTACTTTTCCATCTAAATCAAAGGCTATATTTTTGTCCAAACCAAGCCAAATGAGCAGGGTTCCCCAACCCTGTGGATGACAGCTCCTTCTGTTTGCTTGAACTCAGCTTTTTGGGATGATTTTGGTATGGTCCCCAGGGCAGAGCTTTCCCCAAGCTCTTGTGCTAAGCTCTTTGGATACCTTTGCATCCTAACCCACTCTATCCCACAGTAAATATTAGGCTAGATTTCTTCTAATTCAGACCAGGCTTGTCAGAAAACTTGGAAAGTATCAAACCCAGTATCTGCAGAAACAGGCCTGTTTTTACTTAAGTCGTTATTATACACAGGCTTTTATTAACTTTGACTTTTCTTTGGAGTGGCCCCTGAAGACTAGGGGTTCTAATACAAACACATTGTCAGTTAAATTTTTTTGAGATTTTAATTTTGCTTCAGGAAGAAAACCAGGTTTTGGTACTCTAGGGTCATTTGAGTTAAGCTCAGAGGGCAACTCTGCAACTGATTTTATTCTGTTAATAATTTTATAAGAGGGGTTGAATATTATGTTTCTGACAAACCAAGCCTAATATCTATGGTTACTATACTGCATTTGCCATCCTCAGTTACACCAAGTGATTAAACGATGATTCAGACAATCCAGAGAGATGGACTACTGAAGATAAGAGTTTCCTAGGCTAGATTAATCTAGGGTAAGGTGCCATTGACCATTGTTTGTCCTGGAAACTTGAATATGCCTTAATGCTACTTTTGCTGTACAGAATTTAGATATCAAAGGTGGCCATTTTAAACATAGTTCCTCAAATTTTGCTCCTTCTCCCGTTGAAATTGGGTCACGTACCCTCCTCTTGAATCGGGTGGGCCTGTAAGTGCTTCGGTTCATGGCAGACTGTCCAGGCTAGGGAATGGAGGCCACGCTTTGCATCTGCGTCTTGTATAGCACTCCTTCTCTGAGCGTTCTCTCTGATGATCCTTCTTGGAATCTTAATCATCATGCTGTAAGAAGCCCAAGCTCACAGAGAGGCCAGGTGATAGTCCCAGGTGAGCCCAGCTTTTCAGTCAGCTGCAGACATGGGAGAAAAGAAGCCTTCAGTTGATTGCAGCCCACAGCAGTTCGCGGGTACTCAGCTAGGGCCCCCGACTCAGTGGAGCACTGATAAGCCCTTCCCACTGAGCATAGTCCAAATCCTGATCCACAGAACCAGAGAGCATAATAAGATGGTTGTTGTTTTATACCATTACGTCCAGAGTGATTTGTTACACCACGTGGAGAACTGGAATAGCAAACTTTAAAAACTTTTCTGTCATAATCAGTTAGTTGTTCAAATAACGTCTTACTTGCTCTTATCTTATTTACTATAAACCAAGGAGCTCCAAGGAATGTCAGAGGTATGGCCATAAAAAGATAAAGATGATTAAGAGATTCCTGGGGGTGGGGTTTGGGGTTGAGGAAAAACATGTGACACACCCGTAGATGCTGGTACATATCTCCTGGATTTGCAGTAGGTGAAAACACTCACAAATATGTAGAATTTACAAAAAACTTTCCAATGCATTTCCTCATCTAATACAATTGAATTTTCACAACAATCTTGTATTATTATTATTATTATCATTATCATCCTTATTTTACAGATTAAGAAACTGGGGTTCAGAGAGGTTAACTAGATTGCCCAAAGACACACAGCTGCTTGTGGGGGATAAAGGGGACCTGAACTTCTGCCCTAGGGCACCAGAACTATGTCCTCTGGCCTCTCTGTTGCTTTGCCTGGCACCAGTTGCTTTTCAAGAAGGGAACTGCTGCCCCTTTGTGGCAGCTGGTCTTGCTTTATACAATCCTGAGCTCTAACCTTTGCAACAAGCTGAAAGGGCCCTCTTTGCTCAGGGACACCCTACTCCTCTGCTCAGGGACCGAGGGGTGAAGGAGAGAACACAGGCTGAACTTTCCATTTCTCTGGGAGGAGCACAGTAAAACTTTTGAAGATTCTTAGTGCAGACCTCATGCATCAGTGTGTTTCTTTTCTAGAAGTTTAATTTTAAAAAAATCTTCCATGTGTCTGTTTAACATGTTCAATCTTTCTTCTAGCTTCTTGAGCATATGGGATACAGTTATACTAAATGTTTTAATGTCGTTGTCTACTAATTCTATCATCTGTGTCATTCTGGGTCAGTTTCAATTGACCCAGATGGGTTGCACTTTCTGTTTCTTTGTGTGCCTGGTCAATTTTAATTTGATGCCGGCCATTGTGAATATTATCTTGTTAAGTGCTAGCTATTTTTGTAGTTCTGTATTTCTGAGCTTCGTTCTGAGACATGGTTAAGTTAAGGTTTATTCTTCCAAGTCTGGCTTTAAAGCTTTGTTACGTGGGATCAGAGCTACATTTCACGTAGGGTTAATTTTTCCTTGCTACTGAAGCTCTGGGCACTATTTCCTCTTCGTCTCTTGACACCTATGCATAGGTTAGCTCTCAGCTGAATATTTGAGAGGGAACCCTCTGCAGATCTCTGGAGTTCTTTTTTTCAGATTGCATGCCCTGTGAATTCTACTTGTCCTGGCTTCCCTAGACCCCCACTTCTATCTCCTCAACTCAAGGAGACCAATGGACTCTGCCTGGAGTTCCCTTCCCTGTACGATGGCCTGGAAAGTTTCTCTAGGCCTAGCTTGTCCAACCTGTGGCCCACGGGCGGCCCACAGCCCACGACAGCTTTGAAGGCAGCCCAATTCAAATTTATAAACTTTCTTAAAACATTACAAAAATTATGCACAGAGCTTTTATTTATTTATTTATTTATTTTAAAAAGCTCATCAGCTATTGTTAGTGTTAGTTAACTTTATGTGTGGCCCAAGACAATTCTTCTTCCAACATGACCCAGGGAAGCCAAAAAGTTGGACACCCCTGCTCTAGGCAGTAATCTGGGACCATTGTGGGGCTCACCTAATTTGTTTTCTGTCTCTCAGGGCTCACTGCCCTTTGTGTCCCAATACCCAATGTCTCGAGAACTGTGTTTTATATATATTTCCCAGGTGTTAGTTATTTTAAGTAGGAGAGTAACAAGAAGCCCTGTTGTGTCTCAAAGACTCATGAGATGACACATCCATTGATAGATGGTTGAAATTGAACTATTATTTAGACACCAGTCTTGTTCAACTCTTTGATTTCTCTCTGGAACTTTGCCTTCAGGGCTATTGAATGACTATCAGTTTGTAGGTCCTTTAAGAACTTCAGGCACCAAAAACTATCTTCAATATTATTTGAGGCCAATTCCCTGCTTTCCAACTCTGAGATGACAATTTGAGTGTGTGGTACACTTTACGGTAAAAATACCAATGCCAATTTATGCCTTTAGGAAGAGAAAAACATCTATTTTTCTTTCTTTATTCTTCAATTTTGATATTTAGATGTTTATTTCTAGTGGCTTATGCTCTGTTAAGTATTTATTAGATGTACACTTGTGCATACTGCTTGTTAAGTTATACTGCTGCCTGATTTTAAAATCTTATATCAGAGACAATAGAACTATTAGAAGTCTCTTATCTCTCACATCAAAATTAGTCACATTTCCTCTGAACGTGCACAGACTCCTCCTCATACCTCTCTGACTTATTTGCTTTCATTGAAGAGACAGAAGCTCATTTACAGGGTGACAGGTCATGGGAGCTCCAGAGGAGGGACAACTGGCCCTTGTGGAATCTGAAATGATCCAAGACAGCCTCTTGGCAGGAGCTCCTTGGATCTCTTCTGAGGGTTGGATTCCTCAGGAAACATATTCTGAGATGGAGATTTGGGTAAAGAAAGTGTTTTGGGGGGGAATGCCCTTGGGATAGACTCCTGTGATAAAGGAAAGGATTGAGCAAAGGAAGAAGTTGGGCTCCAATGCAGTAGACATAGGCCTCAGCCAATTCCATGGGGAATTCTGGAGCTGTGATGATCCTTTAGAATTGCCCCACATTGAGGGAAAAGGGTCTGAGTCTCTGTATATCCTCCCCTACAGGGCGCTGGGCAGTGGGTGTAAGCACGGGGGAGGTTGCAGAGGGCAGTGCCCAGGGAGGGGCTCTGTTCAGAGCCAGGAGCCTCCAGCATGCCCAGACATGGGAGTGAGTACTTCAAACAGGAAGCCACCTACTGCACGTGGGAATCATGAGTTGTGATTCAACTCTATTAGCTGTGAGAACTTGAGCAAGTCATTCATTCATTCAAACAACCAATATTTTTGAAATGCCTACCACACATATTTTTAGTTCTGGGAATAAAGAGGTGATATGGTCAAGTTCAGACCAAACCCCTTCCCTATGGAACCTACAATCTTGTTAGAAGAGACAGATAAAAAAATAATAATAAATGATAAAAAAAATGACAGACTCGCACAAGCAATATAAAGTAATATAAAATGATACAAACTTAGAGAAAGAGACAGGGAAACAAATGGAAAAGGGAGGGAGATTAGGAAGTACAAACTTCCAGTTATGAAATAAGTTATGGGACGTAACATACAGCACAGGGAATATAATCAATAATGTCATAATAACTAGGTATGGGGACAGATGACTACTAGACTTACGGTGATCACTTCATAAGGCATGTAAATGTTGAATTGCTATGTAGTACACCTGAAACTAATTCTATGTCAGCTGTTATTAAAAATAAATTAAAAAGAGAAAAAAGGAACAGAAAGTTCAAGTAAATGAAAAAAATATATGAAGTGCTTCTTAAAATTTAATGTGGAAACAAACCATCTGGGCATCCTGGTGAAATGCAGATGGCGACTCGGTAGGGCTAGGGTGGGACCAGGACGCTGCGTTGCTCACCAGCTCCTGCGTGCTGCTGCTGCTGACCCGTGGCCCACGCTGAGTAGTGAGATTGTAAAGGACAGAAGCAAGGTGGACAAGGCGGGTCAGGTGGTGCGAGAGGGAGTCTACTCTAGCGCTCTGTGTGAGGAGAGGATATCTGAATTGTAACCCAAAGAAAGTGAAATCGCTTCATTGAAGTCTTAGGTACCTCAGCTCTAAAATGGGAATAACAGCCATGCTGTCTGGCACATACTAGGTGCTCAATAAATATTAGCTAGTGGTGGTTGTCTGCTCGCCCAGGCCCACCATGGTTGTTCTGCCTCCTCCTATCTCACCACATTTCATACTTTACTCCTGCTGATGGCTGCCATGTCCTCATCTTAGTTTCTATTTTGAATTCTCAAGAATAGGGATCCGATGGGCTCAGCTCTGTGCACGCGGCCTGCTTGTGGTCAGGCCACTCCGTGGACTGCTGATCAGCCTGCCGATAGGCTTCATTGCTCTTCAGTGGCTGATCACCTACAACCAGAGGACAGGGGGATTGGGGGGTCCTACAGTACGATCATAGCTGCTTAAGGCTACGCTGTTAGCAGAGGCTCTAGGCAGGCACTAAGGCTAATGTTTAAACTGTGTGTCCCATTAGGTCACTGGTCCCATTTTCCTAGGACCAGCTGTTTGTGCATTCATTTCTTCTAATGTATTATGAATTCTTTGAGCGTAGGTAGCTGTTTTTTTCTGGCAAAGTGTTCGAACAGTAGGAACTGAATAGTATTATGGGGGTTAATGTAGCAATATTATGGAGGTGGCATGGGGCTGACATTGCTCTGGGGAAGGTTGAAAGGAGGAAGCTGACAGGCAGAGAAGGGATTTGGAAGACAAGAAGGAGTTCAATAGATGGAGAAAAGACTACAAAAGGGGGGCATTTACATAAGCAACAGTTTAGTGGGTGAATGGAGCAACGTTTTAGGGAAAGACGTAAAAAATGGCTTGTTGAAAGACTAAACTAAATTTAAGCAATATTTTTTCCCGCTACAGATACTAATTGGCATTTTCTTTAGTATTCTTAGGTAAGAGGTGGGCATCATACACTTTTGCATGCACACACCCATGCAACATAAAATAAAGGTAAAACATTTCATTAAAACACATTCCTCTCATGCATTCATTAATACTTCACTAGCAGCAGAGGTGTCGAAGTCGAAAGCCAAGAGTAATAAAAACATATTAAGAGGCAGCTTGCACAGAGGGTGGTTTTTTGCAAAGGTTCGCAGGTCTTATTTTAAGGTTGAAGCCCCCCAGGTGTCCTTCCTCCTCTTGTCAACTGACAGTTGTGGTTGTGCAAGGAGTAGAGCTAGCCCTGGTGAACTGCCAGCCAGGCTCACACAAACAGCCACTTGTGGCTGTGGATTTCCTCTTGGCTCTGCCTTGGGCAGCAGTTAGTGCTGGGGTGCTGGGGGCTGGAGGCTGCTGGGGTGAGACTTTGAGTGTTGCTAATTCTGATTCCAGTCCCTTCATTTTCATTGCTGTTAGGACAATTTTAGCTGCTCTCTTGGACATCAATACTGCCTAAAGAAAATTTTGAAGGAGAAACCTTTCCAACCTGGACATCCCCTAATTTTTCAATAAATATGACTCTTGATTGATGGGGATACCAATAATTTGGTCTTTGGGTTGTGGTTAAAGTTTCCTTCTTCCCTATCAAGAAATTGCTTAAATGAATGATACAAGTGAGAGTTTAGGGACATGTTTAATCTGTTTAACATCATTCCACATCTGAAAAGCTTTCTAATTATTAAATAATCTCCCATTTGCTGGTCTTTTACTCAAGAATCCGTATTGCACACCACAGTAAGATGAATTCCAACATTTTCATCGTGTCATTACCAAAATCTCTGTGACTCCTTTGCTTCTAGAGTAAAGTCTCTTCTCCCTTTGCTCAAGTTTAATTTTGCCTTCCCCAATCTGGCCCCAAACTCTTTCTACCCTCACACACTATTTTTTGTACACAAAGTCTCAAATCTGCCAAGATTGGTGAACTCGCAGTCCCTGTGTCCTAACAATTCCTAGCACCAGGTCTTTGCCCACATAGTTGCTTATGCTGGCCATGAATTCTCATTTCCTCTCTGAATTCATGAGTTCTCCAACTGTAGCTTAGGCCTTGCCCCTTCCAGCCTCCAAGATGGCTGTACTCCCAAATTCTCCCAGCATCTTTCTGTACCCTTCATCACTGAACTTAGATCTTGTCTGAATCATTTGCCAACTTTTGATGTGCCTAGGCTCTGTTTCCTCAACTAAGACTATACATTCCTAGATGGCAGGGTATTTTTCCCATAGCACAAAGCTCTGTGCTTTAATGGATTACTAGTAGGAGCTTGTATGAGGAATACTATTAATTACAAATATATTTTATTGAAAGGAGACCTCCAATTTTCACACTTGAACATTCTAATAATACCAGCACTACGTATACTTGAAGTTAACAAACTGTCTTCCCAGTAGACTTGTCCCTCAGGCTGACTTCCCAGGCTGACTTGTCCCTCAGTGTCGTGTAGTGGGAAGACCTCTCCGGGGGTAGTGGAGAGACTGGGCTTCCATCTCATCTCTGGTGAAAATTAGCTACGGTGTCTCTCGTGAGTGAGCCTGCTTCCCTGGGGCTCAGTTTCTTTAAGCCACACCTTTCAGAGGATATCATAATTCCATCTTGAATTAATAACGAGCGTGCCAGGCTGGGACAGGGAGGCATGTTTCTGAACTGTGTCCAAGTTTGAACTTCTGCCCCCATTTTCCTCTATTTGTTTTCTCTAGTTAAGATTGCTTCCTCTCTTTCTCTCTCTCTTTTCTTTTTTTCCCTTTAAGTGTCAGTAAGTCTGATAAGAATCTCTCTTTCCTTTTATTTCTTCCCTTGTTCTAACCACACTTCAGTGTGTTCTCCTTAGATAAACATTTCTCATGTCATGAGTGCTGAGGGCTGCACATGCAAGCTCCAGCTTACTTTGCTCTCAGAATCTTTTGTAAAAAAAAAAAAAAGAAATGTACTTTTAGCCCCATGAATACATCTTTCTTGTAATTAAACTTTCCATTTCCACTCAAGAGTGCCAAGTCTTTAAAAAGCATGACCTCATTCTTTGCTCATTGCCTGTCAGCTCATGGTTCATCTGGAGATGGGGGTGTAAGGAAAATGCCCATTATGTCACCCCATTTTACAGAGTGAGAAATTAAGACCCAGAAACCCTGGTGATTTGCTCTAGGGGTTCAACAAATCCTTGGCTAGCAGGGGAGCAGAATGTGGCTCTTGGCTCTCTTGGTTTCTAGCCACTATTCTAACTGCAAGTGTAGTGACAAGTTTGAGCAGAATTGATTCCAATACAGCCAAGGAAAGGGTGCTGCTCTCGGGGCATTGAAGAGGTGTTGAGTGAGGCCAGTGGTGTGCTCTGACTGCAGACAGGTGAAGGAGAAGGGATTTGTCTACTCAGAGACTTTTCTAGAACAAAGGAAAGAAAAAACTCCATTGAGGCAAGACCAAAAATGACATAAAAAAAGGATTTGGGCCACCTTGAATTTTATTTATTGGTGTCCAATCCTAACCACCACACCCTATTTACCTGCTTCCTATCTTCCAGCTGTGCCTTGGGACCTGATCAGAGCTGGATCTATCCCGGAGCTAACGCAGCTTAGGTTTCAGGGCCTCTCGTTTGCACAGGCCGCTTCCAAGAACCTGGAAGGGCCCTAGCAAGGAGTTCACGTGGATGTATCTATTTGTAAAATTTACAAAAGTAAGATATTCTTTTTCTTTTTTGTTTCTAGTTTTCTGTATCTTTAAAGTTGGCTAGTGGGCTCATCTCAAAATGCTTACAACACGCATATTTATTGCAGCCCTCTGAATCTTTGTCACCTTTTATAAATTTTATTTTTTAACTTGTATTTTTTAAATTTATTTTTAATTACAGTTGATGTACAAAATTATATTAGTTTCAGGTGTCCGACACAGTGATTAGACGTTGATGTACATTATGAAATGATAACCCTGGCAAACCTAGTACCCATCTGACACCATACATTTTTATTATGATATTATTGACTATATTCCCTATACTGCACTTTATGTTCCAATGACTAATTTTATAATTGGCAATTTGTACTTAATCCCTTCACCTTTTCCACCCAACCCCCTTGTCAAAACTCCAGTTCCTGGGCTCTGTGACTCAGTACCTCAGCATTTCTAATAGATTCCCACCTGATGTTACTGCTGCTGCTCTGCGCTAGCACTGCTTTAGAGGGCCCCTACACGGCAGAGGGCCTGTGGGGACCACAGGGTGGTGCCCATTTACGCACCACAGCAGGTGTTTGGATTTGGAGGTCTTGGATTCTTCTTCCCACATACCCCTGAGTCCATTTCCAGGATCTCTGGTGGATCTCTCCCCTGGGTTTCTCTTTCCAAAAGATCAGGGTTTGGACAAGAGGTTGATCATGGTCCACCAAGCAATTTGGGGGTGACTGCCTAAAAAATAAAATAAATAGCTAGTGGAATACCACACTTGGAGAAAATTGGAAGTAGCCCTTGCCCTAAAAATATCTTCCCAGGCCTGCAAAAGGTGGACTGTATCACTCACTGATGTGTACCCGCTCAGCCCTGAGGGGGGCCATGGGATGGCTATTTGCTTGTGGTGTGAACAGAGCTTGGACCTGGGGACTTGTATGTCCATGCCTGTGCATGCTTGTCCCTTGCAGTTGAGGTCAATCTAGGAGTAGAAAGACATGAGGGCAAGCCATGGGTTAGACTCCAGGGACTAGGTCTCCCCATACTGTCATGTCCCAACATAGAGGTTTGAGGATCTGGACAGTTCAAAATCTGAGGTGGCCCTCCAAGTCATTATGAAAATGCATTTGTCAAGGCGAGTGAATAACACACATTTGATTTAATGATTTGTTCATTTGATTTTTAACTTTTAAATTTTTGGCCATTTGGGACATGGGTCTCTTTGTAACCTTGTTCTAGGCCCTTCAAATGTTAGGTAGGCCTGCAGATCAGAATAAGTCAAACTTCATTCTAATTTTTATGAAAGAAAAAAGGGACACCTATTTTTGCTTTCCATGTTGTTATAATACAAACATAAAAATTCTTTCCTGGAGTTGGTGACTCCCAGAAATGTAGAGCTGCTCCTGTTTGTGACGACATGCACTGGGACCGTGGCCAACATGCGAGTCTGCAAATAGAGTGGGCCACAAATATTTCTGTCTTCGTCACCACCTTCACTTCTCCTGATGTTCTCTCTTCTCTTTCCCCTTCCAAAGCCTGTGACTCTATACAAACTGCCTGTATCAGCTAAAATGGTCCAAGGCTCCTCTTCAGAATAGGCAGAGCCGGTGAGATCTTGAGTTACAACTTTCTGAGTGTTACGGGATAAAATAGGGGTTGAGCATTTGGGGGCCTACTTCAAATCATATCGTAATTGGGACCTGTACCATGTGGGCTTACGCTTACCCAGAGGAAAGGTATCAAACAGAAAAAGACTTTGTAAACACTGAAGATACATAGAAGTAATATGGGGCTAGATGCTAACTGGGCAAATTTTAGAAAGTTGCTGGGCATGGATCAGTGGTTCTGAAGTTTCAGTGAGCACCAGCTGTCTTTGAAACTTGATAATCATGCAGATTCCTTGGGCCCCACTACAGAGATTCTGATTCAGTAGACCTGGAGAAGGAACTTAGAATTGACATGTTATCAGCCACTTCAGCTTCTGCAGCAGGTGGCTCATGGAACCCCAGTGGAGAGCCCACTCTCATGCTCAGGGCAGAGATATTGCTTATAAGCAAGGAACGGATTGTCTGAAGAGGACAGAGGAGTCTTGTGGAGGCAGCAGAGCCTCATGGTTACCAACATGAAGTAACTTTGGACCCAGACCAGGTTCAAATCCCAGCTCCACTATTTGCTAGCTGTGTGATCTTAGAACAAGTTAACTAACTGCTCTAAACCTAGTTTTCTCATCTGCGTAAAATGGAGATGACACTTAGATTCTGACAGGGTTGTTCTGAGGAGTACATGAAGTAATCTATGTAAAGCACTTAAAACAGTGCCTGGCACTATTTGCCATTATTATATGCTGTTGTTATTCCTCTAGTAGGAGATAATTTGTTAACAATGGAGTTTCTTCAAGAATACTGACTTGAGTGGATTTCTGAAGAAAACAGTGCCAAAAGAGTGAGTAAACAGAATATAGGAAGCTACTGAGGAGATGAAAGTAATTAGTAGAGCTGTGTACTTTCTCCAGCTGGCCATGGGCAACTACAGACCCAATCCTGCTTAACCACTGAAAGTATCCTTATCAGACCAGGGTTACCGACACTAATTACCCATATACAACACTTCCCTTCTGCTTCTAGGCAATGAGGGAATCTTCCAGAAAATGCCATGTGCAACATCAGCACACCTGCTTCATACACCCTGAGCTCCAAATGGAGGAAATAAGCAAAAAAATTGATTTAAATTATGCAGGTGGAGAGTAATTAAATATTGATATAATAATTATTAAATTATGCAGGTGTAGGATAGGTTTATAGGAAACTTCTGGAATCACTGCAGGAGTGGTGTAGACAATGAAAAACCCTGCATGAGGTTCTGAGCTGGAAGACAATGATGTGAGGTTATGGTTAAACTGGGCAGCTGGTTAACTTCGCATTCAGCTGTAGGAAGATAGCTCTTTGGATGAATTATCCAAACCAAGGGCAAGGCTTTCCCCAAATGACATGAGTGCATAAAAGAGAAAGCCACACTTAGCAGGCAGTCCTAAGAATTAAGAGAAAAAGATAGAAATGGAAAATGATCAGAATCCTTCCAATAATCAGATTTTCATTTAAAAATTATATTGTGAAATCACCATCACCACCACCATCTCATTTTCATCTCTAAAGTAAGATTCGTGATTTCAGAGCCAGAATGCAAGGGCTCTGGAATGAACAAATGATTGAGAGAAGGTTGTGAGGCAAGATGTGAGGGACTGTGAGGGAAACCATGCTAGGTCTGGACCAGAAATGTGTCTGTAGACAGTGGCAGGGAGGCACAGCTAGATTTTTTTTTTTTTTTTTGGAAGAAAATTCTAGTTCCAAGGCAGTGAATTTTTATGTCTGACCATTTTGTCACTTGTGTCACTAAAAAAGAATTGGCCAGATGGTGGTCTCCAGTATGTTTCTCACAGTGTGGCGTCTGCAGAGGGGTTTACCCGTGTTGGCCATTAACAATCAGTCTGAACAGCTTAAATGAGAGTCCAATGTTGAGAGGCAAGAAAGCCAAATGCCGAACTGTCCTTTAATTTCAAATCTCAGATGAACTTAAATGTTCAGTTTTAAAAGCTGCAGTTGACAGTCATAGCTAGTGGATAAGATGACAACTTCAAGTGTCTGTTCAAATAAGCCACTTTCCCCACCCTCTTTTCATAAAATGCAAAAAAATAAAATCATGATTAAACTAGAGTTCTGATGTGTTGGCATTCAACGTTTTGGCTTTGGTTTTGTGAGTTTTGATGTTTTAAGGTTAGGTAGTTTAGAGGTTCTCAAACTTGAATGAGCTTCTGAACAACCTGGGAAGCTTGTTAAGACAGATTGCTGGGCCCCAAGCCTAGATTTCTAATTTAGTAGAAATTTGCGTTATAACAAGTGCCCAGCTTCTTAGCAAGTTCTCTGCTGTTGGTGTGGGGACCACACATACTTTGATCATTGTTCTAAAACATATTCTGGTTTAACTGAGCTCTTAAATTTTTTTTAAAGTCAAATTCTTTAGAGAATCTGATGAAAGCCATAGACATTTTTCCTCAGAAAAAATATGCAACTAAACCTAGATTCTTGTAATTTTAGAGAATTTATCCCAAGGGGATTCCAAGAGTCTCTGCATAAAAGCCTTTGTCCTATCTAGAACAGGGATTAGGAAGTATTTTCTGAAAATGTCCAGATAGTAAATATTTTAGGCTTTATGGCCATATATTCTGTGTTGCAATTACACAGTTATGCTATTGTAGTGTGGAAGCAGCCATAGACAATACATAAATAAAGGGGCATGGCTGTGTTAGAAACAAAACAAAACTGTATCTCCAGAAACAGGTGGGGGGCAGTATTTGGCCCATGGGCTGTAGTTTGCCAACCCTTGGTCCAAAGCATGAATTTTAGAACCAGATGTACTTACACGTTATTAGCTGTGTAACCTTGAGGTCGACCCTTAATTTAGGTCAACTTTGTTTTCCTTATCTGTAAAATAGGATGTAATGATTTTTGCTATAAAGTGTAGTGTTGAGAATTCAATGAGATAATCCACCTAAAGTTCCAAGCATTTCCCTTAAATGTTGTTATTTTTATGTTCAATAGTATTAATAGCATTTACTATTGGTGGGGTACCTCCCATATAAACTACCTTCATCCAAACATTTCCTTCACCTTTTCATTGGATTTTTTTTACCTCAAAAAAGGAGTGATGTACCGGTGCTGCAATGATCTTAAAATGTTTGTGCATAGAAGGTGGTGATTAGCTATTTTTTTCTCTAAAGATAAAGGTGAAGAAAATGGCCTTACACTGAAACACACGGACTGCAGAAGACACGGGCAGCCATATCCTGGAAAGATGGCTCTGGACTAGTGCTATCCAATACGGTAGTCACTAGCCACATGTAGTTACTGAGCACTCAAATGTGACTGAGGAGCTGAATTTTTAATTTAATTTCAAATAACTGAAATAACTATGCATGTTAGTGGCTACTATATCGGACCACACAGCTTTAGACATAATTAAAAAAAAAAAAAAAACCTCCCTTAGAGGCTTAAAAATACATAAATTTTGTGGCTGATTCTACAAGTTCCTTATCTACTATCTACTCTTTCAGAATCCTGATTTTATTTAGACTGTTATTGTGCCTCATTAAAAAATGCAAATAAGATCTTACTTTCCAGACTTCCTAGCCACTGCGAGTGTCCATGGGAGCTTCCCTTCCTAGGTAATAGACAACATCTGGAGCAGAGAAGGTGCCTCGCTCTTTGCTCTTCCCCTGTTTCTATTCTTCCTGCTTAGAGGTACAGAAGTCATTTTACTGTCAGCAGGAAGAAAGCTGCCTATGAAGAATGGTTGAGTCATAAGATGGAAGAAGCCTGAGTCTTAATGCCTTCTTTGATTTGTGGCACCAGCCCTGGCCTCCTTACTTCCAGACTTCAGTGTTGATTGAGACAAATAAAACTCTAACTATTGATACTTGCAGCAGAATGCGTCGTGACAAGCACATATTATTTTTGGCAAGCTGTGGTTAAGCTTTCATGTTGGAGATTGGGAGGCAGTGGAACTGATTGTCAAGTTTTGCGTAGGTACTGCTTGGAAAACTTGGAAATGAGGATAAGCTACAGCTCTAAACTAGAAAGTGTGATCCTCTCTGGATGTTTGCTTTCAATCTACCAATATACTGTTAGGGATAGTAGTAGTAACTTGGAATAATATAGAGCTTTTCCTCCTTGAAGATTTATTAGATGTCTCCAGATGGCTGAAAATGTAATCTCAGAATGAAAGATGGATTTGCACTGGTGGGGTTAGTGGGGCTAACCACCATGCATTCCTGATATGGAACGGGGCCTTGGTCAGGAGATAACCAATATAGGACTTGCACTGAATGAATAATTCCACTCCCACGTCACCTCAGCTATGACAGACAATTTTGCTAAAAAGTTGCATAGCTACCTTGCAATCCATTTTCAAGGATTTGGTGGCTATTTGGGAAGCCAAATCTATTTCTTCCTACCACTTACAGCACCATCTAACCAAAATACACACACTCCTACCACAGGAGAAAAAATATTTTACTCTCCGTGGTTTTCGTTGAACGAAGAGATTTTTGAACAGAGCTCCTTAAAATATCAATGCTCCATATTACTCCCCAGATACAGATATAAATCTTTGTAATGGTGCACTTTACAAGCAGCACTCTGGAGTCTTTTCTGATTGGTAATCACAGTGTTTCCTTATTAATACAGTAAAAAATGTAAAAGGCATAAACATTTTGCAATCTATCTGTTCTTTCTGTGCAGGCATACATCAAGGGCTGCTTTAAGCATTCCTAATGGTTCACCCATCACATATTTTATGAGTTTATATGGGAAGAAAATTGTACAAGAAAACGGAATTCAATGACTGCCATTCTATGAATAAATTCTGTTATCTTTGATACTCTGGGTATAATAAAAACATACAAAAGTTAAATTTCAGCATCCTTGCAGAGTTATGTCAACTGTTTTTAATGTCAATAAGACACTGCTGTTTCAACCAATGTCTTTTCCCTCCAAAAAATGCTGCTTGATTTTCAGGGTATGTTCTCATTAAAGCAACTTGTTTTTAACAGTGAGCTGCTGTGTATGTTTGCTAATTTATGTATGCTACAAAGTCTGATAAAAATGAAGAGTTATAATTTTAAGACATGGAGCTCAGTAAAAATCCATCTATACTTGGATGAAAGATTAAAAATAAAAGTCAGGTGTCCATAAAATATGTTATATAAGATAGATCAGAAAGGATCATGATGGAGTAACTTTGAGCAAGGAGATTCTTACATATTTTTGTATTTGTGTACATCTCCTGTAATTAAAGGGGATATGAGTATATTCTGTAAGATTTTTGTCTTTATGATCATATAATGAAAATTCTTTCTTAAAAAAATGCAGTGATCTAAATACTTTGAAGCAAAGAGTAGATTTTCCTTAACTATTCAATTTCAATATTTGCAAATTGATTCCTCGTGCTTTCTTTAGTTGTTAAAAAAAAACTATCAGCAACATTTTTATATGTGGAAAGCCTGAAGCTTAGAGAGTTTTTCCAAAGTACTGACACATAGGTTCCAATCACCTATCCAAAAGGCTATCATTTTCCTCTGGGGGCATTGGATTTTTTTTTACCTCCAGAGAGCCAACCTATCTAAGCATCCGTTTTCTTCTCAATAGCTTAATTGCCAAGACCCAGAAAGTCTGAAAGTAAAATCTCAAAGATATTCCGGACTTCCAGAGCTCTGGAAACCCTTTGCTGCCTGCATGCCCAACCACTCGGCATACCCTCATCAGTCCATAGTTAAGCTGTAGAACAAAGATACTGTCGGTGCTTCCTGGACACCTGGACACATCCTTGAATTGTTATGACCTTCTAGGCTTACTTACTGACTTTTTGGACCTCAGGATTCCTTCATTCTCTGCAGCTTTGCCTCAAGGGAGGTTTTTACCTTACCCCCTGACCTCATGCTAACTCTTAGCCCCTCTGCAAGGAAGAGAAGGATAAAATGATTTGGATATCTTGATGTTTGTAAAACAAAACTCCTAGGTCTAGTAGAGTGAAAAAAATAATTTTTTTCCCCTGGAAATAAGCAGATAATTGAAATACAAGTGCCTCCTTGGCCTAAATCTATGTCAGATGCCCTGAATTCTCTATTTGCCTACCGAGACAAGCTTCCAATCCTGGCCCTAAGAAGAGATTTCCCAGAACAATTAAAGCCATAGAAAGGCAAGGCAAGCTTCAGGAGCAGGTCCATTAGGTGGGCTGTAGGAGTTTTAGTGGACCTACACTCACTTCTTTTAGTGCATTCACTGGTTATTTTCATGATTGTAGCATCTTTTCCGGAGGTACGCGGCCAGATGACTCCATCTGAGAAAATGAGTGTTTTGTTTCCTTTTGAAGGTATAGCTGAAGATGCTTATTGTGAAGAACATTCCAGAGTTGGCATCCTTGGAGGTTAATCCTGATTAATAGGTGCTTGGCTATATAATTTTGGCTTTTACTTGAGGTTCTGGCCTCTAGCCACCCTGCAATTATCTCCAAGTCTCAGGGCATACCTTATGGGCACCTCTGTATGGTCAGATGGCTCAATTGGATGGCATAAACAATATCTTATAATCAGGAAACACTCATTAAGCATCTCATCTTCCAGAATTTCATGATTGTCTCTCTAATTTTTTTTTTTATGTCCATTGGCACCACAAAGAGGTGTTTTGTTTTGTATGACATTTACTAAAGATTTTACCTTGCTCTGGGGTGATTATCAGCATTAAGGACAAAGAACAATTAACATTGCTTGAGTATTTTCACCCTGGAGAAGTTAAGCCAGCATGTCACAGAGGTGCTTATACTTAGGCACACATCAGACCAACTGAGACTGGACTTTGGATATCTAATTTTTTCCAAAGATACATCTTTATTGTTTTAATTTGATAAGCAGGAACAACTCCATACAATGGCTCTGCCAGCTTCTGGGAAATGTCTCTATTGTGCATTCTCGTTAGATACAACAACCTGAGACAGCTTGATGTTGAAGTATAAGGACTTCAATGAGTATTTGTAAGATGGAAGTCCTATTAGTTACTTCAAATTTCAATTGAAATCCTTGGTACACAGATTTGCACATATGGCAGCTTCCTATGTGCACTAAATTCAGGTACATGGCACAGGCAGGTGAAGGAGTCAGAGGCGTCTTGGGCCTCTGGCTCCCAAGACTCTACTGCTCTCTCTGATTCACAAAATCCCCTGAGAGTGACTTTGATGACCTGCTTGCATTTTTAACAAGTTAGGGAAGGTAAGTACTTATCAAGTACTTTTCTTTTTCTATACGTAGAGCACAAAGATAGATGCTGTGAGTATAAAGGAAATCTGGGTTATAGCTCTTAATTGCTAATGAAATTTATAATCTAGTTGGAGAGTTAGTGTCAGGTCTAATTTAGATACCAGTGGGTTGGTGCCCATCATGTATGTGATTGTAATTTGAGAGACACTGAAAAAAATCCAGATATTTTACCTTTACCAAGACTAAAGCCAATTCCAAATTCAACCCCAGCCCAGTTTCAGCCTCACTCCTAACCCCACCAAAACCAACAGTAGATCTCGTATTGAACACCTTGAATACGCTCAGCATTGTGATATGTTCTCTATATATGTGACGTTATTTAGTTCCAAACTGTATTCGGCTTTACCTGGCTTTACCTTTTCTGCCAGTTTATGTGTAAGTTCCAGGTAACTTCTTGCACAGTCTTGGGTTGACATGGATTACCACTCAAGCCACCAAATTGCTGCCCCAGATTTATAACTAGATGTTCCCAAAGCCATCCAGAGAGCTTTCATACAAGGCTTCCACATGTTTTGGAAATTTGATAATGCTGTGACCAGAAAGGAATCTGAAATAACATCCTGGGATAGTAGAGTGCACCATTCCCTCAGTCCCCCGACCCCACAAAGACCACCTTTCACCCTGATGAATGTTAAAGAGTGGAAAAGTCCTCTAATAATAGTTTCAACATGTCCCTCCTGCATCTATAGCTTATTTACCTAATGGGTTTCTCACTGTCTTTGAGGTCTCTCAGATTGCAGTCTTTGTGTGGCTGGGAAGAGACAGAATTCTCCCTAGAGTTAACTTGGATTGCCACTGAGTTCTAGGTGTGTATTTGTGTAGCTACAAAAACTACCAAAAACGGATGCCCTCCAGCTCTGAAGTGTTAGCACGGGTTTAGAGCGTTAATTCTCCAAACACCTTTAAGTTGACTACTGGTGTGTTCATTTAACCTGGCTTCCCCCAAACAGCAGATTGTTTTAGGAATAGAATGTGTGAAGTGTGCTCAGAATTATTTTTTTTATTGGGGATCGAGGAACTGCATACATTCATGCCGAAGTAGATTGTGTAGTTACTTTTGAAACTCTTCCTTTTGTTTTTGTTATTCCTACTAAAATACAGGAAGACACCCTAAGAATTCATCTGTGTGATATGGAAGAAGAAGCACCTCGGAAGTTGCATTTTTAAAATTCATGATAGATTCCAAATATTGGTGGAATGCTATGTGCTATTTTTCATACATTTCTTTTTCTTCTTAACTCTGACAGACCAACATTAATAGTTGCTCTGTAATGGAGTAACTGAGGCTCAGATGAGCTGAATAACATGTCCAATTTCACATATGAGTCTCTCATGCACTGTTCACTAATTCTTTGCTGCTTTCAAGGTTGTTTTCAACAAATAGTCGAAATCTTCCACACTGTGAGAATACTTTGAGTGAAAATAAAAATTAATTTATTTAAAATTTTTCCAGCTTTGTTGAGTTATAACTGACATGTAACATTGTATAAGTTTAAGGTGTCCATTTGATACACACATATTGCACTATGATTACCACCATAGTAGTTAGCTAACACCTCCGACACGTTACAGAATTACCACTGTTTTTGTGGTAAAAACATTTAAAATCTACTCTTAGCGACTTTTAAGTATATAACACAGTATCGTTAACTATAATTGCAATACTGGGCAGTAGCTCCCCAAAACTTCTCATTGGAAATTCGTACCCTTTCACCAACATCTCCCTATCCCCTACCCCCAGGCCTTGGTAGTCACAATATTCTGCTGTTTCTATGAATTCAACTATTTTAGTTTCCACATATAAATGAGATTTTATAGTATTTGTATTTCTCTGTTGGACTTAACCACTTGAGCATTAACACCTTCAAGGTTCGTCCATGTTGTCACAAAAGGCAAGAAGATTTCCTTCTTATGGCTAAATGATACTCCATTTGTGTGTGTGTAACATCTCCTTTATCTATTTATCCATCGATGGACACTTATGTTTTTAGATTATTTCCGTACCTTGGCTTTATGGATAATAACCATGGGAGTGCAGCTATCTTCAATATTCTTTGTTTTTGTTTTGTTTTTTTTGTTTTTCCTGGATCATATGGTAGTTCTATTTTTAATTTTTTGTGAAACCTCCATACTGTTTTCATAATGGCTATACCAATTTACATTCCCACCAACAGTACACAAGGTTCCAAAAGAGAAATTCTTAAGCCTTGAAATAGGTGGCTCTTTTTCTCATGTCCTGTGTCCCATTTGGCACCATTAAGAGATGGTACAAAAGTCCTAGGAAGAATGTAAGAGAATATGCTTAAGACAACGGGAGTATGACACTATTTATTTGTATCTGCAATAATGTATTAATAGAAATTACTGAAGAAACCTGATCTAAATGTTAATATTTCCAGGCAAAGACAACTCTTTGATCTCTTGTGGAACCATGAGAAGAGTCAAATGGTTTAGCTGAATGTTGGTGTCAGAGTTAGTCCTGTCATTTGGCAGAGAGCCAGTGACTGGCGTTGAGTGGAGCTAACTGGTCGTAAGCTGGTCAACTAGCAGTGAGGGTGGGGTGGGGGGGTCTGGAAAGCCCAACTTGTGGAATTGGCCAGTTTCTGAGGTGGAAATCCCCTCACTGACACTGATTTCAAAATACCAATGGTTTAACAATGGGCTCACGAAATTCCTGAAAATTTAACACTTGGGTTTCCCCACGATCTGGCCCCAGCTTGCCGTCACAGTTCCTTTGTGAGAACTGATGGCCCCCGCCTCTGGAGAAAGATACCCAAGGTGCCCTTCCCACCTGCCCAGGATTTCCCAGGTGGGCCTTGTCATGGGGGTAATGCTGGTCCCATTCATCGCATTTCCCTCTACAGTGGCTGGCGATTAATGAAGGGAAGTCCCTTTTAAGGAACTCTCTCAAATATGCAAAATGTTGTGTGAAGAAAATAAGGTAGTGAAAATGCTTCGAAAAATCAAAGATGACAAATTATCAGGGAGCTCTCAGATGAAAATCATTAGAAATAATGTCCAAACTCATATCAGTCCATTGCAAAACAAAACACCAAAACACCAATTTAAAAAAAGGGGCAAAGCACTGAATAGACATTTTCCTGAAAACACACAAATGACCAACAGGTACCTGAAAATGTGCTCAAAATCCTTTTCATTTACCTGTTGGTACAGGGAAGTGCAAATCAAAACCAAAACAAACTATCACCTCACACTTGTTAGGATGCTGGTTATTAAAAAGACAAGAAATAACAAGTGTTGGCAAGGATATAGACAAAAGCGAACACAGTCTAAATTGGTGTAGTCAGTATGGAAAACTGTACGAAGGTTCTTCAAAAATTTAAAAGATTCAGTAATTCAACTTCTGGGTGTATATCCAAACAAAATGAAAACAGGATAGCGAGGTATCTGCACTCCAACATTTATTGCAGCATTATTTATAATAGCCAAGATGTGGAAACCACCTAAATGCCCATCAGTGAATTAACGAATAAAGAAAATGTTGAATATATGTATAGACGGTGGAATATTACTCAGCCATGAGAAAGAAGGAAAGCTTGCTATTGGTGACAACATGTGCGGACCTTGAGGGCCTTACGCTGAGCAAAGTAAGTCAGATAGAGCCGACCAGCACTGCATAGTGTCACACATATGTGGAATCAAAAAAAAAAAAATTCAACTCATAGAAACAAAGAGTAGAAAAGTGGTTCCCAGGGGCTGATGGAGGGAATAGGGACGGTTGGTCAGAGGGTGCAAACTCAGTTGTAAGGTCAATAAGGTCTGAGGATCTAATGCGAACCTGGCGGCCATAGTTGCTAGCGGTGAGTGGTACGATTAGTATTCGCTGGTGGACCCGATGTTCTCACCAAAATGAAAGCAAAGAACACTTTATGACACAAAAAGAAAGAGTGCCCAACTACAGTTTCAATTTATTTATTGTACACTAGATATGGATAAATGATACCTTATATCTTGGGACAAAATAAGAATTATTAGATTCCAAATCGGGCAAGTTTCGGTCTGTCAACAGGCAGCTGTTGGTGTGGAGGTGAGAACACGCTCTGACTCACCTTTAGTGACCAGCATCACTGGGGAGGAGGAAGTCTAGGGTCACACACAGGCAGGTGGTCCGTGTGGCCAGGGGAAGTTGTGCTGTATTGCTGTGGCTAGTTCTCCTTTCCCTGGTGGCCTGCGATGCCTGGTCTAGGCACAGTGGAATTGTCTCCTGTTGTTGAGTTCACAGAACCCTAAGACCAAACATTTGGGAACGCATCCAGGTCAGTACAGATATGTCCTCCGGGCAGAGTAGGGTCTCCATCTCTGCAGCTGCTTGTGGTTCTTTTCTGGACACATAGGACCCATAACTTTGCAAGTGGTCAGATGCATTTCAATTGAGTTCTGCAAACATGTCCTGAGCGTTTGCCGGGGCCGTTCCTGGCCTTGAGAAGCTCAGTCTGGCAGCCTAGAAAGGTTCATAAACAAAGAGCCGAATTCTGTGCGGCCATCCTGAAAGCGGCGCCTCCATTCTTGTGGCAGTTGTCTTTCCTGCCCCTACCACATGCTGACACTGGACCGTCCGTGTTCTAACACGAACTCATCATTCTGACCAACGATTGGTTGGTCTCGGGGTGGGTGTCTGACCAAACGGCATTAATCACGGTATTCTCCCTCGCTGGCCAAAGGGGATGGCCCAAAAGTAGGTTCCTGACCAAAGCTGGCCACTCATAGCTCTTCCTCAGGATTTTAAAATTTGGTATCAGAAAGGACGTAAGCCAGTCTCTCTCCAACAATTGTCTCCCAATGACTGCAACACCATGTAGCTGCTGGAGCCATGTTTTTTGGTGTTTTGTAGAAAGAAAGAATAAAGCAGATGTGCAGAGAGAAGGAGAAATTGAGAAAGGGAGAGAGGGTCCTGGCAGCATTCCATGTCAGACTCCCAGTTTTCCTTGAGACCTACTTCCGTCTCTGCTGGTGTCATGTCCAACTCTTCCTCGGAATCACTGATTCAACACATTCTCCTTGTTTTAAGCTGTTTTGAGTTTTCTTTGAGGGGCGGGTTGGTGGGTGGGGAAGGCTAAATAAAGGGATTAGAAAGCCATGATGTTGCTCCAAACCCCAGCCCCCTTGCTGGGGACCAACGGGTCTTGTGGACATAGCAGAGTGACAGGCTGAGTATCACAAAGAAGAAAAAGCTCACTTTTCCTTGGAAGACATTTGTTTGGGGGACAGTGAGAGGTGGAGCACATAGACAGGCATTCAGGTGGGGACAGGCCAACCGTGGAGTGGAGTGGAAATTGTTCTCCGGGAGATGTTTACATTCATTGCTGTGTCCTGGTCCTGGGGGCATCTTGTCTGCTTACTCTGGGTCTGCAATTAAAGCTGTTAACTTCTGGGTGGTTCTTTAAGCCTGAAGGGGGACAGAGCTCTGTCTTTGTCTGTCAATAGAGGGCTTACTGTATACTTGAGACTTATAAATAAATACCTGTTTAGGTGTATTATATATGTACTTTCAAACCTATTTACCTATAAATCTCATGGTATTATCATGAAGTTGGAATTATTGTCTAGATTTTATAGGTTAGAACCAGAGATTGCAAAGATCAATAAATTGCCTGATGTTCACACAGCTGTAGAGTGACAGCTGGGATAGGAATCCAGCTTCTGACCCCAAAGTGTCCTAAACATCCCTTTTCCCCTAGAGGGAATCTGGCCTCTAGGCTCTGGCTGGTTTGAGGTTTGCTGCGGTGCTGGCTCCCTGTCTGTAGTACTGTGGTCCCAAGACTGTCACCCTCTGGTCTTCCCTGGGACCCAGTCTCTGTCCCCTGAGTAAGTGGAGGAATGACTATTTCAGGGCAGGTCTCTGCTCTGGCAAAAGCCCAGGTCTCAGCAGTCTGAGCCAGAGTCCTACAGCAGGTGCGTCCGGCCCGAGTCACTGCGCCAGGCCAGGTGAGGTGGCACCTGGTTTGCTTGGCAAGACTTCTGAGAGAGCTGCCTAATCCCAAATAATAATAATGACAATAGTGGCGATAATGGAGGGCTTTATGTGCACAAAGTGTGCTTCAAACCCAAAAGGTCCAGGAACTCTACAAAAGGTTCTGATAAATATTATTATCTCTTGGGAGGGCCGCAGGCTTACCTTGTGGGCAAATTCTGTGAGAGGAGGTGAAGAGCCTGAGAAATAAGGAGAGCAGGTAATAACAGTAATAGCACATGCAAATGCACGTAGCTAGGAGAAGGGACAGACAGAAGTCACGTCTGGAGAATCAGCATTTGTTCAAGGAGCGCTTCTCTTCCCTCTTTCTCTTTGGACAGGAATTAGCAGCAGCCAATGACAGAGCACACACGCAGGTTTTAGGATAAAGACATGAGCACTGTGTGAGAGACTGTGTGTTCTGCGCACGTGTCTGCAGGTGGCACACTCATGGTCTCTGGGAGCTGGCAGTGATGGGCGTGAATGAAAATGGCCAAGTGGAAGGCAAACATAGTTCAAGTAAAATGAGAAAAAGACAATGAGTTCAGCTGGCCACCTATGCTTGGCTTCAGTACCGGAGGGTGAGAAGAGGGGTGGCGACTGTGGTGAACTAAAGGGAGAGCACACGCCCCTACCGAAGGGGGCAGCTCCACCCGGATCCATCCAAAGCTGCATGTTGTCAGGCCTTCCAGTTCTGAAAGAAACTGGAAATCCCAAGTTTGGTTGGAAATCTTTTGAATTTGAAATGTTGGTGACTCATTTGAACATTTTTCAAATGCTGATGGCCTATGGCCTGCCTGGTTGGGGTCTCTCTTGGAAGATAACCCTTTAATTATTTCAAAATGTTAAGATGTTTAGCCTCATTATACACATGGAGTTCGGTGAGACAGAGCTGGCCCACCCCAAAGCCCAGTCTGTGTCCCCAAAGTCACAAAGGAAGTCAGTTGGAAGGAAGGGGGGGATTCCAGGTTCACGTGTGTCCAGCATGGAGTGTGGGCTGCTTGGGGATGGCCAGGTGTGGCCAGGAGTGTGGCCATGAGAGCAACACAAAGGATCATGGTGGAAGGAGATCCTGTGAGGGGGATCCAGCTGGGCTACCGGAGAGGCGTGGTAATTCTGACAAAATATTGTCTCTTTTTGGTTCCACCCTTCTATCCCTTCCTCTCCCCTCCCCTTCCCTCCCTATTCTTTCCTTCCTTCCCTCCCTCCTTCCTTCCAGCAAATTCACTGCCCACTTACATTGTGTTCGGAGCTTTACTAAGCTATGGAAATGGAATCTACTCATAAAATTATGTTTTTATTTAAAAAGCCTATCATGTGTAAACAGCTATACGTATTTTCACCAAGTTTGGAGGTGGCTTGGCAAGCTGGGGCATTATACAAGCTGTGCAAACCTTTCTTTGAGGGAATCACCTCAGTGAGATGCAGAGTTAGCCCCCCGGGGCAGCAGAAGCCGAACAATAGCAAGAAGCCAAATGGCTCTCAGGGACACAAGACCCACCCGACACCTGAGGTGTTGTGGGCAGAGACAACAGCAGATTCAAATCTGATTCTTGAACTGAAAGTCACAAGGGAAACATCTGTCTCTGACAGAGCTGATTCCACATAGGTGCTTCCGGGGCGTAGCGACAGCAGGTGTTCGTGTAATAATGTTGGGGAGGCTGCTAGGGGCGAATGGGTCACCCCTTACTGTAAAACTCTGCTTCAGGTTTGGTCCATGGGCCAGCAGTGTCAGCGTCACCTGGGACCACGTTAGGAATGCAGACTCTTAGCTGTTCACAGGCACGCTTACAGTCTGAGGAGTTCTCAAACTGGACTCATCTGTAGGCTGCCCAGATGCACCACCTTAAAACAATGGTTCTGTCCCATTTCAAATGGTACTTATGGTCAGCCCACTGTTGGGGTCACCACGACTGCCGCCCTCCCCGACCAAGAGGCTCTGACTTAATCAGTCTGTGGTGCATCTGGGCAGTAGAAATTCTTATTCTTATTCTTATTAATTTCAGGTGTACAAAACAACATAATGATTAGACGTTTACACACCTCACAAAATGACAACCCCAAGGGCAATAGAAATGTTTTCATCCTTCCCATGGTCTTCCTGTTATGCAGACAGGTTTCAGAACGAGTGCTTGTTAGAAATGCAAAGCGTTAGGCCCTGCCTTAGACCTAATGGATCAGAATCTGTTTTCACAAGCCCCATAGGTGTGGTTCTGATGCGTGCTTACCTTTGAGAAGCACTGCCCCAAGGGTCACCGTTTATGGGGAAGACAGACAGAAAACACAGGCCATTTCTATGTGGTGGGAGGATAGCCCAGACAGGGCAAGCCCACATTCTCCTGTGAGCAGGCTGACCATATGCACCACTTTAAATGGGGCAGAAATAATGGTACTGTCCCATTAAAATGGTACGTATGGTCAGCCTGCCTGTGAGAGGCATCCAGCCCGGGGCAGAAGAGGACAGAAAGACCTGTGGGAGGTGACCTCTAGAGGAATGAGTGGAATCTAGCCAGTAGAGATGGGAAAGAAAAGAGCATTTCAGCAAAAGAAACAGTGGGTGCAATGGCCCTGAGGTTGGGGAGCACACAGCTCAAGTGAGCACCTGAAAATGCTTCAGTATGGCTGAAACAGGAGGGGCAAGACTAAAGCTGTAAGGAGACAGTAGGAGATAGGCAACGACAGACCCAGTGTATTGTGCTAAGGAGTTTTTACTCTATCCCCACGTAGGTGTTAGTGGGAGAGGATTAGAAAGATCATTTCGTTGCTATGGAAAGAATGGTTTGGGTAGAGGGCTCTAGTGAAGGCAGGAAACCTAGTTAGAAGATAGACATAGTAGTTCAGACAAGGGATGCATATTTTATCAATCAGTGAGGTTTACTGAACAACTATTAATTCATTAATCATGGCATGGGACAGTAGACAATTTTTGACTGCAAGGGTCTTTGTCAGATTGTCAAGACGAGTAGACCATTTCTTTCAATCAGTTGATCAAACTCAATTAAGATTATTCATAAATCCTGCACTGTTAAAAATATTCATAAAACCTGCACTATGGACAGGCAGTGTCCCAAGGGACAGACATGCAATGATCACTAAGGCAGTGTCTACCATCAGGGAGTTTTGGGGAGGAGGCAGATAGGACAAAACACCACATAGGGTATAGAGTACAGCTACTGTCTTGGACAAGTAAATGCATTGGCCTGCACTGGCCATGTCCTCTCACCGTAGTGAGCACTAGGCTGCTGATACACCCGGCCTCCTCCACGGTGCTTGGCTCATCTGGGCCAACCACAGTCTTGTGTGGCAGTGTTATCTTTATTCCCCTTTCACAGATGAGAAAATTGAGGTTCAGAGAGGACTGGCAAAGGAGTAGAACTGGGATTTTTCACTCCAGGCCCTCCTGTCTCATTATTCCATGCTCTGATGATTATAATAATGTTTCCCAAACTTCAGCCATCCTTTCTGATTTTTACTGTAATTGTGCAAGCCTGCACTATTTACTTCATATTTTGCATTAAACTCATCTTTTTCATGTTAAATAATTTATTCTTTTAAAAAAGGTCATGCGAATATCATGAATAGAAAGTCAGTATTACTTCCTCCAGGTAGGAAATAACTAAATTTCAATGTCAGACACATACCAATGGTGTTAAAAATCTAGTTACATGTAGTAGCCTGGCCCAGGCTCTGAGCCTGAGTTCCACTCTCTCTGTTAAAAAGGGAAACTTACAAGTGTTAAGAGGCGGTAATGACTTGGTGGCATCATCCTGACGTTTAGCTTTGACTCACCACAAAGCTTTATAGACGATTGAGACTTTTGGTACTGACTTTCTCACTATGGGATTTAATCTCACCTTATGGTATCCATCTACCCCGTCAATGGATTGCATTGCATCCATGGGGCAGACATTGTGAAGTGTCCCAGTTTTCCTTTTGCTTTTCTTTCCTTTTTCCTTTTTATAAGGTAACTGTCTTCCCTGCCACAACTGCCTGCCCCAGGGGGTCATTCCTTGTAGGACAGCAAAGGAGAGGAAACCTTTGAGACAGGATCATAGGGTGTGGAGGTAGCCACTGGGCTTTCAGTTTGGGGGAAATGCTATTGTGATACGCAGTGATCATCCTCATGCAATAACTGACAGAGATTAGATTCTGCTTTGCCCTCAGCACCTGCTTTTGTTTTTCTCTCCTTTGTGGGTCATTTCAGTCTCAATCTTATGTTCCTGTCTCTCAGTCTTCATGGACCCTCCCTTACTTTGTTGATGTTTAATGACATTTTTATATTACCCAACTTGGTAATTTTTAAGATGTAGTGAGAAAGAGACTTCAGAGATGCACCAAAATTAGTGAGACTGGGGGCGTTGGGCCCACAAAGTGGGGTCCTGCAGAGAGGGAAGCTTCTCAGCTTGGTTTGCTCATTCACAGAGACATCTGGATTCTGGAGCACTGGCCATGTGGGATGACCAAAGGGGGAGGCTGGAGAACAGTCCCAGCACAGTATTTAGGGCTGCGTGAACAGCCCGAGTGCAAGGCCTCACTCTCCATGAGCAGGGCTGAGGAAGGCATCCACACTGCACTCAGATCTCGTATGGCATGGGGGACCCTCCACTCCTTGAGAAGAAGCCTCTATGCTGACGGTTCTTCCTGACTTGAGAATGTACGAGGATGGGGACTTGTCTGAGAAATGTTACTCACCCAATTGATGTTATTTGTTGACCCAGTTCTGTATATCCCTAATGTGCACATCAGCTGGGGCATAGCTTTTATTTGAGTCAAATGATTTATATGTTAACTACTCTACTTTAATGTTCATGATTATCATGATTTATCATATATTTTTTAGCATCTCGATAAAAGAAACCCTTTTAAAATTCAGGAGATTATCACCTGGGTCTGCTTTGCAAGTGATTTATTTTTGTCAATATTCCAGTGAGAGAGGAACATTTTGTTTTTGTGACACACGCTAGAGATTTACAAAGAGTGAAAGACCCCCTGTCAAACATGACTACAAGTTAAAAACATATCTAAACACACACACAGGTCCACATGAAAGATGAAAGGAAGAAGAAAATTGTGAGACCAAGTCTTGAATTGCTCAGAATTTTAATATAGTGACTTTCCATGAGGTCCAATCTTCAAAATTTGGGTTTGATCAAAATAAAAAGGTACCTGGAAACTTTTTAAAAACAGATTTCAACATCTTATTTAATATAGGCTAATCTTTCATATGATTGTAGATACAAAAGACAAATAAATTAGCAAAGTGAAAATTGCAATAAATAAATAAATAGATAAGTAAATAAATAAATAAATACATAAATAAATGTGTTGGATTTATTATACGAAAGCGAGCATTTTGTGGCATTCAAAAATCAATCATTGGAATTTCATTAACACTACAAAGAAAAAAAAATCCTATAGTAATCTTGGTAGATACAGAAAAGGCATAAATACAATTCAACACGTTGTCTTAAAAAAGAAACCTAGACGTAATCCAGCAATCTAGAAATAAAAGAGCCTTTCTTAGTGTCACAAAGACTATTTTCAGAACACCTATAACAAACACCATACTTCTTAATAAACTAAGTATTTTTAAAGACTGTCTTAAATGCTACCATTTGTTACTACTTCAATTCAACATTTAATTGAAGGTGCTAAACAATGTAGTGCAATAAAACAGCAATGATTTAAAAATACTTAAGGATTGGAGAGAATGAAATAAAAGTTATGAATTGGAGATGATATGCATATATACATATATATATATTCCATGAGTATAGAATAAATTACTAAAATTAGTTAGTTATCAGCTTACTATAGTACAGAGTTAATGCTCAAAAATCAATCAGATATGTATATATCAGCAACAAACTTTTAAAACATGGAATTAAAAATATATATTACTTGTAATAGCATTAAACATACTGAATACCTAGAAATAAAGATGTAAAAGACCTCACATGCAATTATATAAAACTTTTTTGAGTGAAATAAAATGATTCAATAATTGAATGGATATACAAGGACTGTACAGAAAAAATCCAGCCATAAATGCCTCTATTTTTCATACTACATGGCTGGATACTTTCTGGACAGCCTTCATATAGTGTTTCTTGATTAAAATAGTCAATATTATAAAGGTATAAATTCTTCTCAAGTTGATTTATAGATTCAGTGAATTGCCAATCAAAATCCTAGTTTCTTTGCATGAGGAGGGGGGAGGAAAGGAGGGAGGGAGTGAAAAAGAAGGAAAAAGAGAAAAAGAAAGAGAGAGAAACTGAATGTAAAATATATATAAAATAGTAAAAGGTCAAAAATAGCCAACACAATGTCCAAGAAGAAGGAAAAGACTGGTTCTAGCTGACTGTCAGTTTATATAGTAATTTAAACAGTGTGGTACTTGTGTAAGGATGGGTCAAACCAATGAAAATTATCCATGTGTACGTAGACACTTGATTTATGGCACTGCAGTACTGTACAGCAAGAGAAGTCTTTTCAATAAATACTACTAGGTCAATTTGGGCATACATACATTTGAAAGAAAACAAACGAACCCAAAACAATTCATTTAAAATAAAAGACAGAAAACTTGATTTCTTTCTAGAAAACACACATTTATCCCGACAAGGTGCTAGAGATACTGGGTATACTTAAATTATATGACATAACCATGGCTTTCAAGCAATTTACAACCTCCCACGGGAAACAGCCATAAAACTGATAGAAATAGACTACAGGAATTGAAAATTGACAGGTGAATCCAGGGCCGGCCAAGTCATTTTATATCAGCTGGCAGAGGACAGGGCGCTAGAGGACACGGCATTTGAGTGAGTTCTTGATGGATGCGGAGGAATTTGCAAGGAGTGGAGAAAGGAGATGAGATGCAGAGGGAACCATGGGAGCCAAGACAGAGACACGAAGGTGCATACCTGGAATATGCACAATGGGAGTGATGGCGGGAGCATGGTGCCTATGTAAGGGAGCCCAATTGTGAAGGTCTCAGAACAATGCTGACTTCACTGAGCTAGTCATGGACAGCCCTTCTACATTCTTCAAGCAAGAGAGTGATGATGATAGGATATTTTGAATTAAAATAGCTAAGAAAGAGATCAGGCAAGAGACATTTTATGTTGGCCCGGGTAACATGCATGATCTTTCATGTATATGACACCAATTCTGTTCTTATTTATTCCCTTCTATTATAATAACATATCCTGAAATAAAGGATTTTTTTTTTTTTTGAAACTCAATGTATTTGTCACACAAACAATGCAGGATGTTCCAGTGAATGAAGTCTTAAAACATAACAGAAAGGCTGAGAAAGGTCTATCTTCACTTTAGATTTCTGGTTCTCGTTTTTTCAAAATGTGGGACATTACTGAGATGGATACAGGAGAAGGAGAAAAGAGGGAAGACAACCTTTGCATCATACTTTGCCCACTCCTCCAAGAAGACAGATCTCTCTGTCTTTTTTGTGAGGCTCTTCAGATCAAATTAAGCAGCAAAAATATTCTAATTGAGTTGGGCTGGACTGAAGATGGATCCTTAGTACAATTACATGGTGTAATCTATGCTTCCGATTATATCACTTCTTCTTCCAAAAGGAGGAGATGGAGCTTGTAAACAAATTCTCAGTCGGGCTCTGAAAGATGTGTGGCTGCTGTTATTAAAGCAAGAAAACGGATGCACCGTCGTGACTGTGTACGACACAGTGGCTTTAACTGTGTATAACACAGTGGCTTCCACGACATCCACATTCCTGCCCGTGGAGAGAAGGCAGAGTTTCATAGGCCAATGGGTGAGGGAAATTCTATTGTAAAACGTGCTCAATGTAAGACTTGGTGGTGGCTGCTTTTTGAGACACAGACTCTAGCTCAGTTCACTGCTGGAGTCGCAGGCATGGGGGTGATGGTGGTCAGAGCAGTTCCAACACCGCCAGGGTCATCAAAGGAGCCCTGCCTAAGGGAAGCTTGGTTTTCTTTCAGGGAAGACAGAGCAAGGCCTGGTACCCTCCTGTTCAGTCTTTCCCCCACACATCCCCACCCCCACCCATTTAGAACACTTTTCTCCCACTGAATCTGAAATGAGAAACATCGTCTATAATTTTCAGTCTTGAACTTTTAATATGCAGATCTGGTTTTGAACAGGTCATAAGGAAATCAAAGTTGTAAGGCTTTTGCGTCTCTCCATTGCAAATTCTCTCCGGAATCTTCTTATCTCATCTTCCCGGGGAGGCGCATTGACACTGTGGGAAACACTCCATTTTCTCCTACGTGGTGGGAGGATATTTAATCATCAGTTAAAAAAAAATGACCTGTAGCTGATTAAAGAACGGAGAGAGGCTTACTTACCCTTTTAGTCTTTTAAGTGGGTGATTCCTTTCACCAGGTAATTCTTCTAAGCCGGTAATTCCTTTATGCAGGACCCTTCACAGCCCTGTAAAACCGAAGACCATCTAGGAACTCTTGAACTGTTTCAAATTGTTTTCAAATGGGTCTGAATGCTGTTGAGAAATGCATAATTTACGACCTTAACACTTGATTAGGTGTTAAACGACTATCCAGAGAGATGTCCAGTTATCATCTAGACTCTAATTATCACTTCACAAGAGAAGTAAGGCTGGGTAATTGAGAACCAAAATTCTTAAAGGCCTTGAAGTGGCCATTTTCTTATGCCGTTAAGCAAATTATTTCTCTACCTAGAAGATGTCTAATTGGTACCAATTGGTGAGAAGGAAGAAATGGTGTTACAACTTTTAGGAGTGAATTGGGGTGGGGGGGGCTCCAGCCAAAACAAACGAAAGTTGCATTGAGTGCTAAGAGTAGCTCCCATTTAAAAAAATTCACTTTATTCAAAATATGTTAAAGTAGAGAGAGAAGAGAAAGGAGGAGACAGCCAAGAGGAGACAGAATGTAATTAGGAGCTGATGGCCGTACCTCTCCCCTGTCTGTCATTACTCAGGATTTTTCTCAGATGAGCCCCAATTTCACCTTGTGTTGGTTCCCATTGATGACCATAAATTATTTAAGCCACAAATGCTGTGCCATCCATTAAACCAAGAATGGGGATAATGGGCCAAAATCTGCCTGAGAGAAGGGTCTCCCTCTCACTGAATTCAGCAGAAAATAAGAGTAAGAGGTAAAGAGATTCCATTCTGAGTCTTTCCTGTGACTGGCCCACTCGCACCCCACCCCCCACCCCAGTGTTCTACAGGGCACTTCCGTGTGCGTAACTGTTCACACTAAGTGCCAGGAATGCGAACATGGGAATGTAAGACATGACCATTGTCTTCAGCAGTGTCCACTCTAGGGAGACACTGATGGGTAGTGTTAGAATTTAAAGGAGGCTAGTCATAAACACCTCTGCACGCTTGGCACAGCTGGTCAACCGCAGGCAACCGCGGGGACGAAGGAGTGGGAGGCCGTCCCCATGGCAGAGAGCAGGCTAGGATGCATGCAAGCTCTGCACAAGCCGAGGCCTGCCCTAACGCTCCAATCAGGTCATCGTGGCTGCCAGGAGGGGAGGCGCTCGAGGCAGAGCCAGAGTGTCACTCCAGCTGAAGTCCTTCTACAGGGAAACACGAGGCTCTCCCCTAACAGAGAGGACTGGGAAGAGATGCTACATGGAGACTAACTGGGAAGCCGTAACTTAAGGCTTTATTCACTGCTTTTATGGGGTCACCTCAGCCGATGAAGTTCCAAACCCAGGCCTTGGCTGGGAAGGCGATCCCTTATGGTGGCGTTCCATAGACTGCCTTTCGTTCTCGGGGTCATCATGAGGGACCCAAGTTTCATCACCTGTAATGACCTTCTTTAAGAAGCCTTCACCTTCTTTTTCAAAAATTTCAAAAAAAAAGGAGGAACTTTTTCCGCTGTTAAGGATTCCCTAACAGCATGCTGTTTGAACCCAATGTCTGAACACTCTTCTATTTCGATGTGCACTGGGTGACAAATGTAAGCATGTGTGTGTGCAAGGTCAGGAGTGATGGAGGGGAGATACCATGTGACCACACAGAACTGGTTGTATCCAGATAAATCTAATGTATCAAAAACTATTACAGTGGAGGCAAAATTTATCAGCCCACCCTTGTGAACGTGCACAGAACCAGCACTATCCAGACTTAGTGTTCTATTAGGCCTGAGACACAGAAAGTGTGTTGTCTATCCCTGATTGGTAGGTGACAATTTGGCACAGCAAGTGTCTGGGGAGCAGGAAATGATGGCTGAATTTCAGCCTATATTTTCAGTTTCTTCAAACTTATTTTTCTCTTGAAAGTATCTTTTTTTTCATGAATACAAATGCGATACATGTTTATCATAAAATATTTAGAAAATACACAGTATAAAGAAGAAAATAAATGCCACCTTTTATCTTACGATTGAAAGATATTGAAACCATTCATGATTTTTCCTTTTAAATTCTGCATGTAAGGTGATAGATGTTAACTAGACTTATGGTGGTCATCATTTCACAATTCATCTATGTATCAAACCATGTTGTACAACGTAAACCTATACACTGTGATATGTTAATTATATCTCAATAAAATATGAAAAAATAAATAATAAAATAAAATCGTTCTATTTACATATCTTTACTATTTTCCCACAGAATTCCTCTTATGCTGCATGTAGATTATATTCTTATTTCTTCTTAGTATATCCTGAATTATTTTTCATGTCATCAGATAGTGGCTACATAGCATTTTGTTTAACCTGCTGTTGTTTGGTATTTAGGTTATTTCCAACTTTCTTTTCTATAAAGACCTTTCTTACATGTAAATATTTGTGTGCTTCTCTGACTATTTCTTAGAGTTGTTAGGAATGAGGGATGGAACATCTTAAAGCAGTGCTGGGCTGATAAATGTTTAACAACTGACTCGCAGGGGGAAAAAAGCCCTGACTTTTCATATTTGTCAATTTCTGTGGTGCAGATACTCCCACCATGCTGATTTCAGGCTGCCAGTGGTTTAACACCTCCCTTCAAGAGTCCTTGAACATGAAACAGTTGCCTCTTGTGAGCCAGCACACCAGTGCCAAGCTCTAGAGTCTAGATACATAGTTTGCTGCTTCTCTCCAGGAAGTTTGTACCGAATTGTGTTCCTTACCTTGCGGCCTGCTTAGATCCTGCTTAGGGTCTGGCATCCTCCAGGAGGGCAGTAGCTAAATTGAAAAGTAAATAACCTCCGAGTTCTCTCATTCGTGCAAACTTGTCCAACTCGCAGCCCACGGGCTGCTTGCAGCCCAGGATGGTTTTGAATGTGGCCCAATACAAATTCATAAACTTTCTTAAAACACTACAAAAATTATGCACGGACCTTTTTTTTAGCTCCTCAGCTATTGTGAGTGTTAGTGTATTTTACGTGTGACCCAAGACAATTCTTCCAATATGGCCCAGGGAAGCCAAAGGGTTGGACGCCCCTGCAAGGGGTCAGTACCCGATGACATGTAGAAGTAACTTTTTTTCTAAGGAACTCTTTGACACATATAAAGGTTATAAAAGGCAAAAAACTAAACTCAGAATTTTTTTTTTTTAGATTTTATGTAAGACTAAGTCCAAATATTTGCTAACCAAAATATTCTCTCTGCTTCTTCTCTATCCTTCATATTGATGCAATGCTATTAAATATGACATTTAATCATCTTGTATATGCAGAGAAATATGGCATCATGGAATAGAAGGGAACTTTGTGATATTTCTGGAGCAATGTAATTCTCAAATGACTGTAGCCCTGGCTCCGCTACTAACTCTGTGATCTGCAGCAGACCCCCTGCATTTTCTGCTGATCTTTTATATGCAACTCTGTATTTTCATAAGCCCTCCAGGTGTCTCTGAGGCGTGGTCAAGTTTGGGAACCACTGAACGAGCTTGTTCTATTACCTTCTTCAAGTCCCGTCTTAAACTCTTAGACACAGCTTGCTCCCTTTGCTACATTTCCCAGAGCACCCACTGTCTCTGCACTTTCCTGCATATCACTTATTTGTTCAAATTTGGTCTCTCGCAGGAGCCTATGAGCCTGGCACCTATGTCATCTGTTAGTATCATTATTATTCATATGTATCTGATGCCTGACCTACACTGGATTAGCAAAAATTATTTCTTAAATAAACTGATTGAATGAACCACGTGGGCCTCAATTTACTCATTCACGAGAAGTTTGGCTGGCTGGTGCATTTCGTGATCACCTTTGTTCAAGGTAGCTTAAGTTGTAGCGTTTGTCTGGGCAGAAGTTTCTGAAGTTCTTGTTCAGAAAGATCTATACTGTGTGTGTTAATTCTCATCCTTTCCAACTGTTTTCATCCAAGCTCGTATAGTTGCATATTTGCAAAAGCATGTTATATAACACAGTTTACTGTATAAATAGCTTCGATCATAATTTGGATGAATTACTTTCAAACTCCTATCTACATAATCTGACCAAAGAACTTGTGTTCTTTTGTTTGCTCGAACCACTTAGTCAGCTCTACATTAATCTCATATAATTTGATGTATTCATCTATCCATTCATTCAATATTTACATCTTGCAACAAAATTTACTCTGCGTCAGGAAAAATGCTTTGGAAATGGAGTAGTAGGATAGGCCATGGCACGTACAAATGGTTAAAGCCGTTGTTTTTTTTTAAACCCACAAAACAGTAGCCTGGTCTCACAAATTTAATGGCAAGATGAATTTGCTGGACTTGAAGTAGTCTTGTTCTTGAAAGATCTCCTTGAACTTACCACAGATAGAAGGAGATGGGAGCCATTGGAGGTTTGAGCAAAGGTGTGACAGGACCAAACTGTTACAACATTTTAAAAGGCTCCCCCTGGCTACTCCGTGGTATAGAGTGAGGAGGGACAGGAGCAGAGGCAAGCAGACCCATGACAAGGTGACTGCAGTGATACAGGTGGAGGCGATGGTGGCTGTGATCAGAGTGGTAGCACCAGAGATGGAAGTGTATTCGACTTCTAGGCATATTTTGAAGGCAGAGCTTTTAGGCTTTGCTGACGGATGTGAGCTGGTATGAGAGAGGTACAAAGAAGTCTACCTCTCTCATAGGTGTTTGGTCTATGCAGCTGGTAGGTGGGGTGCTATTCCGTGAGGTCAAGAAAGCTGTGGAAAAAGAAGGCTCTGGGCTGGGCCGTGAGGAGCATGGACTATTTCTGTTATAAATCATCAGCAGGATCTGACTGAATAAATAACAATAACTTTCACAAATACCTGGGGAATTTCACAAACTATTCTGAATGTTGTCTTCGATATGACTGTGGATGGAGACAAAGAACATTCTGTGATTGTATGTCCTATCAGGGTGTACTAATGGGGGTAGACGTGCCTCCTTGTGCCGGAGCTCATTGTCCAGTGTGGACTGGCCTCTGTGCTGGTCCTTGGCTCAGGTTTAGTCCTTGCCCTTCTCCTTTCTCTTCCGTGTCACAGAAGAGCTGATAATTGCAGGCTGTGTTTCCTGCTCAGGGGGCTTTTGGCTGTGGTGGTATTGGGAGGTCCCTACAAGAGATTAGGACATGAGAGGAGAGACTAGAATATTTCTCCTCCTCGGTTTGACTCATGCAGCATCACTAGCCATAGCTGAATGTCCCTTGTCATGTCAGCTCCCACTGGATAGACCGTCCTTGGCTCTGGCCTCTCCCCTCCTGTTGGGCTCTGATAAATCCACCTCCTCCTCCCTTTGAACTTCCAGTGTAGGCGAGTCTTCAGCTTCCTGCAGCAGCCGATCTCTGGGTGGCCATCCTCTCCCCGTGTGGCCCCTCAGTTTAATGTATAGAGTGGTTTCTGTTTTTCTGGTTGGTTCCCACAGGCTAAAATTCCTAGAGTGAAACAGAGAGGGAATCTGGGGTTAATTATTTGGTACATCACTTATTTCAAGCTTCCTGAGTGTTTGATTTGAGCTTCTCCTCCAGACTTGGCTTGTCTGTGAGCTGATTATCCATCTGGGTGAGATGGGCTGTGTGGGTTTCACATTGACTTGGCCCTCATGTAGGACCAAAAGGGTTGACAGTAATCTCAAAACCATTCCTCTGCTGCTTGAATTTCTTTTCTGCTCTCCTCATCCTGCTTAGATATTCATTTCCAAGGTTTGCCATTTTGTCGTTTGACAGTTCTCTTTCAAATCCTGATTTTAGATTAGAGCACTTCATGTTGAAAAATCCAACTCAGATTTACTATGGGCTCCAATGATATATCCGTGATCCAGTCCCCGCCACCTTCCTTTATTTCTTCTTCTATCTTCTTCAGGGTTATTTCCATCCTGAGGAGGGGTTCCCCCATGGCCTAAAGCTGACTCTCAGCAGCTCATCAAATTCTGGAATGAAATCTCCCTGGCCCTGATTGTTCCATGCTTTCATGTTCCAGCTTTCACTGGTCATGTTCTCATCCCTGATTGGCCCACCTTGGGTCAGGCTCCCATCCCTGAACTAATTCCTGTGGCTCGCTGAATGGGCCCATTCACAAGCCTAAGAAAATACACAGTACCTGGGCTATGCTGATTAGCTAAGCAAACCCACGACTGGCTGGGACTGGGAGTGGGGTTACTGCTACCCAAACCACATGCTTCAAAATTTAAAATGAAGCTGATAAGGAGGAAGGGGGAATGGGCTGTAGGGATTTCTATACAAAAGTAAAAAAAAGCGTCCAGCATGGGGGGTGGGGGCGGTGGCAAAGACAAAGACCCATTAGAGTGTCTGCTGTTATTTCGTCCACGTAGGGCAAATATTCTTGAAAGGTTTACATTGGGCAAGTTAAGGTTTACAGGGTACATTAACAAATCACAGTGTTCACAATTCCAAAACTTGTTAGGTAAACTCTAAATTTCCAAAACTTTTTATGCAGCATCAAAACTTTTCTTTGTTCAATTATAAATCAATAAACAATACACGTATAGGCATATGTGTTTGGAAGGAGAAGACAAAGAGAAACAAAAAGAGAAGATAATTTTAAAAACTCTCAGCTTTTGACATAGTAAAAATACATCAGAAAATGAGCCATTCCCTAAAACAATGTACAATTAGAACTGAAACTATCACACCAAATGTGGAGGAAAAGGCTAGCATTATCCAAAAAAAATGTGTATGGGGCCCACATGAGATATGCAGCCAAAATTTCATTTGATAATTCTATCGCTTCATTTTGCAAAATGGTAACTGTAGCAACTGAGATATGCTATAAAGGTCTCCACCTCCCTATACACCTCAGTTTGTGGCAGGTTGTTGTTTATTTGTTATTCTTTTTCATATAGGCCAATGAGCAGTTAAATTGAACAAAGCTTCCCTCAGCCCCTGCTTTTTCCTATCTCTCTCTCTCTCTCTCTCTCTTTTTTTTTTTTTTTTTTTTTTGCTTTGGCAGGTGCCTAGATTTTTATCTTTGCATAGGATAATGAAACGGCAGATGATCTAGTAAAAGCAACAAGGAGAACAGAATCCCGCATTCAACTGCAACTTAAAAAAAATGAAGTGAACAGTAATTCCCTTAAATCTTATTCTTGTTATTAAATCATAGCTAACTATTTGTAAATAAGAATAAAGTACATAGGTCTTAGTGAATATGGTTGATGGCTAAATAGAAAGATGGACTCTATAGGGTTCTTTATTTTTAGTTTGGTATTTGCTTTTTTTGTCAATTTTGCCCAAGGGAACTCTTTTCTTCTTGAGCCTCAGTGGACTATTGGAGCTTTAAAGAACCTGATAGAGCTTATCTATTGAGGTTGTTTTTTATGTTAACCACTTACACTAAGTAATTCTGAGGTGGCTTTTTTCTTAAATTGAGTTGAAACACCACTATGACAGCAATAACAATAAAACAGGGATCCTAGAGCAGTGGTTCTCAACCTTCCTAATGCCACGACCCTGTAATACAGTTCCTCATGCTGTGGTGACCCCCATAAAGTTATTGTCGTTGCTACTTCATAACTGTCATTTTGCTCCTGTTATGAATCGTCATGTAAATATCTGATATGTGTTTTCCGAGGGTCTTAAGTGACCCCTGTGAAAGGGTCGTTCCACCCCCAAAGGGGTCGCGACCCACAGGTTGAGAACCGCTGACCTAGATCTTTTGAAGCTGGTGTGAGATTCAGGTTCAACTGGTTCTCTAGCATAATGATCTGGGGCAATGTCAGCTGTTGTGGAACAACCCCCTCAAAACTTAGTGGCGAAAACTAACAACTATTTGTCATTCCTGACAAGTCAAAACAACCGTTGGGTAGATCCGCTGGTCTGGGCTAGACTCACTCATGTCCCTGTTGTCAGCTGAAGGGCTGGTTGGGGCTGTCTGGTCTGGGACGGTCATGATGGGGTAAGTCAAGGGCTCCGTGTGGTCTCTTACTTTTCTAGGCCGTTCTGGATCTGTTCACATGACAGTGGCAGAGTTCCAATAGAGAGTGAAAGCAGGGGAGGTCCCTTGAGTCCTGGGGTATGAATTGGAATGTTATCGCTTTGACCGCACTCTGTGGGGCACAAGCAAGCCCAAGCTCAAGAGGACAGGAAATAGGCCATGCCTCTTGGTGGGAAGAGCGACACATCCCGTTGGATTCAGGAGGAAAGCCTTGGGGTCTTGTTTGCTTCCATGTGCCACAGAAAAGTAGTACGCTCAGCTCACATGGTGAACACCATATTTTTAGGGGGACAGAAATATAAAAATAAACATTATGTATGAAAGAAGTTCCCATACTAGATTTAGAAACAATCTGGTTTAGTAAAATAGAAGCATCTCCCCCCAAAATTCTTTTTTTAGTTTTCTCATTTCTACCATTTGTTGACTTTGCCACTCAATGTAGACAGAGAAACTTTAGTATTAATTTACTTCTTTTGGTTTGATTATACTTGAATTACTTTTGGTTTTGCTTGTGAATACAAGTGTATAGCTGTAGAGTTTAGGTTTTTAATATCATGGTAGTATTTTCTATTCTTCAGAGTTAGTTTTTAGGTGTCTTAAAATGAACTACTACCCACAGTGGAATACCTGAAAATTATTGTGTGAAAGGAAAGACGTGATTCAATTTTTCACTTCCTTAAGACGTGCTGGGTAGATGGAAAGCTGGGCCAGTGCTCAGGATGTGTGGAGACGAGGACAAACAAAATCCTTGCCATCGTGGAACTTAACCTTTTACTGGGGTGACGAGAAGTAAGCAAACCGTGACTGACTGTGGTAGTGATACAAGGATGAAGCGGGACGCTGGAGAGCTTTGTTGAAACAGAAACAGCTCCACCACCACTTACAGGAGACGGAGGAGGCGAAAATGATGCAGAGATGGGAAAGAAGGCATCCATGTGAAGGACTGCGGAGAGAGTCCAGACCCTGAGGAGGCCTCAAGATCCTTCCACTGAGTGTTTCAGGTGGAGAAGCCCAGTGCAGCAGGCGCTGTTGGTGCCCTGCCCGTATCCACTTAGGCTCACTAACCTCTGCTGACCCCTCCGTGCCACGTGCAGCATCTGTATCTCTGTGGGAGGGCTGCCTTCAGGCTGCCAGGATTCACTCTACCTCCAGGTCCCAGGAGTCAGAAGTTTTGGGCACGTACCTGCTCTGGGCAGCCCTTTTAACCAGTGACAGATGAGTGCAGGGGTATGAATTCCCCAGATCCTTTGCCCCACTGGGAGCATCTCCCTGGATACTCTCTCCTTCCCCTCCCCCCCCACACTGCAAGAACGAGCTGAAGTTGTCCTCGTTGGAACGTTGCTTAATTTCTCACCCTCGCTCACCGGTTCTTCTTTTCCTGGAGCCACTTCTCACTCCTCTGCTGTTTTTCCTCTAGAACACTTTCTATGAACACTCCCATGAATTCTTGTCCCTGGAGATGGTTCTAAGGAACCTGGTCCTAGGTAGCCAGTAACATTGGAGGATAGGGAATGAAGAACGATGCATGAGATAAGGTTTCACAGGCAGACCTATCAGGCAAGGTGTTGCGGCTACAGTACAAGCAAGAGATGGACACAACCTGATTTATTTTTAGAAACATCACTCTTTCCCAGACTGGCAACAGCTGGAGAGAATTGGTTGGAGGAGGGCAAAGTAAACCTTTAAATCAATCCTAGAGCCAGTTACTCTCCCCTGTGCTGACATCTTGACCAATTGCTTTTCATCTTTCCAACTGGAATAAAATGACCCACCCTTGGGCTATGCTGCAAAGATGGTGTGAGGATGAAAAGATGATTTGCATAAACGTCTTAGAGCTCTCTGGGAAAGAAGCACCCAATAAAAACCACTATTATTATTGATAAAAATTAAAATAGCAACACAAGCTCATAACCTGGCTCTGGAGAATTTTCTTGCATTAATGGCAGAAATTAAGGGTTATATTAAAGACTAAAGCAATTGTTTCCAGGTTTCTCTTTGTTTCTGCTACTGTTACTCCTTTGTGTGTAGAAGCGAAATAGTTGCTGCAGATATTTGTGTCCCAACCTGGTTCACTTTGGAGTACAAATAAGAGTCTTTTGAAAAAGGGCAACGATGAAAGCAACATTCCAGGTTTTTGTCCTTTGGGAGTAAGAGACAGCTTATTTTGAATTTTAAAAATTGTTGTATAAATGTAAGTAAAACTGTTGTTGAAAAATATTGACTTAGGCTCCACATAAACACACACACACACACACACACACACACACACACACCATCTCTGTGCAGAACAGCGAGTGTGTGTGTAACGTGTACACGCATGCGTGCTCGGTAGACTTCCTTTGCTCAATAAAAGCTTCTCCCAACCCAATGTACGGAAAGTGACAGATGGATCAGCAATGGCTGAGAAGCAGTTACACATATCTGGCCAGCATGGTTTTGATTGTATGTTGGGTCATCAGCCAGCCACACACCAGAACTATCATTTCAGGAGGCTGGAAAAGAATTATTCAGTGTCAATGGGAAGGGGGAGACGCCGGAAATGAAATTGACCCTCTGTGTGTGTGTGGCAGGAGGGAGCGATGGAGACAAAGTGGGAGGTGCTGTGTCAGTTCTACTTAAGAGGTTTCCCAGGTCCCTCAGACCTCTTGCTCCTTTCCGTGGAAAGAACATCATTATGTCTTTTGCAGAAATGCTTTCAATAAGGCATCCGTGTAGCTGAAGCTTCAGCCAACTGTCTGAATTTATACAAGAACTCACCAGAAGCAATGCATTCTGGTATTCAGTTTCAATCGTTATTGTACTTGAGTTTTCATAATAAAAATCTCACCGCTGAAATAAATATGTGATGTACAGTGGCCTTCGGGTTATATGTCCATATCTTCAAATAACCCTGTAAATACTTCTTATCTGAATGGGTTTTTTGAACCACACAAGAGATATAACTTCACATGCAGTAAATAATGACGGACGCACTTAAATGTCAGAAAAACAAATACTTAGGTTCAGCACCTGAAAAGATTACATACTTCAGTAAGACCAACAAATCGAAGAGGTCTGTAAGAAAACATGGAAGTGTTTGCTTTTCTGCTTCTCCATCAACACCATTCTGGTACTTTCCTGTATATGCTCTACAATGTACTCTGCTTGACAAAAAGTTTTGACAGTCAGACTCAACAATGCAGTGCAGTATAGGTTCTACGATGATGACGACACTCTATTAACTCTCTCATTTCTCTCTCTCTTTTTTTTCTTCCACGAAGATTCCCAAATTGAATAAGTTGACTCCCCTCAGTTTTCTTTCTCTCATTTTCCCCCTCTGTCTCAGAAGAAGGGGACATTTATAGGTCTGCGTTATTAAGATAGATCTTGGCCATGTCTTACATCTCATCCACTGGCCCCTTGATGAGGTTGGGAGGTGGCGTCAAGGGTTTGTTTTGACAAAACAGTAGAAAGAGTGACAGCCTTGCCTGTGGTTATTTCTAACCATGACTACGCATGCGGCTTTGGGTACTTCTGGGACCTGCTGCCCAGCTGCGTCTGCCTCATTCTCTCTGGTCCTCGTCCTCCCCAGTGTCTCTTCTTCGATGTGGGCTCCCATGAGGTGCACCCCAACTGCTTATAAGCATTCTTACACTAACTGGTGAGGACTGGCTCTTCTTTTAAATTTTTAGGTTTTTCAAAGTTATAAAATATAACATTTCTCCTGCATAAAACCAGGGCCCAGAACATAGTAAGTGCTTATTAAATATGTATTGAATGAATAAAGGAATTTAAAATAATTAGAAAATATGTAGGAAGAAAAATTAAGAACAATCATAAACCCACCCTTCATAGATGAACAATAACACCACATCTTGGTTAAATACTTCTAGGTATTTTCTGCAATTCTAAAAACAAAATTAAGATCAATTTTTGTCTTGATTGTTTTGCTACATGCTTGCCACATCTCTCAAGATGAACAGCTTCCCATGACAGTACATAGTCTTATGCATCATACTTTTTTTTTTTTTTTTTCAATAGCAGAATCTTTCTTTTATGTCATGAATTCATTCAAATGCCTCCTGGGGCCAAAGGTCTATACTTCTTTTTTTTTTTTTTTTTTTTTAATTCATTTTTATTGTTAGACTTGCATCATACTTTTAAGGGCTACATTATAATTCATTTTATAGAATATTGCTATGAATTGTTTATGTTATATTGTTTGAAATTTAGGTGGCTTCTATTTCTTTTCCTTTTGTAAGCAATACTGTATTAAACATCCTTTGTGTTATTCTTCAATTGTTGGATGCAATTGTAATGATTTCTTTAGGATGAATTCCCAGAAATGAAGTATTTATGCTAAAGAATCTGTATATTTTAATACTTGTTACAAGTCATCCAGGGAAGTATCTCTTTGCCTGAGCCCTGAGGCTGATCCATTTACAACTGAAACTCTGAATTGTAACTCCTTTGGAGTCTATGTCATTTAGGACCAATGGGTTATACAGCAGATGATCAATATACAATTATTGAATCAAGTGATTTAAATATCCCTCTCCCATGGCCTCAATTATAGCTACCTCAGGAAATAATTTCCCTTGTACAGCCAAGAAACAGATAAGCAGGAAACTGGAGAGAGAGAGAGAGAGAGAGAGAATAACCTGGTATTATTTCTAAAACCTTAACTCCAACTCAATTAACTACTGTCCGTGGGTCAAATACAGCCTATATATATATGGTCCATAAGCTAAGAATTGTTTCTATGTTTGTAAATCTTAAAAAAAGTCAAGAGAAGAATAATATTTGGTGAATGATATGAAATTTAATTTTAGTGTTCATAAATAAAGTTTTATAGGAATAGAGCTAGACTCATTTATTTACATCCTGTCTAGGGCTGCTTTAGTGCTAAAATGGCAGACTAAGTAATTTCAATAGAGACCATAAGACCTGCAAGGCCTGTAATACTTACCATTTGTCCCTTTACAGAAAAAGTTTGCTCAACCTTCATCTAGATATTCCAAGGTGAGTAATCTAAACCCTAGAAAAACGAAATTTGCAATGATGGTTTCACTAAGTTATCACTCTTAGAGAGTAGGAATTATTAGCACTTCCAGTATGTCTGAGTGAGATCTCACCATCTTTCTGTTGTCTCAGCTCTGACCCCAGCATTCCAGAGGTGAGAACATCTAGCATCTTAAACCCTGGCTCCACAAAGTACTCAGACAAGAGATTTTCACTGTGAGCACTGACAATTTCCCAAGTTCACTGTTTTAACATCATTGGTACCAAGTCCTGAGGGCACGCTTTGGCTAGTGTGGCTGACGAGATGAAGTATGGCTCCCTTATTAACTTGTCAAAGTGCAGTGCAGCTGCATCATTTGCTCACCCATTTGCTTAACTTAAATAAAGGTTGGTGGTTAGGCTTCTGTTGCATTGTGCTCTCTTGCTAATTATCAGTGTATTTGTTTTAGAGACAATTAGCCACCTGGTTCATTTTCCCAGTGAAGTCAGGTCATCATGAGTTACATCTGCTTTCAGGCCTCCTCAAGTCCAAGACATAATAAAAAGATGATGGCTATGATTATAAAAAGCGTGCGGGGTTGGGCATCAGTGGTACAGCATATTGAATTCCCAAGGAGAATTGAGTTGAATCATTGTGCTCACGGAAGCCCTTCTCTGCCAGTCACAAAAGAAGGATGTGAACTGAGAACTCTCATGCCGAGCCGGAAGTCCTTTAGCAAGTGAGGAGAGTTCTGTGTTTGCAAAGGTAGGAGCTAACAATGGCAAAACGCAGTGAGACACGATTCCTCCCGAGGGCGCTGTGCTGGTACCACGAATAAGTGACAAGTGAGCACGTCTTACTGCTCGCAGAATTTACATAAAACTGAAGTTGTTCAGACCTGTGGGTGTTGCCTTTTAAAAGAATGTGCCTGATAATGTGACATAATAGTATGCAAAATACACATTTGCTTTTATAATCCCATATGCTCTGGCAAAACTTAGCATTTCGGAGCTAAGACTTTATTATGCTGGGTCCTCACTGAATCACATGGATGATGGAGATGCTGTTTGTGCTTGCTGAATTCGGGGAGTTGAGGGTCTCTGGCATTGAAGCAGCTTGTGTTCCGAGGATGTCACTTGACTACAGAGTGGGAAATCAGATTTACAAGGCTTAGTGCGTGTAATTAGCCCAGGTCATCGCTGTGGAGGGCCTGGAACTGGATTCGAAAGCCTGAGAGTGAGTTTTACACAGTTCACTTATCTGCTTTAATATTACGAAGACTGTAAAGTGAGGCTCAGTGTTGTCAGAGATTTAGCATCTGTAAATGTCACAGGTAACAGGACACACTCGGAAGACCTTTCACCCTGTGCACCAGGGTGGAATGTAACAGATAAATGTTTCACACAAAAAAATTAGTGAGTTGCTTAGACACCAGAAGAAATTTCAGTTGACGTAAAAGTTCACAACATCCACAAAATTCTAGAGATTACGGTGCTCTTCACAGAGACACAAATGACCATTTACAACATATCATCCAAGGTGAATTCACAAAGATAATGTAAGCCGAAACCCAGCTCGGTGCTTTAAAATTGGGTTTTCTAACGTTAATCCTGGCAGAACCGATTCTGTGGCCTCCTAGTTTGGGGCTAACAGGGGTCCAGCCGAGCCAACTCAGCTAAGTCCAAAGTTTATGTAGGATTCTGGGGAACTTGAAATATGCTAATGATCTTTGTGAAATTCACATTTCCCAAACTTATGAGATGACAGAACCCGTTTGTCCTGAGCTTCGGGCAGGAATAGTGTTCTGACGGAGGCCTGTTGTGAAACATGGCCCCAAAGTGTTTGCTCTAACTCAGGGCTTTCTTACAAACCTGAGAGCATGCCCAAGGGCACAGTTAGGGGTCCGGGGCTTGCAGAATTGAGCAGGTGGGCTGGCAGCAGCTCCATTTCACCTACTCATTGTCCTTTTCGTCTTTCCCTCTTGTAAGGGCTTGGTCTTTCCTTAACCACGAGTCTGACATCTGAGTGTTTCCACTTTTAAACTTTTTTAAATTGCTGCCTCGGAGCCTTAGGGTATGCTTGAAATGCTAGGAAATAATTTTGCTACTTGAATTGAAAAGTAAACCCACAAGTTCTGACCACCTGCCTAAAATTCATTCATCTGAAGATAAATTGTGTGGTACAAAGGGTGTACAAGTGAGTGTGACGGGATGGGGTCGCCCCAATGTCCTAATGCTGGAGAAAGCAATTTGGCCTGATGGTACATCACCACCTGTGGCATGTGAGTCTTAACCATCTTAAAGTGTTTGCCAGTTACATAAGAGAGTCTGGAACATAAATAATGTGGACCGAGTGCGAATGCAGGACCACAGAGGTTACTGTTTTTTTGCACACTGATTCGCAATACTGGCATTTTAGAGAGAGGAGTCTAGGGACCGCAGCTCCATCCGAATGCATTTCTGTTGTCTGGGTCTATTTTTGCGTTATGCTTTTTTGCAGATTTTCACAAGCAATTGTAAACTTGATCCTGATTAGCAATTATGATTTACTTCAATTGGCTCCACTCATTAAGCTATTTAAACTTAGATTTAAAGAATAATATCTACTTTGTTCCTTTACACAATTTTGGGGGGGAGAGGGGAGGAATAAAAGCATTTAAAATGCATTTCTTGGCAGAGAACAGTTGATGTAAGACACTAAAGCTTACTGTACCTTTAATACACACATTTTTTTCTTCTTCTTTGAAAAGGACTTTGAATGAGAACAAAGCCCAGACTGTTTTTAAGTGAGAGGAAGAGTGACTCCTGATAAAAGCCAATTAGAAAATGAATATATGCTATTTATAATATTTAGACTTGAGAAAATGTGTGTCTTAAAAAAATACATGTTTATATAATCATATATCAGCAGCCTCAGGGTTTTAACCTACTAAAAGCAGCTAAAGATGGACCAAAAGGATGTCATTTATGGAAGCTTGAAAGAGAGAGACAGGGAATGGTTTTGTCTGCTCTCCAGCATGCTGTGCAGAAGAGGCTGGTTCTCAGACTCCTAAATGGGTGTAGCTTGGATTCAGGGTCTGTGTGAGGACATGGCACCCCGGGGCCTGGCAAAATGCTGTCTTGGAACCTTATTCTTCAAGGCCATCACCTTGCACCCTGCTGGCCTCCATCTCCTCAGGTATATAACTGAGCACATAGTGGTTATGGCCCTGTGAGGCCTTCAGGAGTGACTTGAAGGAAACATAGTACATTCATGAATTTCTCAGGTGTATGTTTTAATCAAAATTAGAAAGTCTTAACATGTTGAATTCAATAAACTACTAGATACTGGGCAATATGCTGGAATGATTATTTGAGTTTGCATATTAAGAAGTAAGGGTTGGAAAACCCCAAAAGTCTCCACAAGTGTTTGCATTGTATATATGCTTGGGGAAACACAGGGCAATGAAAACATTTTTATAAAAACAAAGCAGAAAGAATTTTCTTCCTATGGCAGATGATGTCATGAAATTCAGAAGTTTACAACGGATTAAAAATTTTTTGTTTGCTTTAGTTGCTGAGAGATTTACACTAAATCTGATATTCATTTAAATGTTTGGCATGTTGATTGTCGTTTTATTTTTGTACATGATTTTTAGGTTTTTATTTGTATTTCACACCCCTATTGCTTGGTGCTTTAAAAAAATTAACAGACTTTACAAATATTTTGCTTATTTTAAGTAACTGGTATAGACAATTAGCATTTAAAATTCATTCCAAGGCCAAAATACAAACAAAATCAAAAGACAGCAGTATTCTGTTGAAGATGCTTCCGTATCATTTCCTTTATTATCTGGGATCTTCTGACAAGGTTTCTAAAACTCTTAAAATGCAGTGTCTCTTCAGTAAAGACACCTTCAGAGATGATGATTATTATTACCCCTGAGTGGGCTGAGCAGATGTGCTGTTTTAAATGGGACAGAAAACAACAGTCCTGTCCCATTTCACACAGTGCACGTGGTCAGGCTGCCCCTCATTGCCACCCTGATTTTTCTTCCTCCGGTCCAGACCATCACATGTTAAAGTATGTTCAATTAAAGAAACACCTTTTCTCTCCCCTTGCAGTCCTTCAAAAACATCCATCTTCCACTTCTATGGTTGGGATGGGAGCCCCTAAACTTGGTATGTTGACATCCTAACCCCCAAGGTCATAGTATTTGGAGGTAAGCCTCTGGGAGGTGATTAAGTCATGAATTCAGAGCCCTCATGAATGGGGTTAGTGCCCTCATAAAAGAGGCTCCAGAAAGATTCCTGCCTCCGTGAGGACACAAGAAGTTCGCAACCAGGAAGAGGGCCTCCATCCAACCATGCTGACACCCTGAGCTCGGACTTCCATCCTCCAGAACTAGGAAAAAGTAGGTGTTTGTTTATAAGCTACCCAGTCTGTGCTATTTTTGTTGTAGTGTCTTGAACTGACTGAGACACTCACAGAAGGTCCAGCAGTGAAGTACTCACTGGTCAGAACTTTAGGCCCATGGGGAGGTCACTGGGTACACTCCCACTCATCAATCCCATCCCAGAAAAGCATGAAAATGCCCAGTTCTAGAAAGTGGCCTTTTCCCACAGTGTCCACATAAATGTTCTAAAAAGGAGAGGGTGGTGTGAAGCAGGCTGGAGTTGGATCTCAAGAATCCAGCAAGGGAAAACCAGTAATAAGGACCCAGATTCGAACTACCAGATGTTTAAAAGGGAAACGCTCGGAGAATTGGAATGTGCTTCCATTCAGCATCAAGCATCACATTATAAAATAAATATTTACAAAAATAGAAAAAGGATAAAGGTAAGGGAAAAAACGAAAAGAATGCCTAAACTGTTCAACGGCTGCTGTTGATTCTTGATAGATATCAATCACATCTCCTGCCTCCATTCCCAGTTCTTTTGGAGCTGGGTTATGAGAAATTCACTGACCTTCAAGCAGAAACCTGAAATTAAGTTCACTGGAATCCCCTGATGTTGATAGTATGACGTTTTGAGTTTCTTGACATGTTTGTCATCTTCACCTTGAAGTGGCTCTCACAGCTGTCCTTGTGCATTGACTTTGAGTTTAAGGTACTTTTCTTTCTTACCCACCCATTCCTCTGGTGAAGGTTTGCTTCCTGGTCAGATGTTGTGGCCGTGGCTCCTCCCTCCCGAATCCTCATGGGGACAAGCGCCAGAAGACAGGATCCTGCACAGGAGTTACACATCACCTCTGTTTCCTTCCACACCTCCCCTGGCACAGCGTCTTTTCCTGTAAGAGTCTTGAACCTTTTTAAGAAGCAGCTACAAATAGGAATTATAGTATGATGTGGAGGATTGTGTTCAGGCAGCGTGGCTTAGAGGTTAGGTTGCAGACTTTAAAAGGACACACTCTAGGTTTAAATTCCAGGCCTGCCATTTGCTAACAGTGTGACCCTATGCATGTCACTTCATCTCTCTAAGCCTTAGTTTCCTCATCTTTCAGTAAGAGTGATCTCTTCACAAAGACGTAGAGAGAGGGCAATACACTATGTAAAACACTTAGCACAGTCTATGGTAAGTTCTAAATACATTTTCACTGATCCTGTGATCATTGACACTGGGGAATAAGAGAGGACTATGAGACCTAGTTGTTGTCCTGAACAAATGTACAGGCCTTAGTCACATCCAGACAAGTCAACACGTACATTCTATGTGATGATTAGGGAGCAAAGCAAAACAATGTATTGGAATAGAGTTATGGAAACCAATGTGATTTTTTAAAAAGATGACAGTGTAGAATGACATAAATAGAGAAAACTTAGTTGCGAAACTAAAACTTGAGCTGGCCTCTAAGTGACAAGAAAAGTTTGATAGGCGAATGGAGTAGAAAAGACCATTTTGGTAGCAGGCATGTGGGAATGAGCATATAGAATAGGTAGGGAACCCAAGAATCTGGACCAAAAGCACCAGACAGTTTGTGTTGGGGAATATGTCGTGACAAACGTGTGGTACATGCTTCAAATCAACTTGTAGATGGAGGAGGGAAGATACTTTTGAATGTGTAAAATGAGACCTAATGATAGAGGGACTTGGGTGTAAGAGGTGTTTGAACTCATTGAATAGCAAAAGGCAGGATTATAAAATAACATTTTAGGAATACTATTCTAAAGAGGTCACCATGGCAAACTAAAGCAAAAAGAACCTGGAAGCAGAGAGGTCAGTTATCAGACTATGGTGATAAGAAAAATCCCAAGATCTGAACTGTTGGGATTTGGGGGTGAGAATAGCCAGAGGAAAGAATATCACTAAGACAGAGGAAAATAGATCTTTCCCCCAATCACTTTCTATCTCCTTGTCATGTATTATCTTCCAAACACTTTCTACAACGTGCAATCCTTTGTTGACTTATGTGTTTACTTGCTCATTGTCTACCTCCTCCTCTAGAATATCAGCTAGAGGGCAGAGAACTTACTGCTCCTAGAACATGGCCTGATGTGTAAGCTGTCGATGGGGTACAGGGCAGGATGCACTTTGAAGCTATAGGTTGTTGTAGGACTACAGTGTGGACTCACAGAACCAGGAAGGTTGGGACATGCTGATTTGGGAAGAAATGGTGACAGCTTCCATGCTTCTACCCATTTTTTTTGCTATAATACTCATTGAATGTTTATGTGATAGCCATTCAGACCAGTTGTTAGGGCCCAGACTCTGGCATTGGGTCCCAGGCTCTATCGGGTTTTGCCTATGAAGGAACTTTGGGCAAATTATGCTTTTAGTCTTAATTTCCTTATCTATACAATGGGATGATAATAAAACCTGCCTCACAAGATGGATGTGAAAACTGAGACGTGTGTGGTAAGCTCATGGTACAGCGCTTGGCATTACTAAGGGCTTGTTAACAGCAGCTCTTGTTATTATCGTGTGCCAGGCATTGTGCCACTGCGTTGATGTGACAGTGAGACAAAGCGATGGACATATTTTACAAGCTATCAGTTACACAAACTTGTTCTTTACATGAGACATAAGAGCAAATTTGCTTTGATTTCATTCCTTGTCGTGTTGGGTTGCAACTGCTGCCATGTAACTGTAAAAGGCAGCAGTCTCCACAGCTATTCCAGATAATTCTGCAAGGGACTCAGGAAAACAGAGGAACTTACTATCAAGAAATGAGACCTGGCGTATAGTTTTTCTAGAAGGCACCATGAAAGAAGTTGGAAACAATTTTTTCTTATTTTTCATTTCATTTTTGTAACTCAAAATAATGCTAGAAAATAGATGGTAAGATAATTTCAAAGTCAAGTGCTTATTGACGTTTTCTTGTTTATAAACAGTTTGAATATTTAAATCTCAGTCACTGTGCTATGCAGGCACTATGTTATAGGTAGCTGTGCTGGACAGCAGGAAAAACTAAATAACAAAACTCCATATATCTGGTAGAATAATGAGAACAAGAGCTTGATAATAATCCTGGGTACTTTTTTACTATTAACAAGATTTTTAAAAGTATTTCTGATATAAAAGAAAAAAAAGGGAGTTTCATTGCTTATGACATTTCTGCTCAGTGTCCTACTAATGGTTTATTTTTAAAGAGTAAACTTTAATGTGCAAAAACTAGATTAATTGGAACCGTAACAGTAGAATGTTGGAACTGAAAAGGAATTTAGGGATAATTGTCATCTTGTAATTCTGTAGACAATGAAACCCAGAGACTGAATGGGTTTCCCTCAGGGCCACACAGCCTCTGAGTGGCAGAGATCAAACTAGAACCCATGCCTCCTGACTCTTAACCCAAATCCCTTCCCTTTCACCAGGTTAGTGACCTGTGTTAAAGGGGCAAATGTCCAAATAGAGGGCACATTAAATCACAAGGCAAATGACCATCGACCATCACACTTCCATGATGGTTTCTGTGATCTGCACTTATCCGAACTTGTCTTGTTCATCCAAGTCCCAGTGTACCTACTGACATATTCCAGGGACACTGTACTCAACAGGGTCTCTATCACAGCAAATGGCACCATCATCTATTCTCTTGGCTAAGCAGGACACTGAGCCTTATAAAGATTTCTCTTTCTCCTCCCAGAACCAATTACTTAATAAATCTCACTGTCCTCCCCTTCCACAGACCTTGAATCTGTCCCCCCTTCTCCATCTCCACTCCCTCTGCCCCTGAGAAAGCCATCCTCATCTCTCCCTTGCCGTGCTGCCGGAGCCTCTCGCCAGTCCCCCTCTCCTCTCCTCGCCCCGCCTCCCACCTTCCTGCTCAGTCTGTTCTTCACATGTGGAGAGAGTAACCACCCTAAAATCAAATCCAAACTCCTTTTACTGGACACATAAAGTGCTGCAGAAACCAGCCCCTGATCATCTCCCCAGCCTCATTGTTCCTCCATTCTCTCCCTAAATCCCCTTCCCCATGATGAACTCGGATATTTTTCCAAGTGTGCCAAGCTCTCATACATCTGGGCCTTTGTACTTGCTATTCTCTTTGCCTTGAATACTCTCTCGTTATACCTTTATCTGGTTAATTTCTAATCATCCTTTAGCTTAGCTTAGTTAGATATCTCTTCTTCTGCCCACTTAGCCCCTCTACCTGTTTGGGTAGACTCCTCTCCACTCCAAGAATGAGAAACATGTCCCCATCATGGCACTTACCACACCTCATTGTAATTGTCTTCTTTTGTTTTCCCTCTTTAGCCTATTACCACCATGTGGGATGGAAATCAGGTCCAACTTCTGTGGAGAGTCCGCATCACCTATTGCAGTTCCTGGCACAAATGGCTGGTGAATAAATGAATAGAGGAAGGAATTAAGCTGCTTTTCATTTCCTAAATTTTTTGGGTGAGATTAAGAGAGATTGAGTTGAGTGTGAGAATGGGTAAGGAATGGTTCAGAAGGAAATAGCCCAGATTGGAGTTGGGGAGGAGGCAGAGCAGCGTGTGCTCCTCTACCTAACAGAGTTCTAATAAAGAACAAAGTTGGGAAAAAGAAAATAGGATGCTGGGTTAAGGAATGATTTGCAGTTTTATCAAGTAAGACGTTGAAATCAGAGACTCCTTATTCTACATGAATCATCAGTGTTTACTTCTGTGTATGTCTAAAATTTTCCATAACCAAAAATCTTAAAAATATATTCCTTGGCTTAGAATTCCAGGAAATTGGAGAAACAATCATTTGATCAAGGGCAAATGCTTATTTAATCAGCCAGTGGGTACTGGGGATGAAAACCCTATTAATTGATGATTTTATATGGAAAGTGTTATCTGAGTACTTGATGATTGAGGAACTTATATTGAGAGGAAGGACTTAACATCAGTTTAATCATTTGTTGTTAAGAAAAGGAATAATAGTCTTTGTTATATGATATTTTTTAGGGTTTATCTGTGTGTATTTTGACAAAATTAAAACAAAATTAGCATGTGGTGATATGTATCTTTAACCATGCAAGTTTGTTTTGTAATAATTATTTTTGAACTTCTGAAAGGAAGCCAGGAATACTGTTTTAAGTGGATGATTATTACATAAAAATCACATCATAGTCTCAGTTCCCATAAGAATTTTGTTAAGCTATTTTCTGAAGGCAAAACCAAGATTTTAATAGGTTTTAGCTGATAAAGTGGGAGTTACTTGGACATTTTAACATGTCATTACTTAAACAAGTTAACAAAATTTGTACATGTCTATATGTTTGTATTCTAGATAGCTTCTATAGTGCTTTTTTAAATTATCTAGCTTTCACAATTTTTCTTTTACTATGTGAATAAAATTATTTGCAACCAGCACAGTTGTATTGAGTCGAGGGTATTATCAGGGTACTTATTCTCTACATGTTCCAGCCAAACCGTGTTTGTGGAAATGAACTTACTCTTTCAAGATAGGATGTAAAATCCACTTCCAGTGGGTCCTCATAAGGCCAACACAGTTTCTCCTGGTCATTTTAGCCAGAGCCAAAATACATTTGACTCATAGTTTGGTCTCTCATTCTGGTGATTTTTCTCATTTTTCATAATTTATCTACTGCTGTCAAGAGCAATCATCATCTTCCCCAGAGACTAGTAAATACTCTTTTAAGCCAATGGATTTATAAAAGGTGGAATCTAATGATTCAATTTATTTGAGCAGATTCATCAAATGCTTCTTAACTGTAAGGCACAGTAGAAGATATTCAAGGATGCAAAGGGAGCAATCTTTGACCTGAAGGAACTTGCTGTCGAATTATGGACAAAAAGGAAAAATGTACACACATGCAATTATTCTTTCTTTCTCCTAACTGGATATAGTCTATAAGAGACAAAACCTCTATACTAAACTCTTATTGAAGGAAGATGTGATGGTACTCAAAACCAACCGGGGTTTATACAGAATGAAGAGAAATGGGTGTTTGCTATCACTCCATGATCTATCAGAAGAGATACTGCTGCAGATAAACATATTTTTATATCTTGCTCCAGAGAAAGCAAGGTTGCTGTGTCAACCTCACATATCTAATTGCTTTAGAAACTAATACATTTTGGGCTTAGGAAATTTCTTGCTAATCAGACCATTAAAGTTCAGTCAATTGAGGATTCTGAAGGGATTGTCCTATAAAACCTCTATTTGACATGAAATATTGAAATTGCTGATTTGTCTCAGGGGAACTAAAACATCAAGTTTATTTATTTATATATACTTTTTTGCAATTTTGGAAGAGGCCATCAAGAAGAGGTGACTGCTGATTGACCCTTGAGCTGGCCCTGGTCAATCAGGTGCACCTCACCCTCTCTCGTGTCCTTGGAATGTGCCTTCTGCTGACTGTTCCCACAGTGGGGGCCGTTTTCAAGGACACAGCCTGGAGGGAGCAAGGTGTTGTTGAGACTATCTGGAGCTGGATGGCCTCGATATAAACTTTTAAGACTCTGGCAGCAAGTGTGGAGATCTACTCATCTTGCAGTTGCTCAAAACAAGCCTCATACGTAAGTGTCTTTGCTCGTTAAGCCTGCCACCTGCCAATCTGGAGTGATCTGCCGTTCTCTTTGGTCTCTCCTTGCCCTCCATGTATGAGGGCCAGTTTGCAAGCCAACAATTGGTGGGTCCGCCAGGATACCCAAGAAATGGGTCTTAGAAAAGAGGCATCCATGGGGGAAATCCCAAACTGGCCATCGAACTCTCCATAGGGAGGGGTGGCGCCCATAGATGTTAGATGCTTGTGGATTGCTGCCTGAGTACAGGGATGCCCCCCAAATGCCAACTGGTCTAATGTGCTTGTCTGAGGAACTGCAAAGAGTGCCCTGTGACAAGGAAGGGAAAAGCGTGGCTGCCGCAGTGGGCTGGCCTTTACTGTGGGCAGCTTGGCTAAAGCCCAAATTGGAAAGTGGGAAGAAGAGCTGAGGTGAGAGAAGGACATGCAGTGATCCACTACTCTGCAAGCCTTAGGACTAACAATCAAGGTGAGAGGGCTGGGGACTACTGTTGCACATTGTACCTGGAATGGAGCATGCACCCCGAAAAGAGGGGAGATGGTGGGTGTCCTGTTCTGGCGTATCCCATCCTTGGTCCATCTCCTCATGCCCGCCAGTGCTATCTCCCTGAGCCAACATGTACGGTAGGCACAGCCAGGTCAAGTTCCTAAAGGTACCACCTTCCTTCTCTTATCTTTCATTTCTTCTTGCCTTCTGTGCAGGGGGGGCTCATTTGTGGACCAACAGGCAAAATGCAATTTGAATTCTAGCACTTATTTTAGCTTATTTTCACCATGTTTTGTTTAAAATTTGCTTTTTTTGGAATAATCACTACTTGTAAGAACTTAATAAGGTATGGGCAACACTCCTGTGTAGTTCCAACTAAACTATTAATATTTAGAAAATAAAGCAAATAGTAAAAGCGTTGTATATCTAAATCTAAATGTGATTTTAAATTTAAACTATTAATATATCTGTATACATGAATTGTATATTCATGTATCTGTATTTTGTATAACACTCATAACCATAGGCATTCTTAAACCATAGAATTGCCCTTTGTATGCAGATTTCCAATGAGGTACAAACATTTTTTGGAAAAATATAAGCCCTCTGGATTCTTAATTTTTAAATACAACAATAATGTGATACTTAATGCAGAAGGAAGCAGAACCCTTCCATTGCCTATTTAAGGTTAGCAATAACACACAGTAAATGCAGTGTGGAAGGCTGAATTATTGCCATGACCTCATTGTAGCAAAGTATAATTTCCCACCCTCGGACCTTGGACTTGATTGTGTAAGTTGTTTTAGCCAAAGTGATGTTAGTACACATGATACAAGTGGAGGCTTTGTATGTGCTTGCATGATTGGGCTTGTCTATTTGCACTTCAGTGTTCATCAGTGGGGACAGCATAACTCATTAGCCACTGCTGCTAGAATGAGAAATGAGGAGCTGGCCACGTGTCCCTGGAATAGGTCTAAACCTAACCTGTAACCTGGAGCCCATAGTCCATCCTAGCTCAGCCACATAACAGCCCACCTGCTGTTGATAAGTTGAGAAGAAATGATTGTTGCTTCCACTGCATGAGTTTTAGGGTGGTATGTTATTCAGCATTATTGTTTCAATAACCGATGAATAGAGGTAATCTCCAGAGATTTTTTTTTCTAACTCCACGCAGAGCTATATGACTATAATAATTTCTAAAATTATTACTTTTTTGTAAGTGTCTCCAACAGTATTTTGCAATGTAACTTGGATATTTAGAGGTTTTAAATAAGAATATCTTTTCTGTAGATTGGAAGAATGAAGTTGGTTTTTTTACAAAAAGACTTGCTGAGGAACCTCTAGATATGTATGTATTACTTTCTGTCTTCAAATGGTATAAATGTTGACTAGAAATTATTGTGCAGTCAGAATTTGGAAATTTGATACTTAGAGGCATTCTGAAATGCAGGAAGTGAGTTTGTTTGAAGCTCAAAGTTTTCCAAAATGCTATGCTGCTTTAAGAAAAATTCTCCTCTTAAGTTTGAGGAAACTTTTCACTCATAAGCTTTCTAATTTTCCAAGTAGAAAAAAAAATCATATCACAAAGAATGCAAGTGTGAGGAGCAGTTAGTTCCAAACTGCCTGCTGCTTTTCAGCTAGGATTGTGTGCAGTTTATGTCAAAACACTTCAGCAAAGAAATACAAATACAGACTAATGTTTGACTTCTTTTGTTGTGTTGAACTGGAGCCAGCAAAAGTATTTATATATAAATCCACTTGTGAAATGAATAACCCTCTCAATGTGACTTATATGTTAAAGGCTTAAAGAGAACTCAGGTTGATTGACAGAAGCTACTGCTCTTACGATGTCAAAATGTATGACTCTGCTTATGTGGAAACTTTAAAATTCATTCTTTTCACTCAGGGATGTTTACCTTCTAATTCAGTGCTACTGCATTAGCAATGAACATTTATTTGCCCTACTATGTGTATTGTGAAGCATAAGCCTTCAATACACCTGTTCTTATTCTTGTCTTTAAAAACTTGAGGGAAAACAAATCCCCCTGAACCCCAAGAGTATGCCCAAACATTTACTTAGACACGCCTGAGGGCAAAATAAACGGCTCTGCTCTTTTAAATACTTGAATACAATGTAGGTAAAAAGAGGACCCTGTCAGATGGAGTCAGATATTATCCTCCTGACTAACAGGAATATTCTACAAAACCCTGTGTTCTCCTCCTTCATTCTGTGAGAAACTAAGACATGTTTTCTGCATTTGTGATTTACATGAGCTCCTGTGGATGGAACTAATGTAAAAGAGCACTGGCACATCAAATGTCTTGGAGACCGTGTAGGAATGCCATGTCTCCATTTTTCAAAAGCTGCATCCTTCTAGTTTGTTGAACTTCAGTACCTTGTTTAAATTTTTATTGCATTCCCACATAGTGTTATGCATAAGTATATCAGAAATGCCACAGCGGATTAAGCCAACGGTCCATCTTGCCTGCCTCTGAGAGCCGTTTGTAGGGAGCGAAGGTTGTCTTTCTCGACGTCACGGAAAACATTAGGGATCGACTGTATGCGTTTCCTGCCTCACTTCCACATGCCACTGCACAGCCAGCGTCTGAAAATTTTCCTAAACCTTTTAAAATTTATTTATAGTTTTACCTTCTGTTGTTCTTTGGGAATAAGAAGATCACTGAATAATTTGGATTTAAAAAATCACTTTCTTTTTTTTTTTTTTTTTTTTTTTTTTTTTTTTTTTTTTTTTTTTTTTTTTTTTTTTTTTTTTTTTTTGTAGTATGTGGGTAGCTCCCTGGCTGGGAATCGAACCCAGGCCGCAGCGCTGACAGTGCCAGCTCTGAAGGCTTAAGCCACTACACCATCAGGGAACTCCCTCCAAGGCCTACCATTTTGAGATTTGATGAGTAAGTTCTTGTTTACAAAACTCGTCTCATCACAATTTTCTAGAATTTAATTATGTAATTATTAATGTAATTCTGCTTCAAAAATGGTCCCCAATGATCCCCAAATCATGGTATTCATGCCCGTGTGTAATTCCCTTCCCTTATTCCTAGACTAGACCTAGTGATTTACTTCTAATAAGTAGAATATGGCAAATGTGATGAAATAGCAATTTCAAGATTAAATTATAAAAGACTGTGACTTCCATTTTTCTTTCACTGTTTCTCTCTGACTCTTCTCATGTGCTCGTTCTGCTGAAGCAAACCTACCATGCTGGGAGCTGCTCTATGAGTGGTAGGTCCAGGCAAAGATCTCAAGGTGGCCTCAGGCTGACAGCCAGCAAGAAACTGAGGACCTCAGTCCAATAGCCCTTGAGAACTGGATCCCGAATACAGTCATGTAGGGAGTTTGGAAGCTCATTCTTCCCCAGCTGAACTTTCAGATGAGGCAATAGACCCAGCTGACATATTGATTACAGCTTTGTAGGAGACCCTAAAGAGAAGTGGGTATTATTGGGGACCACTCATATGTCTTGTATCCATGGCAGTTTACCTACCAAGCTTTGTTGGTCTTGAATAGACTTGCATTTCTGAGGCCCTGAGCTGGGATTTGCCAATAGACTCAATTGTGTTCCATGTGATGATGATCCAGAAAGCTATCGCAGGCTTGTTCACATGGTACTGTCAGGGTCCCCAGAAAATAAAGAGAAGCAAGGCCTTCTGAGTCCTAGGCTTGGACCTGAAACATCTATTACTCGCACCACCTTCTATTGGCCAAAGTATGTCACAAAGCCAGCCCAGACTCATCGGGTGGGGAAACAGAGCCTACCTTTTGCTGGGAGGAAATGTAAATTTAATTGCAAAGAACGTGGATACAAGGGAATGGATAATTGTGGCTATATTTGCACCTACCCCAGTGGACATGATTTAACATAGAGTCTCCTCCCTCTACAAGTCAGAATGCTGTTACACTAAGTGGTACCACTTGTCATCAGTGTTATACTTCTAGTGTTGGGTTCTCATTACAGTTTTGCACCTCACCATCTGTGCGACTCTGTGCCTCAGTTTACTTATGTGTAGAGTGAAGCTGTTAATAAGCTCTAATTCACTGGGTCATTGTAAAGACTTAATGAAATATTATACATAATGATCCTAGGACTAATGTGTTCAAAAATTGTTAGGTATTATTAACAAGATTATGCTGTTTGTAACAATTATTTACTTTCATGTTTATTTCTCTGCCAGACCTAGGCTCATTGAGGGAGAAATCTTTATGCATTTAATCTTTCATCAGAAATTATTGAGCATCCTTATATGTGAGGAGTTAGGCAATAACTGGCCCCTGTGGGACATAAATTATCACTGTGTTATTTTTACCACCATGTGTTTGCATTTCTATATCTTACTTCCTTAAACTCCTACCCTGACCTTTTTCATCTTTGCTTTTTATTTGTTGTTATTTTGCTATTGTTTAAATCTTAGGAATATTTTCAAACATCTTTGGTGGTCTCAATTGCATCTACTGGTTAACCTCACATGTCATAGGAGATTAGTAGGGCAGTGACTTTTGTTTCTGTATTTTCCAGGGACTCTGTGTACTTCCTCTGTTTCTCAGTTTGTGGTAGAAACTGAATTAGCCAAATGGTGGTGTCATTCATCTGTTCCTTCACCAGGCAAAGGGGAGCAGTGGGGACCCAAAGTTGTTGGATGGATTATTTCAGTCATTTTCAGCAGGTAGCAAAGCCACTGGGTGCCTCAGTTTCTCATTTTTCAATTGGAAATGCTAACTACCCTACTTGTCTGGAGTGTCGTAGTGAAAAACAAATTAAAGAATAGAAACGAATTAAAAAAATGTCTTGACTGATATCTGTAATGGGAATGTCACACTTTTTAAAGAGCAAGAGTAGCAAGACCGGTAGAGGTCAGAAATTGGCAAAGACCCAATGAATTCTAGGCAGCAAGAGGTATTTGTGTTGGTCTAAGGATTTTTGAAAAATAAGGGTAAAATTTTATTTAATAGAATGCTTCCATTCCTGTGTGATCTTTCCCAGCTTTTTTTCCTACTTCTTGCATCTAAATCCAGGCTGAACATGAAAGCTTCTTTCTATATGATGTAAAATCACTGTTGTAGTAAATATAAAATGTTGCATGTACTTCATTTTTGTAAGTACAATGTGTTCTGCTTCACTTTTATTTTACTCTATTAGGCATGCAGCCTATTTGCCAGGGTGAGTTATCTCCTCTTAGAGTTTGGTTATATACCTAGTCTAGTTTGTAAACAGAATTTCCATTAAAAATGAATTACTTTCCCTTAGAGCTTATTGATGGGGCTGACACATTACTAAATTTCTTTTCTGAGCCAAGATTTGTCACCTTGATCAAAAGTTCACAGGATGCAGTTTGTGATCATTCTAAAGGTACAAGTGGTGTGTGCCCTGCAAACGGTTTTCTTAGTGGCACACTCGCCTTTGATTTTTGTCTTTAAAGCAATTTACTAGCAGGAACAAAGAAATAGCAACTCCATACTGATTCCTCATATAGTCTTGGCATTCATTTAGAAAGAAGTGTTCTCTGATAGAGTTTGGAACAAAGACTGCGTACACACATACAATGAGTCAAGCATTTGATTGTGAAAGCGTGGGATCCCAAAACAGTAAGCCAAAAATGTGATATTGAATGCTGGGCGGAGAGGTCATATTGTAAGTCTTTTGATGTCCTGTCCATGACACAGTCAGGCCTTCCTACGATTAGTAGTTAATTAGTCCTCAGTATCTCTAGAAAAGGAAGAGAAGACCATTGGTTTGGTGAGATCATCTGGTCACTTTTTTCAATTTTACCAATAAAAAAATGGTTAAAAAGGGTTTTCCCCCCACTGATTATGAAAGTAATACATGCTCAGAGTAAGAAAGAAAAATAATCAAAAAATATAGAAAATTATCTTTGAGAATAGAATTGGGAAGAATTGAGGATGATGTCCCAAGCAACTGTAATTAGTTTTTATTTCTGAGTTTAGACACAGATTGCTTGTGGTTCAAAGTATTTGACTATTTGGGGCTTATGAGGTTCAGTGGGGAGTAAGATAAGGTAATTTCCATGACTTCTGAGGGAACAAAAGGATTTCTTGGTCAAGTATTTGCCCCAGTTTTCCGAACTAATTAGCATTTATAATATCCTAAGCGTCATTGTTCATGGCATTTCCCACACAAACCCACCTCCCCTCAGTTCCTCAAAGTGAGTGACACTAGGAGAGAGAAGCCATATGGAATAGGCACAGAAAAAAGCAAGTGTTCTGAGATGAGTTTGGAAGGTTTGTTCTCACAGAAACAAGGGAGGTCACGATCAGTAAGGCTTGAGCTGAACATTCTGATTTTCAGGAGGAAAGAAAACCTTTTTAAAAAAATTTTTTTTATGTTGAACATCAGTAAATGATGAGTAGTTCACTGGAACAGAATAAAGTTGTGCTAAGTTGAGAGCAGGTCTATAAAACAGCCACACGGGAAACAAGAAAAGGAAACCATCTTCGAAATTGTGCTCTTTATAAAAAGAGAAGTGAATAAACAATAATGATTATTCACCGAAGGGTGAGAGATGATAATGGCTGAATCCATCATTAGGTGCTCAGCTAGAGAGCTGCCTACCGTGCCATCCCTGGCCAGGGAAAGTGCGAGCCACAAATAATGGGGATAGGGGGACAGCAGTAATCAGTGGGAAAGACACTCACAGACCAAGGCTGCCTGTCACCCCTACAAGGTGAGGCTTGGGAGGGAGGAGTCTGTGGAGACATCACAGCTTAAACAGCCTAAACAGAAGCGTAAGGAACCAAAGGTGCTAGAAATAAGCACTCATTTTCTGCCTGGGCATCTTTCAGGCCTTTGGAAAAAATGATTTTATACTTTTTTATTAGTAGTTTTACACATTTTCCAATGTGCGTTACAAAGCTCCCCAAAGTGTTTTGATCCCTGCTACGTGTGTTAGTATCAATAAGGGGTTTATTCATATAGCAACTGTCGGAGAGGAAGAAACTTTCCCTACCCTCAAGGTTCTTTCACTGGTATAATAATCAAATGGGCATGTGACAGATTAGAAAGTGACCCAATTATGTATGGGGACCCCACATCCTTGATAGAGTCAGAGATCCTACATACATGAAGGGTTCAGAGACGGGAAATTAGGTATACGTGACATTCTCAGCTAGGGATGAGGCTTCAGGAGGTCACTACGGGGAGACCCCGTGGTCAGTCACCACTAGTTTGCCGAGCCATATCGATAGGTAAAAAGTCATTTCTGGTGATAACTCTTACCATGGGCCAGATGCCCAATTTAAATTCTTCTAGATAAGTAAGGTTGGGGGCAGAAGTTTCTCTTGAGCCCGCAGGGTCTCAGTAACCTTAAGCTTAAAATAATCCACCTACCACTGAGGTACATCTTGGGGTGGCTCATTCTGAACCTCGACACAAGTGGACTAATAATAATAGTAACAGTAATAAGAGCAATAAGTAATAGCTAACATTAGGGAGGCATCACTGTGTGCCAGACATTCTAATGCTTTACAAAGATTATTTCATTTCATCCTCCTACAATGCTGGGAGGTAGGTAGTATTATTATTCTTCTTCATTTTATTGGCGAGGACAGTGAAGCTTAAAGACATCCCCTAACATGCCCAGTATCACTGGAAATAGGTGGAGGTGAACTTTGTCACCTTGATTCCAGGCTTCACTGCCTACCTGGGAAATAAATAATGAACGTTCGCTGTGTCTTTCCTACACCCTGCAGGTGGTATCAAGTACTCTATGTGTATCATCTCATTTACTGATACAAAGCTGTGTGGCAGGTACAACCATGACGTCCATGTTACAGATGAGGGACTGGGCTTATGTAGTTTCAGTAACTCACCTGTCAGGTGAGCAAGCCTGGCTATGCCCGTGCGTAAGTGAGGTCTGATGGAATCCAAGACCAGCACCCTGAAATTGCTCTATATTGCCCACTTACGCTCTTTTTATTTGTATGTTGTAAGGTCTTTTGCAAGAGATAATTTTTTTATGATTATTTTTCTTCTTTAAAAAAAAACCATGACTGTATCTTAGCAGCTATTCTCTTTCAAAAAGAAAAAAAAAAGTACCTCTTTTGGCTACAGAAGAAAAGACCTCATTGGGTAAAAGGCTGATTACAAATGCTCATTCCTGGGGAGGTGGGGACCCTAGTGAGCACAAACGGAAAGCATACTAAATTTTGCCACTTGGTGCTTGACAGTGACCACCGCTTAATGCTATTCAGGCACGTTGGAACCCCTGCGGTGCCTCTAAATTGTGCAGGAGTACTCCTTGGGGAGAAATGTCTTTCTGACCCCAGCTTGCAATCAATTAACACCGTGAAGCACAGGAATTTATCGCCCTTACTTTTTATTTTCGCAGTGAGGGAGGATCTGGAAGATACCAATGCTGCAACGGAGTGAAGAGGTGTGGTTGGTCTGCGGGCCCACACGGTGCTCCTTGACCTACGTTGTAAGGTCATCCACGAGGGACGTTATTTCAACAATCCCCCAACAATCTTCCAAGAAAACGCCGTGTGGCTTCCCCCCCCTCCGCCCCCCGTTAAACAAACTTCTAATGTCTAACTTTTTAATTCTTGCCATAACACCAGCTGGCTCGTAATTAACCGCTGGCATCATCAATATCTCGTCAAAGTTAATGAGTTTTTAACATAATTTTTAACTGCTCTGAAGAGGTTACAGAATTAAAAGAACAAGAATAATGTATATATTTATTCACAGGCAAACAGAGGGCTGAAGGCTAGGGAGCCAGCTCCAAGGCCGCTGGGCGGGGAGTGGGGCCCAACCACCCCGGACTTCCGGCGGAAGTCGGCGGTCAGGCCGGAAGGGACGTGCGGCCGGGCGGGTCTCACACGCCCTTCGTCCTCGCTACGCTCTAACACGGACCTTCGTTTAAAAGTGCTTAGGCTGAACGGCAAGTCGGATGCAAAGGGGTGGGTGATTGGGATATTGACGTTTTTCCCTCTTTCTTTGGCCGTCAGCATCAGAGAACGCACGTAATCACAGATCCCGTTCTCGGCACACTGTTCGCACTGCTCCTTGCCTTTCCTGCCTTATTTCCCCTCCACTCTCTCCTGCCTGTACCTCCCTCCTTCCCTCCCTCCCTCCCTTCCTTTTTATCCCCATTTCCCTCACCCACCCATAGTCAACTATTTTAAATGATTGATGTGTACATTTTATGTATAATCTTATAAAATGCGTGTTGTTTTTGAATGTGGGTTTTTAATTTACGTGAACAACATTGTGTTATGGATTTCATTGTTTTCCTTTTTATAAGTCAACATTCTTTAATCTTTCTGTGTGGCTTTGTATACAAGGTTAGACAATTTTGGGAACTCATCCTAGAAAAAGTGCTACATACCTCATTGCTGAATATCACTACGGTCACCTTTGAAGTACTTCCCTTGGGAAACTGCACCGACTCCAGCGCCTAGTCCACCCTTCAAAACAGTTTTGGAGCTCTTTTTCTGGAATGGCCATCAGAGCTGTCATCGTACCCAAAATCTGACAGTTAAGTTTGCGAATTTGCCACCGTGCACTTACATTGGCAGCACTGTACAAACAATTTGGTAAGGTGCCATAACCTTAGGAAGGTTGTGAGTTTCTATGATGAGTTCACAAAATTAATTATTGTCTGACCTCATATATCTGCCTGTTGATTCTAACGTTTGGCATAATATTCCACATTGAATTTATGCATCCCCTAGTGTTGGGCACAAGGATTGCTTCCAGTTCTCCACTACCAGAAGCAATGCTGTCATGGCTATTTTCATGCATGTATAGTAGTCCCCCCTTATGAATGGGGTATACTCGTATGTTCTAAGACCTCCAGTGGCTGCCTGAAACCACAGATCATACCAAACTCTGTGTATACCATGTTTTTCTTATACGTACATACCTATGATAAAGTTTAATTTATAAATTAGGCACAGTAAGAGATTAACAATAACTAATAATAAAATAGAACAATGATAATGATATATTGTAATAAAAGTTATGTGAATGTGTTCTCTCTATATCTCCAGTAATTGACCTGGTAACCAAGATGGCTACTACAAAAGTGACTAATGGGTGGGTAGCATACACAGCCTGGATATGTTGAACAAAGCAATGATTCACATCCTGAGATTTCTTCATACTACTCAGAGTGCCTCACAATTTAAAACTTAGGAATTGTTCATTTCTGGAATTTTCCATTTAACAATTTTGGATAGAGGTTGATCACAAATAACTGAACCCACAGAAATTGAAACCACAGATGAGGGGGACTCCTGTGCCTTTATTGACCTCCTGTGCAGGGGTTTCTCAGGAATGTTCCCAGGAGCTAGAAAGTTGGGTCACAGTGTATGACTAAACTTGATTACATGGGATATGTCTCTCCAGTAGGGCTGCACATTCTGTATGACATCTGTGTGAGAATTCCTGTAGTCACACATTGTCAACATTTGTCATTAGCCTGGTATCTTTTACCAATCTGATGGTGTAAAGTGATGTCTCATAGTTATAATTTGCCTTCACTAATTATTAACTTAATTTGAGCTCTTTTTATGTGTTTACCAGACTCTGTGTTTTTGTTTTTTTTCTAATGATTGCCTATTCATATCTTTTGCCCACTTTTTTCTATTGGGGCTTGTGGAATTTTCTTGTTAGTGTGTAAGAGCTTTTTCTTTTCTTTTTTCTCCTCCTCCTCCTTCTCCTTTTCATCTTCCTCTTCCTCCTCCTCCTCCTCCTCTTTCTTCTCCTTCATTTTTAAAAACATGTTCTGCATCCTACTTCCTTTACAGTTTTAGACATGGCAACTCTATTCTCCCAGAGTGTCAAGTGTCTATTAAGTTTGTCCATAATTTATTTCCTTGAATTAATACTCTTAATTTTGATGGAATTCATTAATTTTTGGCCTGATTGTGCTTTTGCAGTTTTAAAAGTCCTTCCTCACCATTAAGTCCTAAAGATGTCCTCTGACATTTTTAAATACACTACTTCTACCTTTCAAATCTAGGACATTAATGCACCTGAGATCTATCTTGCATGTGGTGTTAGGTAGGAATCCAGTTTTATTTTTCTGCTAACAGTGAACCAACTTCCCAAATTTATCTATTACTTAGGGTCTCTTTTCACCACAGATTTGTGTTGTACAAACACTGCCATTCACTTATGGGTCTGTCTCTGAACTTCCCACTCTCTTCCATAGGCCTATTTGTCAGTTCCAGTACAGATAATCATATTACTTTCAAATACTATGTTTTCATTGTAGGTCTTAATATTTGGTAGGACCAGCCCCCTCTTATACTTCCTCTTTGATTTCAAAGTTGATTTAGCTATTCATGAACCCTTTTTATGTACATTTTAGAATAATGGTTGGAAGTGCATTTGGAGAGAATTGACATCTTTGTAAAGTAAATCATCTTATCCAGAAGTATGAACTATCTCTCATTTTATTATGACCTTTTATGCACTTCAACATAATTATATATTTTCATCCATAGGTAGCTCATGTATTAATTTTTAACTTAATTTCTGACCTTTGTCTTTTCCATGAACCGTAAATGCTTTTTCAATAGCACAACGTCTGCTCATTGTAATGAGGACATGCCATGTAGTTTTTTGAACCAGCTGCTCCCCAAAGCCTTTTCCAGGCTGGTGTTGAACTGGCTGTGAAAGAGTTATCTGGGCACTTTGTTAAACATAAAAATGATGAGAATCCAACCCCCCACAGATTTTGATTTAGTTGGTTTGAGTGCACTTAGGAATCTGAATTTTTAATAGTTCTCAGATAATTCTGATGAGTAGCATTGTTTGGGAACTACTGTTCATTGTACTAAAATATGATTTATAGTTTTTTATGATTTCCTCCTCTCCTCTTCCATTTGAAAGAATTCCCCGAGAAAAGATAATAATGAGATTAGGAGAAATTATGACCCAACATTGGTAACTACAAATAAGTTCATTGTAAATTCATTGTACATTTTTTATCTTTAATGCCTAGATCAAAGGTATGCTAGATACCCTCAGAATACCATTTAAAAGTAAATTTATTAAAGTGGCTTAGGAAATCCATAATACTCAATTTATTCTTTTTTTCTAAGCCCAATAAATGAAGTAGGACAATTATAATTGCATTTATGACTTCTAGATGGCTACCAAATTGAAGTCTGTATCAGTTGTGAGATGAAAATTCTCTGTTCTCAACCAAAATAAGTAATGTATAACATTTTAACCTTTAATTTCTTGGAAGAAATTTACCAAAATGAATTTTATCAATGACAAATCAAAGAAGAGACTGTTGTGTCTTTCAGGAGCAAATGGGCAACAGGGAAGATAGGTGGTCATGTGGAAGTGTATAATTGTCTATTCTAGCTATCCTAAAATTTTAATAAATAAGGACTTAAATGTCATTTAGAGAAAGGTAGATCAATTGCTTGGTGACTTGTTCACCTGAAATATATTTTGTAGAAGCATGTGAAAGACTCGATGCACCAAAATTATTTCAAGATGGAATTCAAGGCAATCAGTCTTCAGGCACTGGAAGAAGGAATTGAACATCTGAACATCTGAGCTGTCATGATGGATGGTGGTTTTGCTGAGATGTATTCTAGATATATGTTCTAGTCCTAAAATCATTTATGACTTTACTTTCAAATGCCATTGGTGTGTTCTTTGTCTCTCATGCCCATGATTTAAGCTCTAAAAGTTAATAAAAAAGGACTTTATAAACACTAACACTCTTCATTATTGAAAAATTAAAATGCTTTTAGTCTTCTCATGGTTAAGCATTGTGATGGCTTTATTTTAATTACTTTTACACAAACCTTTCTTTACAGTTGTATTGCCTCATATTTACTCCTCAGTATGGTGAAATTCATATGTGTGAAGGAACTTTACAGTTGATGGGCTTCATGGATATGGAAAGTGCTCATAGAGGAAATTTTCAAACTAAACTCTGGATAAGAAATTTTAAGACAAATAGTGGTATACTGATAATTCTAGTAGACAATGCAGGTGTCTTTTCAAGAACTTTTACAGGGCCCTTTGAGCAGTCCCTTTGTGTCCGATGATGTCACGGTGGGTGATATACAAGGGCTGTCCAGAAAATATCCAGCCATGCATTATGAAAAATAGAGGCACTTATGGCTTGATTTTTTTCTGAACAGCCCATATATATACATATATATATATACATATACATATATATACATATATATGTATATGTATATATATATATACACACCACCAATACTGTAATGTTTATTATTTATAAATTGTGAGCAACTTGTGAACCATTATCAGTATACTTGACATTTCTCTAATGTTTATGAATTACAAGCTCGTTTTGGTGAATGGTTTTCACACTTGAGCCCCCTTACAACTCTGTGAAGCATATATCATTAATCCTGGGGAAAGCTTGGCCCAGGAAATAGAGACTATACCTTTAACTCAGGTTTGCTGACTCAATTTCCCCAATACCATTAGCCTGACTGATAAACTACTTTTTCTTTCATTGACTCTTCTATATTTCTTATTTAGGAATTGAGAGCAGGAGTCAGCAAACTTTCTGTAAAGGGTCAGAGAGTAAATACAGGCTTTGTCAGCTGTGGGTCCGCAACTCAGCCATGATAAATACTTAAGATGAACCAGTGTGCCTGTGTTCTGATAAAAGTCTTTTTGCAAAACCAGGCTGGCCAGATTTCAATGATGGGCTGTAGTTTGCTGAGACCTGGTCTAAGGGATGAATTCCATAAGGAGAGAAATTAAAGAGCTGCTGTATGTAACCTGGTCTTTTTAAAGTATTCAAACACCTTGCACACGTCACGTAAGCTTTTATATTGAAACTCCTTACACATTTTTACTGTAGATTTCATGGAAGGATTGCACTGCATACCACAGCATGAAACTCCTGTCACATCAAGACATTTCTGCTGTTTTCCACAGCAGCCCTCTTCCTACCTCACATCCTTCTTTCTGAGGTTTCTCTTGTCCCCCTCTGCTGTTAGAGCTCCTCACCTTATTACACCTTCCTGATGGGTCTTTCTGTCTCTTTTTTTTTTCTCTCTTTTCATCACCATATATTTGACTCCCCTTCCCTCCTCTCCCACCTCCTCCCCTCTTGCCCTCAGGTAACAACTAAACTATTGACTGTGTCCAGGAGTATTACTCAGCTGTAAGAAAAGATGAAATACTGCCATTTGCAACAAAACGGATGGACCTTGAGATCGTCATGCTAAGCGAAATAAGCCAGAAAGAAAAAAACAAGAACCTTATGACTTCACACTTTTCTTAACACAGAGTAATTTATCTCTCTTTCAGGGTCCTCATTTGCATCCCTACCCATCGTCTCTGAACAGAGGGAATCTTGGGAATCTTCCCTTTGCTGGTAGGAAAAGGAGTGATTGTTAATGTCAATGTTTTTCCTGCTAAATATATGTAAAGTGCTTACCCTAGTGCTTGTCACATAGTAAATGCTTAGGCAGTAGACATCAGCTGAAGAGTTTTGGAGGCTGTAAAGTACTGTGCAAATGGAAGCCGTCGTCTGCTGTCGGGTGATTAAGACTATGGAAGCCTTTACACATCCCACAGAGCTCGAAGCCATGGGTTTAGGATTTACTGAGGTGGTGGCTTTCGGGGTCACTCAAGGGGTTCTGAGTATGATTTCTACTTCCAGACTGTGCTATTTTCCCCATAGAAAAGATTTGCTGGCTTGGCATTAACTGAAACTCTAAAGTATTTTTGCTTGAAGACTTTGTGACTTGAAAAAGTCTTCAAGTTGATAGAAGATCTTAGTAGAACCTGCATCATGGAACCACATTTTTACATTTACAATGAATAAAGAGCATCCAACATATTTTCAGCCAATCTTTTGGCAGAACAAGACTTTGTGGATAGCAGAAAAATCTGATGTTAAAATCTCATCCTATTGTGAATAGAGCTATCTTTTGATAAAATTATCACAGTATTTTAAAGCAAACTGTCATGGGCAATGAACATCACATTGTAAGTCACTTTTGCACATTTTTCAATAATTTTCAAAGCATTCCCCGATCCTTTCATTCATTCACTTAAACGAATATTTGCCAAATAGTAAGACATGGTTTATGCTTTTAAGAAGTATAGTACACTGGGAGAGACATTCATGTTTTAAAACAATTTTTGATAGTGGTATCTACAAGAGGATCCTATGATACAGAGTAGCTCCTATAACTCTGAGGGTTCTAGATATTCAAGAAGAGTTTCATTGTTTCAACACAATTTTGAGGTGGCCTTTGCAAAGTATATTAAGATAAAAACTAAGTAATGAAAAAACTGGGACTAAGGAAAAATAAGGGAAGGAACAGTCCATTGAACTAAGTGTAAGATTAGTGAACAAAATGCATATTATAAATTATGTACTTATTAGAGATGAACTATACATGTGGCTCTGAGCTGCCTATCAATGAAAGCAGAGAGGGAAAATGTGTGATCCTTTTCACGGTCAAATTATCTATAAAACAAAATGAATTATTTCTAATGAACACCTTAAAGAAATGTATCTAGTGAGTTTTCCTAATTGACACCTAGGCTTCACTGTTCCTACGTAAAACAAATGTCACATTTAGAACTTCACACCTAACTTCAAATAGGCCAATGGCGTAATTTCAAAGCTGAAGTTAGCAAAAACAGTTGCTGTGCCAGGACAATGTCTCCTGTGTAATTGTCACTTTCCGCTTACTCCAAAGATTAGGTATATAGTATCTAAAGGAATCAATATTCTGATTATCTTTCAGGAAATCCTGCATGTCCTTTATTTCTCTACAATCAGTTTTGTGGGGGAAGGACATCAGAAAATTTGAGTTTATACTGAGCAAATCTGAAAGAGACTGCTTGAGACTAGCAGAGAATGAGTTATCTTTAATTGGAAAAACCAACTTCCTTTTCATGGCTGCTTATGACCTGAATGTTTGTACTCCCCACCCCCACCCCCACTCGATTCATTTGTTGAAAAACCCTAACTCCCAATTTGACAGTATTTGGAGATGAGGCCTTTGGCCAGTAATTAGGTCATGAGGGTGGAGCCCTCTTGATGGGATTAGTGCCCTTGTAGGAAAAGGCAGGGAGAGCGAGCTTCCTCCCCCTCCCCCTCCATCTCCTAGCCCTGTTTTGCAATGGAAGACACATGAAGAAGGTAGCTGACCACAAAGCAGGAAGCAGGCTCTCGGCAGACACTCGATCTGATGTTGGACTTCCCAGTCTCTGTGACTGTAAGAAATAAATGTTTGCTGTTTCCGCCACCCTCACTAAGACACCCTCTCATCTAAGAATTTTGTGGTAATGGAGTAAAAGAGATCATGAGGAAATAAAAATCAGAAACAGAGAAGCAGAAAGTTACCACTCTAACATATCTTGGAGCAGGTAATGTTTTTGCTTTGCTGAATCTGTATCTAAACATGCACCTTCCTCAATTACTCTCAATAACATATCTAGAGCAGTGACAAACCCCTTTCAAGGAACAGGTTGACATCAGGTAAATTAGCCTGGCAATTACTCAGAATATTTTCCATTAGTGTGTAATATTATCATGTCAAAATGGATTGCAGAAATTAGTATTGTGTAAAGTAATATTGTATTTTTTCTGGAATTTAGAATTAAAGCTCTGAATAGCATAGAGTTAACTTCTTATAAGCTTCATAATACATTTCTTCTAGAACTCATCGAAAGTGAGAAGTCTTGGGGTACCATATATAGCTATAATTTGTAGCTATATTTCACTAACAGTTTTGAAATTTTGTCTTCCTTATAAAATTCATATTTGTTGACTGGAGAAAATTTGAAGCATAGAAAAATATAAAGAAGTTAACAAATATCACCTTAATATTTCCACTGGGATTACATACACACTGTTGAAATTATATTCTACTTAAAGTCATTTTTTCTATACATACATATTCACATCTTTGTGATTATATTTAATTCATTCACTTGACATTATATTGCAATAATTTTGCCCTGTATTGTTAGATATTCCTTGTAAACATCATTTATGCTGACTGTGTAATATTCTACTGGGTAAGTGTCTCATAATTACTTAGGCATTTTCTATTTGATTGTTTGACATTCAGGGATTTGGGGGACAAACAGTGGTAAATCCCTGTGTATGAATTTTGCTGTTTATGTCTGAAATGTTGGCAAGCATGACTTCTATCTCCGTCCTCATGTTTGAGGGGGGCCTCACATTTTGGAAGACCTTCCTCAAAATTTTCCAAGTTCCCCTTTAATACCTGAGACCAGCCCACCTGGGCAATCACGCAGAGTTCCCTGCTCAGAAAGGCCCTTGGGTTTAATATTCTGTTGTCATTGCCTTGAATTTATAAATCATTTTTAAACAAGGTGTTCTACCTTTTCGTTTTGCACCAGGCCCTGCAAATAATATAGCGAAACCCGAGGGCACTGCCATCTCGGCTGAATGCTCTGGGTCCAGAGCAGAATGTGATTCCCAGGGCTCTCTCTGACTCTCTAATCCACACGTGGAGTTGACCAGAGGCCCTGAAGAGCTCTAAGACTTGTGCCTAAGGGGTGTTCTGGGGGCTCAGTTCCAGGAGGGCAGCCTGGCAAGAAGATTGCTCATGCTGGAGAGTACAGGATGTCTCTTACAGGATTAGATGTGGCCAGACTGCTAGAGTGGCGCTGACACACTACTCTGTGTGACTCATATTGCTTATATGGTCTGGGGCTCCTCACAGTCTAGGGGGTGGTCTTACTTTGTCCAGAGCACAAAGCACTGCCCTGCTTCAATATGCTGTACTGCTTCTCATGTTCCCATCCTCTATGTCCTTTTTCAGCTCTTGTCTTGGTACAATGTGTTTTGATTTTGGGCACAAGCTGAGTCCCAGGGGTTATCAGGACTGATATCAGAGAGGTGGCAAGGATAGCAGTAACAAGGGCAGTGAGGACCTCCTTCTTGGTGAGGACTGTCTCAAAAAGTAAGGACGTAGGTTGGAGCAGCAGTTCCACAAAGCTTGAAGAACATTAACAAGGGGCCTGCACTGAGTCAAGACTTACTGATAAACTCTTAGTTAATTCCTCAATGTTATATTCAGAAAGTGAAATTCCCACAATTGCTGGAATGAATGAAAAAGTCACAGCATATGGCAAGAGTGATGAATCTTGCGAAGCTTAAAATTTTGCTTTTCTCAGAGCTTCCTCAGCTGAGAAATCTCTATTCCTTCATTCATTGTTGCCAGTTGAGGATCAGCTTGGCTCAGCTCATCTCTTGTGAAGGTTTGGACTATGGTCTTGGTAATGCCAGCTGTCTTAGAGATTTTGAGCTGGGCACTCTGTGTTTGGTGGGGGCTGGAGCAGGGGGTGTAGCACAGCCATCCTGGAGAGTGTGTTAATGCCTGGAGGCCCAGTGCTTATTTCTGACCTGTGCTTGGCATCTGAGTTCTGCTGCACTAACGTAGGACTAATCCCGGTTTTTACTGTTATCTGCTATTTCCTTGACTTTGGTTCCTTGCCATTCCCAGAAGGAGAAATGTATTCCAGGAGCATTTCCACATCAGAAGAGTGAAGGATGGCTTCATGGAGATGCCGATTGCATGCCCTTATGATTAGACACAGCTTGCAAAGTCATAGCTATTTATGAAGCCATACTTCATTCATTCATTCACTAAACATTTATTAAGCCCTACTACTTCCCTGGTACTGTGATAGGGGCTAGAAAAGGGATCAAGCACGTTTTTTGTCTTTATAGGGCTCACAAAATAAGTTCAGGAAAACAAAATTACAAGGCAATCTGAGAAGCATAAGTTAGAGACATATATCAAAGTGCTGTGGGAAACATAAACGTAAATTATGCTATTTGTTCTCCTTGGAGGGGGGCAGGAGGGGTCTTGCCAGTCTTCATGGAGGAGGCGCTCTTTGAGCTGGCTTTGAAGGAGGATCAAGGGTGTGACAGGTTGGAACCATATGACTAGTTCTGGCCAATGGGCTTTGAATGGAAGTGACAAGCTTCCTGGCAAAGGAAGTATGTCTCATCCATTTCTCTCTTCCCCTTTGACAAGGTCTATGGAAGCTGTGTGTGGAAACTGTAGAGCCTCAAGTTCAAGTCCCAACCACACTGATCTTTGTACAGGTGACACAACCTCTGTTGTGTTAAATTCTTCAGATTTAGGGTTACTTGTAAGAACAGTCTTGCTAATCCCATTATGACTGATTTAAGGGATTTCCCAAACACATGCAGTGACATTTCCGAATGAGAGAGAAGAGGTGAACATTCACTGAGGCATTTCCTGTATGAAAGGAAGCTGGTTTATTTCCCTATCGATTCCTTTCCACCTTGGTTAAGGGCTAGCTCCTCCTGGAAAAAAGGAGAACTCTCTGTACTTCCAGTACTTTATGCATAGGCTGAACATGCTCCTGTAGAAGCAGAAGGCTCACAGGCAGAGAGCTGCAAGTTCTTTTTGTAGAAAACTGAAGGAGTATACAGAAATGGTGAATGCTGAGGGGATTGGGTGGGACCCTGACAGCAATTTATGCTGATCCACCTCCTTGGAGGTGTTATATTCTATTTGCCTGGCTCTTAGTAGTCCCAGGAGTAGATATCAGGCCCCAATCATTTATGGCTGTCTTTAGAATGTGTCCTCCACTTTGTGGCCTGTCCTCAATTCTGAACAACACAAGAAGTCTCACTCCATATCCCATTACTCTGTTTGCAGGCTTTTTGTGCAAGACCTTGGGACCCAGAGAATCTATGCCTTGTCTTTTAGAAAATTAAATGGAAAAGCCAGGGCTAAAACTCTGATTTCCTAACTCCAAGTTTAGCCATTTTTCTCTCTCATTATTTGTTTGACATTTTGTTCCTGTTGTTTGCTTTTTCTCTTTGTCCTCTTTCTTAGCATCCCTATGGCCAGGTCAGTCCATTTCTTTAAAGACAATCAAGGAAATGCAGTACAGTGATTACTTTCTTTTTTTTTTCTTTCTTTTCTTTTTTTTTTTTTTATGTGGGTAGTTCCCTGGCTGGGAATCAAACCCAGGCCACAGCGTTGACAGCGCTGAAGCCTTAGCTACTGCACCACCAGGGAACTGCAGTGATTACTTTCTTGAGGTAAGAGTCAGCTGCACTGGTTAGCTCCTTGCGCCCATCCCTACCTCCCACTCCATTGCTACGTACTAACTGTGGCAAGCCATTCACTCACCCTTAAGCCTCAGTTTACTGATCTGAAAATGGGATGATAATAGCAGCTGTGAAGGATACATGAGATGGAATGAGATGGGGCATGTAACACACTTAGCACAGTGTCCCGCTTAGAGCAAGTCCTCAGCAAGTGCTGGCTTTTAGCGGGAATCTGGTTTTCGGAGTGAGGCTTAAACAAAGTTATGAAGAAAGCACAATCTATCTCTGTCACGTTTTGTTTTAAGATATTGTTCCTTCTTGTGAGAAATCCATGCACCCTTCTCGGTGTGGTCCACATTCAGGTTTTGTCCATTGAGTAAGAACCCCTGTCTTCTCATTTCTAGCAAATCAAACCTGGCATCAGGCCTCTCTTTCCAAAAATGTGCTCCTCACCCTCTCAAATCCCCAACAGCAACTCAATGATCTGAAAATGACTTTTTTTTTCTAACAGGGAGGGTAAATAAATTAGTTTCAAATAATCTCAGAGATACTTTAAGTAAGGTGTTCTGGAGGCAACACTCTTCTGCATATCTTCCCAATGTATACTATAAATCATGAAGGACATCGATTGGTAAAAATTTGTATCAGCGTAAGTAGTCTGGTTGGCCTGAACCCTAACATCACATTCTGGCTTACTTAGGAGTCTTATATAGTACTGAAAGCAGGAAAATGACACATGGAAACATATATAAGCAGGAGCGCTAGCACGGCCAACTTTGCCTTGGGCAGGAAAAGAAATAGTCGCATCTACTCCAACCAGATTAGAGCTGATCAATATGAAACCATGTAGAAATTTTAGGAAAGTTGAGGTCACTTAGTTTTAGCTTCTTATAAACAAATAGTGTAGCCCGAGCAGAGATAAATATATTTTGGCAATTACAAAGGTTCTACATCAGGGTATAGATGAAGATATAACTCTTGTGATTTGTGATTCCATCACCAGCCCCTCAAGCTGTTTCTAGCTTCTTATTTATAGCTTTCCCGGGCTGTATATCTTATAAACACAAAACAAATGAAGTAGTGCAAATGAAAAAGCATCTTTCCTTATGGCCTATTTACATCTCCTTGCTTGTCAACAGGGTAAATAAAGACACAGACTCCCGATCTGGGGTGGTGGTAGTGGTGGGGGGAGCTTTGAACAACATGGAGAAAGTGTATTGGCAGGCAGAGAAGGCCAATGGGTTGAATAAGATACTTGTGGCCTTTGAGCTTCCCAAATGAGGAAAATTCTGAAGGTTGGAGGTAGTTGTCTTTGACTTCATAGTCCAGGAGAATCTTGGCATTCCCCACAGAGGTTTTCTGAGTCTTTCCTGGGTTCCCATAACGTGAAATACCTAAGGGGTAGATGGAATTATTGGTCCCAAATCTTTACCTTCCCTAGATTCACACCATTTCCATGTATTTGCCATTGAGAGAGTTGAATTTCAGCTTAGCCATTTGATTTTGCTTTGGCTAATGACGTAAAGGCAGAAATGACAGTGCATCAGTTCTGAGCCTAGGCCTGAGAAGGTCTTGGATATTTTCACTTGCTTTTCATTCTCATGTGCCTATCTTGACCCAATATCTCACTCACTGGTCTAAGGAGAAAGACAGACATACAGAGTAGAGCATGCTGCTTAGATGAAGTTTATGACATTTATAAAGTTTACTGTATATGTGATAGGAGTCCAGAAACATAAAGCAGATGCTGTATGGTGGTTTTATCTTAACCCTAAATCTCAGTAATGACCAAAACAGAGTTTCCTCACCTGTGCAATGACCAGCGTGACTTGGGCATCTTTCCTGGGTGGCTGCCTTCCACCCAGTAGGGAGTGATCAAAGAATTTCCTCTTGAGGCTCTATAGTTTCAACACACACAAACTCTGCCAAAGGGAAAGAAAGAAATGAATGAGACACATTGGCTTTAAATTATCTTTGCCTGAAAGCTTGTTACTTCCATTCAAAGCTGTTATGGCTGCAACCTAACTGCAAAGGAGGCTGGGAATAGTCAGTGCACGCGGGTTTTGTGGGCACTGACTGCCTCTGTCATACCCCTACTCTTTTCTCAAGTCCCAGTTCAAAGGAACCTCCTCTATGAAGAGTTGCAGAGCACCTTCTATCCCTTTCCAAAAAGAAAAAATTGCTGCATCCTCCTTTATGATCCCACAGTGCTTTGATTTACATCCTGATGGCCAATATCAAGGCCCAAATGCTTTAAATTTGAGCCTTACTACATTTTAAAATGACTACATTAGTCTTTGTAGGGCACATCCATTATTCCCACTTGCTCGGCATCCATTGCCCTCCTTTCCTTTAGAGAACAGCCCTCCTCTGCATTTAGTCCATGGATTTGTGCAGGGCTGACCTACCCATCAACTCCAGGGGAGCCCACATGGCCCATCCATATAGTCCATTCCCTGGACACTGTGCTTGGTGCCAGGATGAGCAGGTGGCTTAGATTGATCTAATGGGACCCAATGCAGGACTTGTGTTGGCATTTTGGGGAAAGCTAAGATCGCTTTCCACTTGAATTAACAGCCCAAAGAGTCCTGGGAGCTGTGGTTGCCTGAGGCTCTTAGCGGCGAAGGCCTGCTTGAGAATGAGGGCATCAACGGGGAAAGCGGGAGTGCGAGAGACAGAATGGATAGAACCAGAAATAAAAATAGATAGAGAGACAATGGGGGAAAAGAAAGAAAGAGAGAAAGCTGCTAATAAGATTTGAGCCATTTGAGATAGGTCGACTGGGCCTGAAGCTATTCTTTCTTGAACTTTTCATAAATTAACTAAATTTTATTACTTTATTTTTTCCTCATTTTTGCTTCAACCAATTTGAATAGGATTTTCTCCCACCTGTAACCAAAAATTTTATGAATTTGAAAATAGTTGAAACTAAAATGCCAAAATCTATCAGATAGGTGGGTCAGATAGTCAGCATAAGACATTTTCCTCACTTATCAATAGAGAAATGGGGTCCATTCAATAATGACTCTCTTTGGACATTCTGCTTCAAGGTGGATTGAACCTGGAAAAGTCTCATCTTGCTTCCTTGTGCCACTTTTCTTTTCCCTCTACTTACCTTTTAGATTATTTTTTAGGTCATGAGTATGTTCTTTACTCCTCAAGTCTCCTTGACCCACCATCTGACCCTGGATTCCTCTAAGTCATGCCCAGTTAATGTCAGCCATGGAATCCTGGGTTTGTTCTGCATTTGTTTTGAGTTCAGGGAAGTCCTGAACTCTCTTGCTTTCTCTCACTAGTAAAACAGAAAACTTGATTTGTGATACTGCAAGAAGGCACTGGGGATTAACTCATCATGTAGCATGCTCCATGTATGGATTAGTAAGGCTGAGCAATGTTATATTAGTGCATTGAGGAAGTTCTCACTGAGGCGGGCCTTCTCCATAACCTAACCTCTGCAGTCATGCTTCTTCTCTGGGTGGATAATAACTTCCTTCCTTATACAAAGTTAGGGCCTTTTATTCTTCCTCTCCACCCCCACCCCCGGTCTTCTCACTCTTTCTCCTGAACCATGCTTTTTGTATTTTCAAAATATTTCACAAAGTAGTTAAAGTTCACTTACTCTCTCTGACGTTGTTTCCCCATGTCTGAATAGGAATAATAATGTTTACTTAGTAGAATTCTACTTACTTGTAGAATTGTTATGACAAAAATGAGATTAGCCATATAAAGTGAGCCACCCAAGGCCTGGTACATTACCGATATTAACCTTTCACTTAATTAGTCCTCTATCCTTTAATGTATATATGCCTTCTATTATTTTTCCTCCTCCACCGTGACAGTGAAACTTGTCTAAATATATTTCATCTTTTAAAATTGCTGGAGAGTTAGATGTTTTTATCAGCTCCATCGTCTTCTTTTACTTCAATTCAGGTTGAGAATTCTTAAATTTTCAATGACTGACTCATTTCAAGCATGGAGGTTCGAAAACACGGCATTGACCCTTTCCTTCCATGTATGTGCCGTTGGTTGTCTGCCACAGGTAAGAAAAGCAATGAGAATCTCAAGTCTTGAATAACCTCTGAAGCAGTCTTCTTTTTCTGGGCTATCTTCAGTCACTGTCTTATGTTTGTGGCTCCAGCAGTTTCTGTGTGGTCTGTAAAACGCTGGCTCTGTGAACTATTTACAGGTGCCAGGGGATCCAGCAGGAGTTCTATATTTAAATAAATTTGTGAATAGGTTTAAACCAAGCATCCCAGTCTTCCAAAGGACCTTCCAGAGTCTTTTTATGCTAATGTATATTGTGACTGTCCAGGGGAGGTGGGGGAGATATGGCATACAGTGTTCCTCAAGCACACTCGGCCACGGCCATACACAAATCTATGAGCCTCTCACGGGACCAATCTTTCAGAGAAGTATTTGGGAAAGTACTGATCTGGTGTCTTCATTAGATTTCTCAAATACCAACCTCTTCTTTGTTCAAGGATGGTCACATTTTTCTGTATTCCTCCTCAGTTGCCTTGTCTCTTTTGTGCTTGCTCCTCTATCTTCGTCTCGTTCCTGTTGGGTAAATATAGTCATAGGCTGAATGATAAAACACATTGATTAGTCACCCAAAGAGAAGACTGAATAATCACACCAGTGTGTGGTGATAAATGTTTGCAATATGTTGAATTTACCTTGCTGCTTTTCTTTAGCTGAGAAAGTGAATGGGTGAAGGTAATGTTGTCTCTGTTCTTCTCTAGAACTTGCCTTCTGATTGGAACATGAGAGGCTTAGTGGGGTCTTACAAATAAAGAACATCTTTAAGGAAAATGGTCCAATTTTTCATTGCAGGAACACACATCAAAATATATTAGCCTGTAGTCATTTGCTTTTTATGGCTTGTCTGTTTCTAATTTGCTTGCAAAAACTAGAGTAGATAATGTAGACCATACCAAAGATGAAATTTTCACATACACAATAACCAATATATTGATCGAAGAAATAATCATATACTCATTTATGCCTTTCATCTCTCTGAAGTATAGCATATCATTAATTAATTAATGATAGCAAAGACTCCACCCTTTTTTGTTTTCCTTTTCATTGTAATCCAGATAAAGTTTTTATGAAATGGAATTAGTGCACTTCACACCTTTCAGCTAATTTTTAAAATATTGTCCTCTCTGGATTGCTGGGTATCTGAGTTACATTAGGAGACCAAAATTAATGTGCCTGCTTTTCCTTTTCTTTTTCTTTCTTTGGTTTTTGAAGCTTTCTCTTTCTAATAAAAAGAATATGCTTTTTTTTTTTTTTAAGGCCTGCTCTTCTTAGTTTTATTTAATCTAATAAGAATGAACGTAACATATTTAATTGTTTTCTTTCTCTTCATTTGTAAAATGATATCACCTTTGTGACAGCTATATAACCTTAGGCAACATGTAAATAAGGTACATCCTTCCTATGATTGCTTTTATCATTTACATAGGATTTAATTTTAAAATTCTCCATTTATGGTATCAGGTTGTTATTAGCCATTTTAGGGGTTCAATAAAGTAAAATAATTTAAAAATACATGAGCTCATTTAAATGGGAGTTAAATAAGGAATGTATAGAATTTCCCTTATATAGAATGCACATGTTATAATATTTAGGCCCTTTACATTACATTTATAGTGATTTATATGTAAACTGGAGACAAGTTTATCAGAAATGTCTTTAGAGGTAAACATTTAAAAAATACCTAAAATTTATTTCAGTCATTATTAAAATGGCAGTGTGAGAAGAGCTCTTTGAAATCTCCCCTGGAAGTTACAACAAATTGAACAGCTATAGTTCAACAAACTGGGGAGGAAGGAAGGGGAAGTGCAGAGACAGGGGCCTCAGGACACAGCTTGGAGCTCAGGGACACAGGATGGTCCAACATATGCAAATCAGTCAATGTGAGACACCACACAAAATATTAATACAAAACAAGAACCATATGATTACATCAATTGATGCAGAAAAAGCATTTGGCAAGATACAGCATCCATTTAGGATTAAGACACTTAATAAAATAGATATGGAAGGAAAGTACATTAACATAATAAAGGCCATATGTGACAAACCCTCAGCTAATATCATACTGAATGGGGGAAAGCTGAAATCTTTTCCTCTAAAATCAGAAACAAGACTGGGATGTCCACTGTCACCACTGTTATTCACCACAGTATTGGAAGTCCTAGACAGAGATATCAGACAAGGAAAAGAAAGAAAAAGCATTCAAAATTGGGAATAAAGAAGTTAAATGGTCACTTTTTTTTTGTTTTTGGCAGATGACATGATTCTTTATATAGAAAACCCTAAACACTCCACCAAAAAAACTATTAGAAACAATAAATGAGTGCAATAAAGTTGCAGGATACAAAATCAATGTACAAAAATCCATTGCAGTTCTATATACTAACAATGAAACTTCAAAAAAAGAAATGAAAGAAACATTTGCAACAAAAAGAATAAAATATCTAAGACTAAGAATAAACTTAACAAAATATGTGAAGGACCTATACATTGAAAACTATAAGACATTATTAAAAGAAATTGCAGAAGACACAAAGAAATAGGTAGATATTCTGTGTTCATGGATTGGAAGAATCAACGTAGTTAAAATGGCCATATTACCCAAAGCAATACATAGATTTAATACAATTCCCATCAAAATCCCAATAACATTTTTTCAATAAATATAACAACAACAAAAAATCATGAGATTTGTATGGAATCACGAAAGGCATCAAATAACCAAAATAATCCTGTGAAAAAAGAACAAGGCTGGAGGTATCACACTCCCTGACTTCAATTTACACTACAAAGCAACAACAATCAAAACAGCATGGTATTGGCAGAAAAACAAACACACAGACCAATGGAATAGAATTGAAAACCTAGAAATAAACTCACATATACATGCATATGGGTAGATAATTTTCAACAAAAGACAAAAATGTACAATGGAGAAAAGAAAGCCTCTTCAATAAATGGTGCTGGAAAAACTGGAAAGCCACGTGCAGAAGAATAAATTTAGACTGCAATCTGTCACCATAACTCAAATTAACTCAAAATGAATCAAAGACCTAAACAAAAGACCTGAAACAATAAATTACATAAAAGAAACCATAGGTACTAAACTTATGGACTTTGGGTTCAGGGAGGAATTTATAAATTTGACCTCAAAGGCAAGGGAAGTAAAAGCATAAATAAATGACTGAGACTATCAAAGCAAAAAACTTCTGCACAGCAAAAGAAACTAGCAATAAAACAAAGAGGCAACCAACTGAATGGGAGAAAATATTTGCAAATAATGCCTTTGATAAGGGGCTAATATCCAGAATATATAAAGAACTCATACAACTCAACAACAACAAAACAATATAAACAATTCAATTAAAAAATAGGCAGAGGGCTTGAACAGACACTTCTCCCAAGAAGACATGAAAATGACCAAGCTATTAAGGAAATACAGATAAAAACTACAATGAGATATTACCTCACACCTTTTTGAACGGCTATCATCAATAAGACAAATAATATCGAGTTTTGGAGAGGTTATGGAGAAAAAAGAACCCTCATACTCATATACTGCTGTATGGAGAAAAAAGAACCCTCATACTCATATACTGCTGTATGGAGAAAAAAGAACCCTCATACTCATATACTGCTGGTGGGAATGTAAATTGGTATAGCCACTATGAAAAACAGTATGGAGGTTCCTCAAAAGGTTAAGAATAGAGTTAACTACATGACCCAGAAATCCCTCTTCTGGGTGCTCACAAATCTGAAAACTTTAAGACACGTGTACCCTGCTGTTCATTGCAGCACTAGTCACAGTGGCCGAGACATGGAAACAACAAATGTGTCCTTCGAAAGATGACTGGATAAAGAAGCTGTGGTACATATACACAATGGAATATTATTGGCCATAAGAAAAGATGAAATACTGCCATTTGCAACAACATGGATGATCTTGAGATTATCATGCTAAGCAAAATAAGTCAGACAGAAAAAGTCAAGAACCATATAATCGCACTCATATGGGATATAAAACTGAAAGCAACAAAGGAACAAGACAAACAAAGAAACACAAGCTCATAGACTCCAGTAACAGTTTGTGGTTACCAAAAGATAAGAGCGAAGGGGAGTGGTAGAGGAGGAAGAGGGAATCAGATACGTGGTGAGGGAAGCAAAACTGACTCTGGGTGGTGAACATACAGTGTGATACAGAGATGATACATTATAAATTGTACACTTGAAACCTATATAATTTTACTAACCAATTTCACCCCAATAAATTCAATTTATTGTGTGTATGTGTATGGATTTGTGTGTGTTTTTCCCTTAGAAATTTCAATTTGGTAGTTCTAGGGTGGGACACCTGCATCTAAATTTTAAAGCTCCCTGGGCTTTATTATTTGCACACCCAACTGAGAAGTGCTGGTTCAGAACGTTTTTGTGGGGGGAGTAATTTCTTCTGTGTGAAGGCTCATTTCGTGGCTGACAGGACAAATGTACAGAGAGATGAAAGAATTCTGGTAAAAACCACACATCAAGCCCTTGGGGGTGCCAGCCATAGGCATGAGTTATTTTCTTTCAGGCACCCTCTTTTTCAACTCAAGTAAACGAGCAGTGGAGTATGTAGGCGAGGGCCAGAGTTATTTTTCACTGAGTTGCGAAGTAGCGTAATTCACGCTTTGCCAGCCAGCGATGACTCTTCTTTGCTCTCCTAGCAAAAAAATAGGTCCAAATCGGCTGGAGCTGAGAACATGTGTACAGAGACCCTGAGCAATTGAGAGGGAATCCTTACTTTTTTTTTTAATTTGGTATAGTTCTATATTTGTTTTGTTGACATGGGCCAGTCTGCCTAAACAAAATATTTGGGCATGAATGGGTACAGCTTGTCCAAATTTCCTCTTTACTCATCTCCTTTCACCAACTCATACCTCTATCCTCTTCACTGTATTATAAAAATACACGGAAAATGCTTGGATAACAAAGGTGGTGCATTTCAGATGTTAGAATTCTGACTGAATTCGATCAGCTTTTCACATTCTTTGCCTACAAAACAGGATGTAAAAGTCAACACAGGTCTCTAATGTGCAGGTCCCCATTTTCATGGTAGTTACAGAATATAATCTTGACAGATGGGACTGATTCTATAATGGTACGTCTAGGGGTCGTGAAATGCGGCTTTATGAGCAAAGACAAGCAGTATGTTTTTCTCAGAACTTTTACACCTTGTCACACTGAACAATTACTCTTAACCACCTGTGGTTAAGAAAGGCATGCTTCGGTGGGATTTAAGCATGACGCCCCTTCCTTCATTTCCACAAATGAGAAGCAGATGCCCATATTCTCTGGTAATATTCAGGCCTTAATAACTTTGCCATGCATTAGGCCCATTAATTGATGCTGACAGTAGTAATAATAATAGTAATAATCATAGTAAACTTTAATTGAGTGTTTACCATGTGCCAGCCACTAATGTTTTATATGGATTGCTTTATCCAATCCTCACAGATCCCTATGTAAAGTGAGTGTTTTTTTTGTTTAAGGCTATAGAGGTTCCTTCTCCCTTCCTGTTGATAATAGTACCCTGATTTTTATTTTCTCCCGGAAGATACGCCCAGTGCTTTGGGGTAAACAAATACCAGCCCCATGTCCAGGATGAGCTCTGATAGGCTTAAGCCAATCAGCAAATCCTGTTTCCCTGGCTACAGTGATTAGTTCAAGGATGATCATGTGACCTAGTTTGGACCAATTAGATCACAGAAGAAATTTTCGGGGAAAACCTGGGTCTTCTGTAGAAATACCTGGAGAGAGATTTTCCTCCTGTTAAATATGAATGCGAAAGCATGGAAGCTATCTAGAGGAGTCAGCTTTGGTAAAAGTAGCATCAAAGGAGTTGGTAAAGAAAAATGGAAAGAAGTTAGAACTTACTTGACTTCACTGAACAGTGAGATTAAGCCTTAATTAAAGCCTACACGATTTTTAGTTTTTTTTTTTTAGCCAATAACTCTACTTCATCATTTAAATTAAATTGGCTTTTCTGTACCTGGCAACCAAAGGATTCCTAACAGGTTCTGGTATTAAAATCTTTATTTTACAGAAAAAAAAATGGGCTGAGAGAGCTTGAGTACTTTTCCAATTTAATTGAAAAAAATAAATGGGGATCAGGGACTTGAATCCAGGTACTTTAATTCCAAAATCCATGAATATACATACCTGATACCCTAAGAAGGTAGAAGATAATGCTGTTGTTAAGGATAGAATCCTAGAAAATAATGTTTTCCTTCTGTTTCTTATTCCTGATGGAATGTGGATTTAACTTGCAAAGATGTCTGAGAAATTTATTTGAAATCTTGGGCTATGTGCCTTTTGTTCAATGTAACTTTCTATGTCTAGATTCTGAAGTGACTATAGGAACTAAAATATCTTATTGGAGAAATCCCTATAAAAAGCTTGTTATGAACTCATCACATGTAATATTTAACATTTGGAATAGGATTGGATTTAAGTAAATTGCCAAATCTGATTTTTTTAATCACTTGAGAAGTTTGTAAAAATATACATTTTTGAGCTTCAGGAGAGTCTGTTTGAGGTGAGATCCCGGCATTTATGATGCACAATTGTATTTGACAGCCTCTGATTTTGTCTGTGACCATATATATGAAGGGAAACTGCATGTAGTTATTCAGAGGCTCATTGAACAAAAACCAAGTAGCTGATCAAAAATAAGGTCCTGTCAGAGGTAGCCAATTTCTACTAGATAAGAAATATGAAGACTTATAAACCAGGGTACCATTGGGAAGAAAGACCATTTTGAAAGCATTGGTAGACCCTTAGGACAGTAATTTTTCCTTTTTATTTCTCTTCTCTTCTCCTGTTATCATTTCTTCTATTTTCTCTTCTTCCCACTTAGATTAAAAAAGAAAAAAGAAACAAGGAGACCGGCAAATACATGTAGTCTTCTGTCTCCAATAACATGGTAACTTTTTAGCAGTTAATCAGAAATTTATCTTGTAAAAGAAACCAAAATCTATGTGGAGGACTTTTGATGTAAAACTTTTTTTAAAAAAATCTTGACTCTACTAGAGCCATTGGCAAACCCTAGGCAGTGTTTTTCAAATTGTAATGTACCTTAGACTCACCTTGTGTTAAAACTGCATATCCCATACTTTCTTCACATCTTCTGAATCAGAATGATCGTAGCAAGGGCCTGGTAATTTGTATTTAGCTCCCTCTCCTATTCATCTCTACCCCGTCATGGTGACTCTTAACCAGACCATCTAGGCAACATACTTTGTGCAAAACTGCCCAAAGAGATTCCTAAAAATCGGAGCCCATCAATTATTAATCGTTATTTAGATAACTAATTATGCCTACAAGTGGCCTTTAAATAGTATTCCAAATTTTGTATTATTTTAGTTAGGGCAATTAATGACTAGTAATGGTTTAAAATAATTGTTTAATAAATGTTTCAGTTTTTTAAAGTTAGGAGCAATGGGGTAGTCAAGAATAGCTGAGTGTCTTTGGTGAGTCTGAATGGGATATCTGGCCTCTCAAAACATGAAGCTGTGACTTGGGGGCAGTTTAACTGATTAAAGATAAATGAATGCCCAAAAGAAAAGACTGTTCAAGTGTTAATCTTACCAAATCTCCTCAAGATGATGGTAAACTTTGAGATCTTTACCTAGCAATTGCACACCAAAAAGATTCTCATTTTCTGTTAACAGAGAAGCAGATCATTGCTCTTAGTAGCTGGGGCATTCTAGTCATTTTAGGCTGACTACAATGGACTTCTTACAAAATTCTGTGCATATTGTTAGAATGTTAGTTATTCTGTCAGTAAGAAAGAGTATAAGTAATACTGTATAAGTAAATAATCATCCTGTAAACTCTTTATTGCTAAGGAGTTCAACATCAGGTCACGCGTTCTGAACATCTGGTTGAATGACTGAATTGTGAATTGTCAAGGTCTTGTGAAGAAGGGTGAGAGCTGCCTGCTAGCTTTAGGATTCCTGCCTCTTTGTGAAACCATCCAATATAATCAGCTGGGATAAATAGGAGAGTGGCCTTCCAGTAGTAAAAAGATCAGAACACTATTTTCTTCACCCTTGTTTAGGAAAGGGAATGGTAAAAATGACTGTCCTAGTCCTCTGAGGACTTGATAGATTACAGTTGATTGCAAAATGCCCCCAAATTCCTCCCATCTCTGTATATACACTCTTTTGCAATGTAACTCTCCCACTTCTAGCCAGAGGTGGACTTTAACTTAGTGTCCCTTGAATTTGGTCTTGGTCACATAACTTGTTTTAACAAATGTGAGATGAAGGAAGCCTTAAAAAGTGTTTGTACATTGGGCTTTTTGCCCTTTCCACTAATTTTGAGAACTTTGTAACCAACCACCATCATGTGAAAAAGCTAGGGCTAGCCTTCTAGCGGTTGAGAGACACCTCAGTTGACAGCACTGATGATAGCCTTTCCCACCTCCAAACATGGCAGTAAGGCCATTCTAGTCCATCCAGCCTCCAATAAATATTTCAACTTATGAGCCATTGTGAAATAGTTCTTATTTTAAGTCCCTAAGTTTCAGAGTGATTTGTTAGGTAGTAAATACTAACTGATACAGAGTGCTATGGTCTGAATGTGTCCCTCCAAGACTCACCTATTGAAATCCTAACCCTCGAAGGTGATGGTTTTAGTAGGTGGGGCCTTTGGGAGGTGCTTACATCATGAGGGTGGAACTCTCATGAATGCGATTAGTGTCCTTATAAAAGAAGCCACTGAGAGCTCCCTCCCTCCTTCTTTCACGCACATACAATGAGAAGTCTACAAGCTGGAGGAGTGCTTTCATCTAGCCCTGTTGGCACTCTGATCTCAGCCTTCCAGCCTCCAGAACTATGAGCAATACATTTCTGCTGTTTATTAGCCACATACTCAGTGTTATTTCATTATAGCAGCTCAAACAGACTAAGGCCAGAGTATATAACTTTAAAAGCACCTGGTACTTTTATTTGGGGGAAGATGTCAAATTCTCCCCATGGGCAAAATTATTTGAGGGGGAAAAACCCAGTTACTTGCTGATTGTAACAAACACACCTTACTTGTCTCATCAGATTCTTTGGCCTAACCTGCCTGCTGGCCCATTCTCTCTCACTCCCCCATTTCTAGGCTCCAACAAAAAGCCATACAAGATCTGCTTTCTGGAGCATTTGCTAATGGCCCAGATAATGCAATGCAGAAGTGCAGGGGTGTTAACTTACTAGGGAGAAAAACAGACATGGAGATAGAAGGGAGGTAAATAGATAAATTCCCCTTTGTCCCTCCTTCTGATGGGTTTACTGAGCATGGCTTCTCAGCAAAGCCTGTTTGACTAGGTCCACCATCTGCCAGGTAGCCAGCAGTTGACTCCTTCAAGGCTTGTCCTGGAGCTGTGGTCCACACAGGAAGGCATCATCTGGGATTGCTTCCATCTTTCCCTGCCTCTCCCTTCTCTTGTCCTCACTCTTCCCACCCTGGGACTGTACCTTGCAAATAAAGCATCAACAGTCCAATTCAGGCTGTGCTTTGTAGGGAACTCAGACAGAGATCTTCATTTTATATTCTTAGCATGTCAAATATTTTCTGGTGTTTAGGATTCTCCTTCACTTATTACAATTACTTGAAGATTTTGTCAGAAACATTGCAAAGTGTAATGTAGAGAATTAGACTTACAGAGGTCAAATTGTGGCTCTACCATAGTGGGAAAGCCTTCGTAGTGATTCTGCTCCCTGATAGCCATCTTGCACCGTACATATTAATGAATTGCCAAGTAATATACGAGGGCTGTCCAGAAAATATCCAGCCATAAATGTAGGCATTTTTCATATTACATGGCTGGATATTTTCTGGACAACTCTTGTATTTGCTTTTGTGTATGTGATTCACACGTGGTTCAGAAATTCATGTAATTAAGAAGGTATAACGGAACTCTTCCTCTCATTTTCCCCCAGGCCTCAACAACATTTCCCAGAGGAGAATCCTTTTATCAATGTTCTTTTGCATCCTTACTGACATAGCTTCTGTACATACATGTGGAGAACGTATCTTTTATTTTTTGAATTTTTATTATTATTACTGTTTACAAGGTGTGCCACTCCTTGCTTTTCTCACTTTACCATGTGTCCTGGTAAGGTGACTTGGAGGTAATTCCAAGTCATTTCCTAGTGAGCTGCCCTGGGCTTTTCCAATGTTTGCTAGAAGCAGAATTTATCTAAAGAGTTCCCTAGTAATGAATGTATCAGTGGTTTCCAATTTTGATATTACAGAAGTGCTTACATGTTCTACATACATCTCTAAAAAATTCTAGATGTGGAATTGCGAAGGCAAAGTGGTTTCTGTGCCTTTTATATTTTGCTATTACAAAATTATCAAATGGGCATGTTTTTTCTGAACGTTCGTTTAAGTTCTTGACTCAAAATAGGCATCAGTATCTCATCTCTCTAAGTGTATTCTACTGTATCTAAGAAGGTGGAGGTTTAACCAGCATGTGGGGGCAAAGGTGAGCTGACTCACCAAACAGAAGAGGTAGAGGCAGGGCTTTGGAGGGAAGATTGGAGGAACTAAATTGAAGCAAGGAGATGACTGGAAGTGAGCCAAAAGCGACATCCCTTGTCAGTTCAGGGAAGTAAATTCTAGGAGGCACCATGAGCACTGCAGCAATCAAAAGGCAGAGGAGAACAGAATCAGCCTTAGGTTAGGTCAGTGCCAGGCAGTGAAGGGACTCATTAGGAGAGTAAAGAGACCAAGTCTCACCCTCACCAATGAAGCCGATCTTTAATTACTTTAAATAGGTTAAAGATTCATTACAAATTCTAATTTTTCTCCCTGGACATCTTCTGATAACAATAGGTGCTTACCTTCCCCTCCAAGTTGGACCCAATCAGAACAGTTACACTGGCACTTAGACTGTCTCTTCCAAACCTCAGGGAACTTCCCCTAAGGGTGTCATTGTTAAGGCAGCTCTTTTTCATTTTTTTTCAGTCCTACTTTCAGTTAGGGGCACACCTCCTCACACCTACGGGCTGGGGGTCTCTGCCCTGAGCCCAGGCAGGCGATCTGCAGAGGGAGACAGTCCCATCCCCACAAAGCAGCTGATCCCGGTGGACAGGATGTTGAAGAGTAAAGAGTTGACAGCTCGTCCATTCTCAGGTGTTCTAATCGCTGCTCGTGCTGACCTACTTCTGTCTCCCTTCCACTCACTCATTGGACTTCTGGATTCAGAGATCTCACTCTCAGTGCTTTTGTCATTTCAGCAGAAGAGTTTCTACAAAGGAGGGCAGATTTCTTGGCTCACAGTGAGGGTGTAGAAATGTGAAGGCAGAGGCAGTCAGAAACCTGGCCGTGAATGTAAGTGCCGTAATTCTCCCTTTTCCTCTGTCTCTGTTGTTGATCTATCCAGAAGAAAGAATAGATGAATGGTAAATTTATACAGAAAGTACATATTTTAATTGATGAAAAAAAGTAATATGATTTAGAGCTCTGATTCATATTGAGCTGCTCAAATGTCATTTTTAAAAGACAAGGTAACATTTTCACTCATTAAAAAACTTACAGATTTTTGTCACAATATATCCTGGGATATTTATCATGCCAAAATTATACTTCTAAATGAGGCACAAGAATAGAATCTAGGAGGCAGGGATCATATGCTAGGGTGATCCTGGACCAAACCTGAAGCAAGTCCTCTGAAGCACATATTAGTTACTATCTGTTTGAACTTTTTGCCTAGAACGAGTGTGTCTGTACATATCATGATGGCATCAAGCTGGAAGTGCCTACTACAATTTTGTGTTCTCTGTCTTCCAAATGAAATAAAAATAATTCTGTCATCTTTTAATCTAATCTGTTTAGGATAGTCAGAATTATAACTCAGGTTTTTCCATATCAGAAATAATTTTTTTGCATGATTTCCCCTTTCAAATTTGTCATATTAAAGGAGACTGAATGGCCCAGAATGTAGGGATCCATCTAAGGAAGAGAAGGAAACAAAAAGAGTATTTGATTTGCATAATCATTGTATAAATTAATAATATATTTTTATGTGGAGGAAATGTTTTTCAAATAAACTCTTTCGTGGGACCCCTAATGTATATAAAACAGATGAAGGCTGGAATTGTGTCTACTTGCATTTCTCATCTCTGCTTCTTGCCCTCTCATATTTGTAAGTCTAGATGTCACAGAACCCAGAACTGAACAGAGCAGAAAAGGGCTGGATTGTATCACCAAGACCTGACACAGCATCTAGCACATCAAGGGTGCTCAATTAATGTGTGAAATCACACAGAACCTAGTGCTTATGGAAACATGAATATAAATGTTTTAGGCGGAAATGTTTGTGTTTTAAAAAAATTGATCCAAATAAGATCTGCATCTTTCAAGTGTATGTCCCATGGCGTATTTTAAAATTTTATGAGGTTTACTTTGGGAATGTCAAAGGTAATATAATTATAAGGGTTGTAATCTGCTTCTAACTAAACGTAGCTTTTAAGGTTGTGGGACAAAGAAGGATCACTTGTTGGCTAGGAAGAGAATGTGAGGGGACTTTAACATCTGTTTATTCATTTACTAGCAGAGTTGTTTGACTTATCTACCTGGCTGATGTATCCTCCAAAGACTGAGCTCTAATGTTGAACACCTTCCCATACAATGGGATGTGGGGGTGGGGTGGATTGGAGGGTACCGGGGACCACTCCTTGGTCAAAGGCTCATGGTAAAGGTAGCTGTGAATTTGCAGATTAAGGGTAAGTCTAGCCCAAAGACTCTGGCTCACAGAGTATTTTAAAAATAATTTTATATTTGCTACCAGGATTTAAAAAATTGGGATATTTCACAGGTAAATCCAGATTTCTGGTTTCTTTTGAAAAAGTGGAAGATCTAGCAATATAGTGAGCCTACCTTCCTCTTAACCAGTGGTTCTCAAATCGTTATCCCGAGGCCAGCAGCATCAGCAGTGCCTGGGAACGTGCTAGAAATTCAGGGGATGGGACCAGCAATCTGTGTTTTAGCAAGCCCTCCACGTGGTGCCGATGCATATTCCCATTTGAGAACCATTTCTGTTGACTAAAATCAGGTAGGCCTTGGGGAGTATTTGCTTTCCACCTAGGCTGTTCTGCTCACATAGGAGATTATCTGGCCCTTATGGGCATTTGAGTAGTTTTGTTCTTTTTCTTTTTTCTCTTTGAATATGGATAAGATCACCTAGTATGTATGAAAGCATGAGATTTTCAAACTTCTAATTTTTAAGCTGAGGCCCCCAATGTCTGAGGTCATGCAGAGATCTTTACGAACTCTAGCACCATCCGTAGGCATATCAGATCTGCCTTCCCATCTTCTTGTAGCTGCTGCCCATGTGACAGTATGAGAAAACTCAATTAGTGCGAACAGATAAGGGCATATTAGAGCCTTGGGAGGAAGAGAGCCCTGGTCGGAGTCCCTAATGCACACAAGTAAAATGGTTAGATAAAGCTTTATTTAATTATATTGCAGGCGGGAAGAGAGTTCAAGTAATCTGGGTGTATCTGAGTGTGTTTTTTAATGAACTTTTCAGAATGTCTGTATGGTTTCTGCTAGTTTGTCAGACAGTCATCAATTACTCCGTGTCATTCTAAATATAAACAAGTCACCATTTCATTATCAGTGAACATTCACCAAAGCTGACTCTCTACATGTGGGTCAGCCTTCTAAGTAATTGCCAAACCTGAATCTCACACGGAGGTACCCTCAGGTCAGCCTGTTTCCTCACCCAACCACCGTTCTTATTAGATGCAGATGTGTATGACTCGTAAATCAACCCAAGGTGTTTTGTTTGTTTGTTTGTTTAGTTCTTTCAGACCCTAGACATTATGTTTAGCTTCCTGAAATAATTATGAAATAATATTAATTAGTACTCATCAAATACCATGTCTTCTATATTTCCCAGCTCTGAGGTAGATAGGTGAGGTCCTATGGCTGATTCTTACCAATGGAATGTAAATAGAAGTATTGTGCCACTTCTGGTCTGAGGCAGTTAAGAAAAAGAACATCTCCATGCTTTTACCTGTTGGCAGTTTTAGAGATTACATGTTTGAGATGATGAAATTGCAAAATAGAAGCAGCTTAGATCCTTGTGAGAATGCTGTGTAGGATGACTACCTGACCCATTTCAGCATCTGTCATGACCAGAGTTAAACCCTTGTTGTGTTAAAGTTTGCAACAGATAATGTTACTACAGATAGCTTGTCCTATCCTGGCTAACACAAACTGTCCTAACTCTCATAAGCTGGCACAGCTGAGGAACATGCTGGGACTCAGCAGAAGCCAACATGAACAAAGCAACACTTGGTAACTTACACAACTGCAGAGCTGGCCCTTGAAGGGACTCGTCAGCAGCCCATTTGACAGTGTCCAGAGAATGAAGTTTGTTCTAGACTGAAGTCAGTATCCAAGAAAATTTGATCTAACAGGCAGGACACAGCAGCAGGATTTTCTGGAGAGCTACCATACTTAAGATTATATGGAAGGAATCACAATGGTTCAGGATAATTTTGTGATTTGGATCAGGACTCCAGCTAAGAGAGTAGGAGTACACAGTTCTAAGCCCTTGGAGACTGAAGGATGGGTTGTGTGAACAGGGCCCCAAAAAGAAAGATTGAGACTAACTACAGAATTAATACTCAGTGTAAACACTGGTGGGGGAGGATACACTCAGTAACTAAAGGAGATGCTCAGTTTGGGGTTTGAGTGACGAGGAAGTACCATTCTCTGAAAGGGGATATAGGCTGAGGGATTCAGATTTGTTTGTACTGATTTTTGGATATAAATGGGATATCTAAATGTCTGTAATGGTACCAAAAAGTAGCTTGGAGTGACTTAGAGCCTCCTCCTAAGTTCAATTAGCCTCCTGCTTGGCAACTCCACCTACATACACACTTGCAGTCAAATCGGTGTGTATGCTATGCAAAAGCAGTTTTAATGCAATCCCAGCATGCCCCTTCCTAAGAGAGGAATGTTGCTAAACTTCTGTTCAGAAACTCTGGGACCCCCACTGTCAAGTAGAGATGTCTGCTAAGCAGTTGTCTAAATGGGACTTGGAGGTTCAGCAGCAAGATTGGAGAAGGAAATAACTTCGCAGTTATTAACATAAAGATGGACATGTAAATAAGGGGAGAGAAGGAAATTGCCCCCCAAAAATGCTTCAAATGAAAAGAGGACCTAACATCGAAACCTGGGCAACACCAGTGTCTGAGAGCCAAGTTGAGAAGGAAGAGCTGTAAAGACGATTAGAGGAAAAGTTGAGAATGGTGTCAAAATTAACGTAGAAGAGAGTTTCATGGAAGAGAGAAAGATCATTATCAGTTACCAAAGTTATAGGGAAAGTAAGGACAAAAGGCCCGCTTTGGAGTTCGCCATGAAGGAGTCACGGTCGGTATCGGTGGGCGTGGAAGGCAGCTGGAGGAACGAAGGCGAGGTAAGCCAATGGAGGCAACAAGTGGAGACAACTTCAGGAAGATGGGCTGTAAAGGGACAGCTGTCAGTAACCTGGGGCAGTGTGGGTTTACTACTTTGCCCATAATGCCCTCAATGGTCTCTTTAATGTGTGAACCAGGTCACATCACTTGTTTCTTGGAAACCCACCGGGGCTCCCTGTTTCTCACAGCATCATAGCCCCCATTCTCAGAAGAGTCTGCGAGGTCTGTTGTGCTCTGCTTCCCATCGGTCCCCTCACTCACTCCCATCCAGACGTACCTCTTTTCTTGCTGGCTTGCCAGGCATGCTCCTGACCTTAGCCCTGGCCATTCCTTTTGCCTGGAACATTCTGCCCCAGAAATCCTTTAAGTCGTTCTTGCCCTTTACATTTAAAATCCTGACTCACCTTTGAAAATTGCCACTGGGCCTCCAACCTCTGCATTCCTGCTTCTTTCTCATTCTGTTTGATGCTTTCTGTTTTTCATACATTTACATTTAATGTATTACATCTATTGTTTATTGTCTGTATTCTCTTCTTAGAATATTATCTCTTCCAAAGCGCGAGTCCTTGATTATTTTATTCCGCTGATATATCCTACATACATCCAATGACTTCTCTCTGGGACAGTACCTGGTAGGAAGAAGGCCTTCAAATAACAGTGTTAAATAAATGAAGGCAATTTTTAAAAATTGAAAGCCTCTATCATAGTTGTATGTTGAAGCTGTAGCGGGTACAATTGATGGAACAAGGTATCCATGGGAATGGAGTGTTGGTACAGAGGAAAGTCAATTATATCCAGCAGCGTGGTGGATGGAAATTCAGGGATAATGTCTTAGATATGGTTGGTTTTAATTGATTAGGGCACATTGCCACTGAGGTCCAAGTGGTAGGTTCCATTCCCAACTGGAGCTACTCAATGTCTTCTTCTGGCCCAGCATTATAGTCTTATCTTACAAGATGTGGAGTTAGTCACAAGGGAGGAGCATGTCAGGCCGGATCCCTGTGCACTTGTGGCCCTCTGCCGGAAGCGGGTGGCCAGCAGCCTCACTTCAGAAGAAAGACATATTGTATGGTTTCCTATTCTCATACTTTGCACGTAGCAGGGCTCCTCCTACAAAGTTCCCTTAAACACAGAAAAGGTTGAGACAAAGGCTTGCCGAGGGAGGCTGTTCTCTCCACAGTCTGCCTCCTGCAGGCTGACGAGGCAGCTGAGTTACAAGCAAAGAGAGCTCTTTGCCCCTGGATGTCTGCAAAGCAAGGCTCAGCTTCCTTCTGCATGAGCCCTCCCACTACGTTCTCTGTTGACATAGGCAGGCATGAGGCCACCCTTAGGCTCCACAAAGATAACCTAATAACAGCTTGGCCAGAGCGCCTCATCCTTCCCCAGCCCCACAAAGAGACTTGGATGGCGAAGCAACAACCACTTGCCACCAAAACAGCAGTTATTGCCACCCCCTACTCAGGATCATCGACAAGCTGCCTGCTAGGTTGGTTGAGATGCCTTTTATTTAGCGTTCTGTTAATTTGCTAAACACTGTTTTGGTCTACGTGACTGTAGAATATAAAAATGCAGTAGGTGGTTTATAGGAGACAAGTTGCAGGAGAATGTTCAGCGCTCCGAGCCACATACACAATACCTACCCTCTGAAGGGCTGGATTTTCCCTCGGGCTGTGGGGAGCTGCTTAGCAAGGTTCCCCATCCTCTTTACAGCTCTCTTTGACCTGCTCCTCCCCTCGGTGCTGAGTGGTGGGCGTACAACTGTTGCAAGTAGGTGGCACAGCTGTTTGCTTTGACTGCCTCTGTACCTCGGGGATCCCAGCCACACAGTTAACATTGCAGGAGGAAAATGGCATTTATGCTTTAATAAACTCACCCTATTTCTTTGTTAGAGGAAAAAGAGGAGGGGGGATCCCACCCACCACGTTACCAGCCACATGTCACTGTTCAGAGCCTACCACAGTGGTTAATGTTTTCCAAATTCTCCCTTGCATTAGAAATGGAAACCATTAGAAAAATATTGGGATGGTGTGAAGATTTCCCAAACACCTGCCTCCCACCTCTTATGCACATATGCCTGGTTTTTGCAAATGCATGTAGCATTTTTTTTTCTGTGCTTTGGTGCATTTCCATTTACAAGCGCATGTATATTTTATAAGTGTATGTGTACATACTTCTTGGTGATTTACTTGTAAATTTCCTAAGTGGGGAAGCCACACAAAGGTCACCAAGCTGCAGATGGAATTTAACAGCATTTCCTAATAGGAATTAATAAAAGGGATGTCAGAAACATACATGCAAGGGAGGAAAAAGCATTTTCGACCAGAAACTTATTGTGTGTTTATAATCGAGAAGCTGATCTCGTAGAGGAGGGGGATCCGCCTGCCTCTTCCCTCTCAAATAAATCACCGCAGGCTCTCCAAGTTGTCACTCCGGAAGGGCTAAATCTTCCAGGCTTTGCTCCTTCTTGTCCTGCAGAAACCACTCAGTCCCATATCCCTGCTGGCACATCTGTTTCTCCCTCCTCCTTGCCTGGTAGTATCTAGCAAGATGTATTTCCCGGGTTACCCTGGATCGCACATTTTGCTGATTTGATTTGAAGTATCCATAACTATGATGGACTCCTCTGCCTGACTCAGAAATCAGCTGCCTTTCAATCCCTCATTTAGACGGACGACCTCTGTAAATCAAAGGAAATAGCAACATCAACTTCTTGCTATTGTTGTCATTACATTATTTTTATTAACTAGCCCGTTATTATTTTTGCATAGTGAAGCAAAAAATAACTCAACCTAGGATAATGAAATCCATAGTCATAAGGACATTTGAAATTGAAAGGACCCTTAAATTTACATCTCTGGACAATTGGGAATGACAGTTGAAACCTGATAGCCTGTAGTCATCTTAATGATTTCTTTGTTCCATGTTTATCTAATCCTTTTACCTTTAGATTTTCGGGATGTTTTAAAATAATGGTGATGGATACATTTTGGAGTAGATGTTTCATGTTTATTTCTCAAAGTTTATGATTTGCTCTATGAGCAGGCAGCATTTCATTCATTCATTTATTATTTTTACGGGTCGGCTTTAGCTCAAGCGGTTACTTCGTCATGGTGCAACCATTTATTATTTTTAGTAATTTTATTGAAGACCTACTATGTTCTAGGTAGCAGTTCAGGTGATGAGGATAATAAAGTGAACAAGAATGATATCAAGCTGTCATGGACCTTATGTTTTTGTAGGGAGATCAACTAATGAGTAAATCAATAAACATGATAATTTCATATTGTGAGGGGCTCTGATAAAAATAAGGTTTATGTGATAGTGACTGAGGGCTTGATTACCTTAAATTGGGTGGTCAGAGAACCCTTCTCTGAAGAGGTGACATAAAGTTTGAGAACTGAATGACAAAAAGAAGCCAGAAGATGAGCAAAAATTTGGGAAAATAATTTTCCAGTAGAGTATTGCTGCAAAGGCGCCAGGCAGGAGTGAGCTTGGCGGATCACGGAAGAGAGAGCTGGACTGAGCCGAGGGGAGCAGTGTGGGGATGAGGACCAAGAGGTCCAGAGAGATCACCTGGACACTGTTAGATCAGTGGCCTCGTCTGCTCAGGGTGCTGTGAGAGAATGCCGTAATCTGGGTGGGTTATAAACAACAGAAATTTATTTCTCACTGTTCTGGAGGCTGGAAGTCCAAGATCACAGTGCTGGCAGCTTTGGCTCTGGGAAGAACCTGCACTCTGGCTCATAGGCAGCTGCTTCGTGCTGTGTCTTCACACGGCAGAAGGGGTGGGTGACGGTTCCACTCTTATGGCCTAAGCGCTCCCAAGCGCTCCACCTCCTAACACCCTTACTCTGGGGGCTAGATTTCAACCTATGAATTTTGTAGGGACACAAACATTCAGTCTTTGGCAACCAGGGAAATAGTTTGGGTTTTACTTTAATTGCAACAGGAAGCCACGGATGGGGGTGGGGTGGGGCTTAAACAGGGGAAAGATGTTGCAGAGCCTCTGTTTTTGGAGGAACAGAAGAGCGATGGTTCATGAAGGTCCATTCACTCTTGTGAGTCCTCAGGGACTGAGTATGGGCAGGTCTGCTTTTGTAAAGGAGATCAGTAAATGAAAGGGAAATGGGTAGCAGACAGCCAAAATCAAAGATGTTACATAGATAGAATCTTTTCTGAAGAGGAATTTCATAGGCTTTTGTACATGGCGAAAATCGTCATAAAAACATCAGAACACTATCTATCATCTATCTGTCTATCATCGTCATCATCTTCTATTATTATTATTATTATCTATCATCTGTCTCATCTGGCTACCCATCTAGCTATCTATCCAACTATCTAACTCTCTAGCTACCTACGCATTTCCCACCTGCAAAGGGCAAAAAAGGGGATGACACTAAAGGGCATTTACTCTGTAGAATTTTTGGAGGAGGTAATAGCTTTTCCTCAGCATCGCTATATTTACACACTACTTCTTAAGACTTCATTATAATGATGATGATGGATGATGATGATGAAGATAATCATTTGTCGACTTAGGTTGGGTTCCTTCTAAAGCAGATGTGGAGACAAAGATTATGGTGAAGGTGTAGGTCATTTATTGAGAGGTGATCCTAGAAACTAGAGAGGGAGTCAAGGAATCATAAGAAAAGGATAACCAGTAAATGGTGTATTAATGAGTGGGTTGCCATTGCAGGCAACTGGGGACCTTCTCTGCAGGACACACTTCCAAATTGTGTCTCCAAGAGGCAAGGTGTGTTGGGTATTTATCCACCAATTTCTATCCCTTATTGTTTGAGAGTCTGTCCTGGGGTAGTAACTCCCTGGTTTTTCCAATCTGCCCAACATTCGAGTCGCTCTGGAAGAGAGATGCAGGAAAGATAGTAGAGAGATGCACAAAGTCGTTGACAGATGTGGTTACTTCCGGTGATGTCAGGGGTGGACTCTAGGATAAGGACAGGACACTGATATGAAAATTTAAAGAAATATCAAGATGATGCCAGTGATATCCTGCCATAAGTTCCCATTTCATGCCCCCAAGAAAAATTCTACTCATTTAGGGCATGCTCGCCATAGACTCTATGATGCTCCTTAATCTGATGAGACTTTCAAAACCTACTACAGCAGTTTGCATAGTAACTGTGCCCACGGTTGCTGAGACTCTGCATCTGAAGATCATGATACTTGTTGGTCCCTCTACAATACCTGCCTTTCCATTCCTCTTCTACATCTAAAGATGATGGTTACTTCTTCAAGTTGGAACTTTCTGGATAGAATTGGCTTTCTGGGACAGCAGGAAGTTCCTGAGAGTGGGGGAGTGTGGTGGATGGCTTCATGCACACCTGGATTTCCCTTCAGGACATAGGCACTCATTCCCTTGCTGTTGGGAGATGTAGCTTCTGATATCCCACAGCAAAGACCTTGTCCGGGAATCGCAAAAAGAGCTCCCCCACTTCAGGTTACACCCCTTCCTTGCGGATAGCTGACAGCCAATGACTGGTTTATGCAAGGGCACAAAGACCAGGTCTCAGCAGGGACAACTCTGAGGAGCCATCCTATCCCAGAACTCCTTATGGGATAGGCTGAGGCTTCTGCTGTAATCACATCAAAATCTGACTTCTCTTCTCAATTCTGCAGAGCCTCAAATACAGAGCATCAGCAACTGTGGGTACAGTTACTATGCAAACTGCTGCAGTAGGTTTTAAAAGAAAGCCACACCAATTCACACCTCACAGATTTTGATCCCCTAAACACACCCCAATAAACTTCTTGCAACTAAATCTCTGTATCAGAGTCTGTTTCCTGGGGAATCTGACTTAATGACAACTGTTTATGCTTTCTGATTGGATCCTTATCTCTTTCCCAAATAATGGCTGACAGAGCCTGAAGAGGCCCCATTGATATTTCTGGAAACTTGTTGAGACTTGGCTGTTTGGAGAGGTCCAAGAGTGACCACTTTTGTTGCAGAGTTCTTGATACCATCCCTGTAGATGCCCAAGGAGTCATACTAAACAGATGGAACCCTGTGGCTCCCAGAGCCAGCCGAGTTCAGAATGGTCTGTCAAGTGCTGAAATGTTTCCCTGAGATTTTTATGGCTGTAGAATGTTTGAAGAGGCCAATATATATCAAGAAATGTAGACAAGAAAGGACAGCCTACACAAGGGGAAAGAAAATAAGATGCCTTTAAGACTTAGATTTAATATTCTTGGAAACAGAAATGAACAATTTAAAGCTTATTTGTTAATGTTTGTTTACAATTTGGTGCCTAGTGTTCCTATGAAACAGTTTGCTTCACAATTTTAGGATTCTTTTTCACCTACCAATAAGACCTTACACTTTCTGTATACAGTACATTTCGTCTGGAGACTGTGGGTATCTATCTATAGAAGCACACACACACACTTGTACTTATATTTATCTCTACCATGTAACTAATATGCACAGAGAGGGAGACATATGAAGTCCCCCCACCTTAATAAACTCTTTGTAATTGAAGTAATTTGTTTGATGATGGTAAGCACAGCACAAAAATTTCTGTAAGCTTTCGGAGTCTGCCGGCCCAAATGTTTGAAAAGCCACAATATGAGTTTTCATTTCACTCTTGATTCCTACCAAACTCAACCCTGAGTTAGTGGATACTGAAAATCAAGCAGCAGGAGTTACACTCTATGTTAAATATTTAAAATTTATATCTACAGAGCATTGATGACTGATTGAACTATCAAATTATAATGTTAGGAAAACTTATGGGAAAATGATTTTCTAAGTATTCTAAAAAGATAGTGCTGTAGGTTGATAATAACATAATAAGTTCAAAAGGACATCTGTGCTGACATATTCACCACATTTTAGACTAATGTGAATTGACATGAACTAAACAAAAAAACAATTTATTATATTCAACTTTGAGACACCAAGATCAGCAGCTAGGTTTTATAACAACATTAGCTCATTCCAAATTATTTTCTTTTATGAAGCTTTGCAACTATGTGACCGTTTCTGAATCTAATGGATTTTTTTCTACCCCAAATATTTAATTTTGTGAAAAGAAGCTTTAGACAACAAGAATTTTATATCATGTTAACCAGGATGCTCATGGCAATACTGCATGTAATATTGAAATATTGAAACAACCTAAAACTCCATCAGTAAGGGAATGGTTATATAAATTATGGTATATGTGTTTATGCAATGCATTTTTGAATAAATGATGAAGTAGATATATATGCATTAGCTGTAGAAACATGGCTATGTCATATTATTGGTTATTAAAAGCATATTATAAAATAGCATTAATAATATAATTTTATTATATGTTATTATATAGAGATAGATAGTAGTAAGTACAGAAATACTTATTCATAATTGAGAACAGGTCACCAAATGTTAATTGTGATGATCTCTTCCTAAAGAACACAATTTCGAGTGACATTTAATCTTTGTATCTTTAATTCTTATACAATAGCTATACACTATTTTTGTAAAACAAAATAATTAAAACTGTCTAGCAACTGAAGATATTGGGCTCATGATCACTCTGTCCTCCTTAGAGCATTTTCTTCCTTTGGCTCCAGAACAGTACACTGTCACAGTGTTCCACTGCCCTCCGAGGCCGTTTCTCAGTTCCCTTTCGCCTCCCTATTCTCTCAATGCAGGAGTGACCCACAGCTCAGTCTTCGGTTCCCCTCTCTTCTCCTTTTCCTTGGTGACCACTCCAGTCTCAGGGTTTTAAATCCCATTTGTACTAGACATTGTTGATTTTGGCATCCATATGACTTTCTTTATGTTTTCCTCTGTATTTCAGGTACTCTAGGGGTAAGCAAACTATATTTCCTAAATTCTCGTAGCTTGAATTATGAATGAAATTTAGGTTCTGCCAATGACGAGTACTTACATGAGAAGTAGAAGACAGCAAGGACGCTGAAGCCATTTTTCTACAGCAGCTCCACCTGAGGTGCGTGAGTGTTTTCAGAAGCCGGGCTCCACGTTTCATATCTTTTTCTCAGTGTCATGGTGTGAGGTGCGAAATGATGGTGGTAGCAGTTTTCTGACATCTGAATTACAACTATGATGGCCAGTGGTGGTCCCTGAAATTTGTTCTTTCGACCCTTCCAATTTATTTGTAAGTTTCTGCCTCAAATCCCTCAAACTACTCAGTTTCTCTGTCCTGACCTCAACCCTGAGTGATAAGCCAATGATTTTGAAAAGCTTATCTTCAGTCCAGATCTCTTCTTTGAACTTTGGACTAATATATCCAACTGCCTACTTGACACTCCATTTGAATGTGTAATAGGCATCTCAACCTTAAATCCAAGAGTTAACTATGATCTTCCCACTAAAATCTGCTCTTTTTATAGCTTCCCCCGTATCAGTTGATGGCAATTTATACTTCCAGTTGCTTAAGCCAAATTTCTTGGAATATTTTTAAATTCTTGTTTTTCACACCTTATGTCATGTCGGTCAACAAGTCCTGTTGTCTCCATGTTCAGAATCTCTTTCTGTTTCCCCAAATAAAATGCAAGTTCCATAAAGGTGTGGAATTTTGTCTGTTTTGATCCTTTGCCAGACAGTGGCACATAGTAGGTGCTCCATATTTTTTGAATGAATAAATAAATGATGAGATGAATAAGATTTGAAATGCCCTGGTTATAACATAATAGAAAGCATCTTTAGCTGAATTTTTCTTCTAGCTTAAAGAAAACACTCAGGTGTACTTTTCGAGAATATACTTCCAATACTTTGAGTGCATTTTCAGATTTACATATATCTTAGTTGTCTGGAATTTGATACACTAAGCATCTTTATCTTTGAATGGAGAATAGAGAGGTATGAAATAACTTACCTTAGGGCTGTTGTGCAGAATATGGATTGATTCTCCTTTTAGTGTTTCAGTTTGAACAAAGATCACAGTAGCATAAACATCAACATCAAATATTCATTGAGCACATGCTATGTGCCAAATCCTTTTCAAGGCTTTTATGTTTAATTTTTATTATCAGAATGATGCTTGTATGTAGTATAACAAATTGAAAGAAGGGGAAAGAAAAAAGAAGTCAAATTATACCACAAGGCTTATAACGATATACAGTAGATTCTCAGTCACCCGGCACTCATGGGGATTGGTAGATGCTGCGTAAATGTAAGTGGACTCTCCGTTAACTAGAACGCAAGCAACAGGCAAAAATCTCCTGTTTTTGTTGGTTGCTTGAGAATAATGGTTGCTTGAGTCCCAGTTAATGGAGAGTTCACTATACCATTTTCCTTCTTCACTTTTCCCCTCATCTTTGAAGTCCTCCTCCCCAGAGATAACCAACCACTTTCAACTATTTTTAGCTGTTTCTTCTGATACTTACCTTCATATTTTAAAATAACAAGCTTATGAGGGCTGTCGGAAAAAATTCAGCCATAAACGCCTCTAATTTTCATATTACATGGCTGGATACTTTCTGGACAGCCCTGGTATGTCCCAATTCATTGAATTTTCCATTTTAAATATTATTTATTGACTTCCAACCTTGGAAAATGAGGACTCAGTTTCCCAATGTTACCTCTTCCATCTCCCCATCCTTTCATTATAGTTACTTCAAAGCTTTAGTAAAATTCAGTTTCAGCATTTGCTTTATTATGGCCTTATAAATATTTACAACTGAAATTTGTATGGCATTTTTAAGTTTTCTTGGATTTGTAATTGCTTCACATTTTAAAAGCTTAGCTTTTTATGTAACTATAATTAATTCTTTCTTCAAACTATGAAAACTCCTCTCATCATTCAAAGATTATACCTTCAGTAATCTACCAGTTACGAATATTTTTGTTCTAGGGGACTAGAACCCTTAATCCTCCTATTCATGTATGGGTGGGTTGCTCTGTAGGCCACTGCAGAGCTATTATTTGGGACCTCCTTTCACTATCATCTTTGGGATTGCCTATTTCCTGGTTCCCATGCTTCTTTTTCTTTTCTTTTCTGTTCTTTTCCTTTTCTTTTCTTTGCTTTCCTTTCCTTTCTTTTTCTTTTCTTCTCTCTCTCTCTCTTTCTTTGTTTCCTTCTTTTGATGGGTGATATTCTCATGAGCTTCCTAAGGAAGGGTGCATGGAAGATAAAATTTTTGAGACCCTGTATATCTTCTCATGCCCTATTCTGTCTCACACTTGACTGATAAATTGGCTGGATATAGAATTCTAGTATGAAACCGCTTTTTTTTTTTTTTTGAGATAGTGAGATAATTACTTTATTGTTTTCTAGCTTTCAATGCTGCCATTAAGAAATCTGATGCCACTATTTTGCCACTCTTTTGAAAAGGATGTGTTTTATTTCCCTTCTGAAAAATTTTAAGGTGTGCTGATATGTGCTGTCTTGTCATTTCAATGTGGTTTGATTTCTTCGTCCATTTTCATTGCTATAACAAAATACTGTAGACTCAAGTAGCTTATAAAGAGTAGAAATTTACTTCTCACAGTTCTAGAAATTAGGGAATCTGAGATCAAGGCTCAAGCAGATTCTGTGTCTGGTGAGAACCTGCTTCCTAGTTTATAGACTGATGGGGACCTACTCACTGTTTCCTCACTGGGGTGAAAGGGTGAGTGATCTTTGTGAGGTCTCTTTTATGAGGTTACAAATCCTATTCATGATGGTTCTGCTTTCCTGACCTAATCACCTCTCAAAGGCTCCAGCCTCAAATAATATCACATTGAAGAAATGGGTTTCAACATATGAATTTGAGGAAGATAAGAATATTTAGTCCATGGCACTTGATAATAATTTCAAATTTATTGTGCTGGGCACTCTGTAGGCCCTATCAATCTTCAAAGTCATACTCTGCTTTTTTGTAAATTGTATCCAATTGTTTTTAAAATAATTTCTTCCCCTCTGTGTTCTCTGTTCTTATTTTCTGAAATGTATTAGTTGGATCCTGAACTTCCTGAGTTTCTTATATCTATTTTTTCCCCATTTTTGAACCCTTTGTATATATTTTATCTTTCCTAAAATATTGCTTCAAGTACATATTTCAAACTTTTAAATATATATTTTTTTCAATTTCTGTTATTACATTTTTTATTCCCAAGTATTTTTGTGTGGACTCTGGAAGCAGACTGCCTGTATTTATAACTCAGCTCTGCTGTGTGATCTTGGTCAAGTTACTTCACTTCTCTGTGCCTCTTTCCTCATTTGTAAAATAAATATAACAGAATGCAACTCATAGGGTTGTTATGATGATTAAATAGTTTACTGTTTGTCGATCATTTAGTACATTGCCTAGCACATAGTGAGTCCCACCTAAGTATTAGGTAAATACAATAAATAAATAGCACCCTGCCCTTGTTTCAAGGTAAATGCTATATTACTCTTATTTAACTAATGAGAAAATATAAAACTGGAGAGGTTAATTAACCAACCTATGGTCACACAGCTAGAAAGGGGCTGAGGTGAAGAAAGGAACTGGAATCCAAGTATATCTCACTTCATGCCTGTGCTTCCAACCACTAGATTGCTCATTTCAGGATGGAAAGCTCACCTTTCAAAGGCAAAACCCATTTCGAGTCATTGGTATAAGAAAATAAAATCTACGTGTACTATCAAGACGTATATAAATATTTTATGGCATGTACTCGAGTTTGTGAAGTTGGGATATAAATGGCATGATGATTAAGCACATAATAAGTCCTTAGCAATTATTTCTTGACTGATAGAAAAATGAACTGTAATAATATTATTTTACTGTTTTTGAGTCAATGGAAATCTATGAGCAGATTTGCTTGTTTGAGATAAATAGTTTTGGCAATCAAAAGTATATATTTTATAATACTGTTTTAATAATTCAGCTTTTATAACTGAATCCAACTCAGTTATAAAACCTGAATTATTAAAACTATATTATAACATGTAAAGGTCAGTTAAAACATGGGCTTTATGCCACTTGTTTGTACATCTCAAGTTAGTGATTAATTTAAGGATTGACTTGGATACTATTTCCTATATAACTTAACTAGTGATGTGATTTTGGCATAACATTTGTGTGTGTGTGCGTGTGTGTGTTCGTGTGTAAAGATGATGTCTGTGATTTAACAATGTGGGCCAGACTTGATTGAGCCCCGTATAACAGGAAACTGTTGGGATATTAAACACCCCCCCAACTGGTATTTATAATAGAAATAAGCTTTCCCCATAAAGCCTCTCCAACAGGCCTTGTAACTATAATGGCACTAGCAGGTGCTGCCACAATAAAGAAGCCAGCTTCCCCATGAACAAATATTAAATTAAAAAAATCAATCAATCTGCAGTCTCTGTTCTGGTCCCAGCATCATTTTTTCTAACAACAGCAAACTCAGGGTTTGTCAGTGCATTGTTAACAGGTTAAAGACCTTTAGATGATTATTTTTTTAAAAGTATACCAGCAGTTGGCTCTTTCCCCCCACACTTGTCACTTTCAACTTGGCTCTAAATGTTGATGGAACTCCTGGCCTGAGGGCAAGTCCTTTGGCCCTCAAAGCTGGCAGGAAATAGCAGAATTTTGCAGGGTGTGCTGGAGACTTCCCTTAAGGAGAGACAAGAGAGCTGGTTAATTTCCAGGAGGTGATGCCATCCAGACATAAAATGGGGGGTGTCCCATCACGTGTGATGGTCCCATTGCGTGTGATTCAGTGTATCTTTACCCCTCCTGTTTTGACCCTGTGAACCTGTATCTAGAGGGTTATGACGCGTCCTTGACTGCCCAGGACACCCAAACTGCTCTCTCTCTAGTTCCCTTACTGCTGACCTTCTCACTTTGCCCCTACTCTGAGATCATTGCACCCCCACCCCTTTTCTTATACTCCTCCCCACTGAAGCAGTAATGGCTCGTTAGAGTTCTCCAGCTTTGGGCTGCAGTGCCTGACAATTTGGTGATGTAGGAACTGTCCCCAAATAAAAGTCTGGGAGCTGGCTATCAAATTTCAACCACCGCTGGACTTAAGATTGCGTGCTATATTTCGAATTTCTATGGTTCCAGCTTTGTGGTGAGTCACAGATATTTGCTCTCTGGGTTCTGAAGTTCTTACAACAGTCTATGATTTTCAACCTCAAATGTCTCTGGCATGCCTGGCCTTCCAGTTCTGCTCTGATAGGATTTTTATGTGCTGTCACTGAGAATCATCTGGAGCAGTACTTCTCAAACTTCCAAGTGTATAAGGATCAGTGGGGGATGCTTTAAAGCACCAATTCAAAATCAATAGGTCTAACATGGGACCCAAGAACCCGCATATCTAACCAGCTCCTGTGTAGTACCGATGTTGCTGGTCTGAGGATCACAATTTGAAGAGCAAGAGCTAGAGTGAGGTGACTTTGAGAATCTTCAGAAATGTCACCTATTCTTATTCTGGAGACCTGTGGGAGCTACCTTTAGTCTGGAATGAAACACGTAACTCTTATCCTAAAATTTCCCAAGAGCTTGTCTCTTCAACCAAATCACTGAATATCTGGCTAACTAGCCAATGAAAAAGAGATGTGTATAGATACTTGATGTATCTTCTATTTTATTTTTACTTTTTGGTCATGATTACTCTGAAAATAGTGTTAACACACTACCTTTGCAATCATGTGTATGTTACAAAGTAAAGAAAACAGACAAGCAAACAAAGAAAACCAAAGATAAGACGTTACGACAAGTTCGCTTCCTACCTAGGCTCCACACACAATTCGCAGCACTATTTGGATCGTGGAGGGAGCGTGTGGATAATTCACACTGGGGGAAAAGTAGTGTATATCAAATAAAAAAAGCTATATCTATTAATTTTTTTATCTGTCACTGAATAAAAAAGGTCCTTTTTCCCATTTCATGTTTTTATTTTCATGCTGATAGTGGAAGAAAAAATTTAAGACTTGCTCTCTTCTTGACATGCTTTGGACCAATCAGTCTTCTCTCTTCAAATCTTTGCCCTGGGCAAAAACCTTCATAAGAAAGGTAACAGGTCTGAGATGTGGAGATAGTTGACTCAATTTAGGCCATAGCTCTGCTAAAATACCTGTAAGAGACGCAGGTGGCTGATATTATTGAAACAGTTTCCTGGCATACATTTTGTTACTCCACCGAAGTGTTTAGAATTGGATAATAATTTTCAAGGGGAACAATGGATAGTGAGAGGTTCTAATATAAAACTAAACACTGGGAGTCCAATCCATACTTGTAAAGGGGTGTGTGTGTGTGTGTGTTGTTGTTGTTGTTGTTGTTGTTGTTGCTATTGCTGTTGTTATGTAGGGTGAGGATGGTAGAGGGTTGTAGTAGGGGCGAAATAGCACTGACTATGTTTTAGTTCCAAAACCATGCAAATCCTCTCAGCCTCCGTTTTCTCATCCATAAAATGGGAATAGTAACTGGTATAGTGTAGTTGTCTGCTTCACATGTTTGTTTTAAAAATCAAATGGGACGATGCAAATAAATGAGGCAATGTAGAAAAGCATCTATAAGCCTATGGTAATTTTTTTCAGGTAGGACTCAAAATGGAGGCATCAGAGCATCCCCAAGTAGTCCAGCCTTGTGGCCTTATACTCTGTTTAATAATTAGATAAGATGGTTCAGGCCTTCTTTGCACGTATGTTAGGAGACCATGAACTCACTTCCCTCACACGCTTTGGGTCAACATCTGTGGAGAGTCTCAACAGACTCACCTTTCTTCTAGTCTTCAACTTTTCCAATTCCTTTTACTAATTACATTTCTGATTTCCTTCACATCTTGCCTTTTGTGGTTGGTCTAACTCTGTTACAGAGAACAGTTGGGTGTTTGGCTGCAGCGATGCTCCAGCAGTTGTTCATAAAAAGACTTTGGGCTTGTCATAAAAAGGCTTCCTAGCAGCAGCCCCGGCAAAGCAGATACCTTCAATTAAGTATTAGATGGCATTCCTGTTCTTAAAATTCCCATGGAATTTTCTCCACACAAATTTTATCATAAGCAACTTCTATCTAAAAAAGAAAGAAAGAAAGAAAGAAAAAAAGAAATCCCTGCTCTCCAATAGCACCATGGGCTTCTCTGTTCCTGAACTCATTCATGGTTCTCGATGTGCCCATGTATTTTCTTCTCTCTTTGTCTGCTTTGCTCATTCACATTTTGTGTGGCTAGTAAGGAATTCTGTCCCCTCTTGACTTTTGCTTCAGATCTACATTGAAGCACATTAAAAGCAGTTCAGAAAGTATTGTGCTCAGTGACAGGACATGTTCTCCAGCTCTCCTTTCAGCATAGTACTGACCTGTTAGGAGCTGAATGACATCTCCCCAAAGTTTATATGTTGTAGTCCTAACCCCCAAGTACTGCAGAATGTGACTATATTTGGAGGCAGGGTTTTTGAAGGGGTAGTTAAGGATAAATGAGGTCATTAAGGTGGGTCTTAACCCACACAGCGTTATCCTTATGAAAACAGGAGGTTAGGACATAGACACGCAGAGAGAAAACCATATGAAAACACAGGGAGAAGACCATTTACTTGCCAAGGACAGAGGGCTCAGAAGAAACTGAACCTGCCAACACCTTGATCTTGAACTTCTTCTAGCTTCCAGAATCATGAGAATATGAATTTTTGCTTTTTAAGCCACCTCGTCTGTCATACTTTATGGCATCCCTAGAAAACGATTACGTACTTGACAAATAGAAATATAATGTGAGCTACATATGTAATTTAAGATTTTTTTGTAGCCACATTAAAAAATAAGAAGAAATAACTGAAATGAATGATACATTATACTTAGTTAATCCAATACATATAAAATATTATCAATATGTAACCAATATAAAAATAATGGGATAGTTTACATTCTTTTTTTTCATTCATTCTTCAAAACCGGTATGTATTCTACACTTACAGAACATCTCATCTGGATCCAGCCACATTTTAAATATATGGCCAGTGACTATTATCTTGAACAGCATAGCTTTGGCAGCACAAGCTCTGCCATAAATTTTGGAATTTTCTCTCCTTCAATGTGGGTAAGCTGAAATCTTAGGCAGAAGTAGGCTGACCAGATGCCCTGCTTTAAACAGGACAGAAAACAATGGTCCTGTCCTGTTTCAAATGGTACATAGGGTCAGCCTAGTCTCACTGGGCTAAATTTAAGGTGTCAGTAGGCTGACCACACATAACATTTGAAACAGGGCTAGACCGTTGTTTTCTGTCCTGTTTCAAATGGGAAGTCTGGTCAGCCTAGGCGGAAGTGGGAGTAATGTGAAACTTTGCCTTCTCCTTAGTGTAAGTTGTACTGGCTTTCCCACCAAAAATCTAAGAAGCCAGGGTCAGCATTTTGAAACATTTCCCCCCATTCCCATCACAAAGCATTCTCAGGAGGGAAATGTACATAGCAGCTTTTTAACCCCATCTCAGCCTTTCCCAGCCATGATTGGCAGTCCCTTCTCCTTTTCCACTAGCTGGTTTGGGGTGAACTTTTCCTTTGATCCTTTTGTTGCTAAAGGCCCATTATCTGGTCCCTTGTCTAAGAAGTTCCTGACTTCAGGCTTCACGTGCTCTGAATCTTTCTAACATGTGGAATCTGGACCACAGCTTTTAAGTATTTTGCATCACTTACTGCTGTTTCACATGCATTTATCTTATTCTCACAACCAGATTACAGGACAAATTATGACTTAGAGGGAAGCCCATACATATGGGTTTATGTCCTGTCTCTGCTACTTATAGGCTGAGTGACCTTAGATGAGGTGCTTAGACTCTCTCTGCCTTCATTAAATATGGATCAAACTACTTACTTCACAGCATCTTCATGAAGACTAAATGTGAGAATGTATCCCAAGCGCCTAGCCCTTAGTAGTTTCTCCATAAATAATAGCTGATACTATTCCTTTATATCTCTGATTTGTTGAACACCTATTGAATGCTAGGCACAGTGCTCAGTCCTGGGGATACAGCTGTGAGCAAGAAAGGTATTGACTTCTTGGAAATAGGGACCTTATATTTCTGTTTTATCTCATGTTGCAAAATAGATTGCAGAGTATATGGTAGCAATTTAATATTAACAAATACTTGGTTTAGGTAGCACTTAGATAAAATATGGATTGAAAATATCAAAGTCCGCTGTGAGTTTGTTGTGCATTTATACCTGGTGGCCGGGGTAAAATGCATTTTCAATGCTTCTCTGATTTTATTGGCTCATTCCTCAGAAGGCGTTCTTCAGAGATTCCCTAGTTTGACTGATTGTCAATATGCTGTATTTGAAGTGGTGTTTTGACAGCTCAAGATCAGATTTACTTTCCTGTAAGTTTGACTTGAATATCATGCTAGACCGTTTTAGTGTTTAGTCTGTATTGCCAATGGGCACTCAAAACATTGAAAATTACATGGAAGGGCAATGAAACACAGGAGATTTTAGAACAGGAAATCTCTGTAAGTCTAGTTGAGTCTGCAGTCGTGGCACCCCGTAATTACTTCCCTTTGTAATGCTTATCTCCTTAAAATATATAGTATTTGTATAAATACACATATGCATATATACAGTACACATATATTAGCAATCTGAACTTGCATAGTAGTTTCGCCATAAATTTACCCCTGCCTTTGTAAAGAAATCCCACTAAAACTTATTTAATACCATGTTCTTTCTGGGATTAAGTACGTGCCCCTTTTTTCTTTCTGTTTAGTCTTTGCAAATCTCTGCTGTCTTGGAACTGAGGCCATTCTTAGCAAATTCTCTTTACATTTTCCTTTTTTTACAGAGGAAAGTGGAGCAACTATGTTTTCAACCTTTGTAAATAATTAAGATCCTTAAGTCCTTGTATCATTCTGGTTGCCCTCTGTTGTACCTTCTTGATTTCAATAATATCCCTTTCATATTAATGTGATCTGTCTTGTAGGACTGTTCTTGCTGCATTCCAAATGGAGGCTGGCCCCCAGCCCCCTCCATCCTAACACGGTAATAGCTGTTGACCTGTGTTCTGTGGCTGTGCAGCCATGAGCCCATTTCCTCTTCTTGAGCTGCTAGAATTTTCCCCTACTGCTTTTTCTTCTTATGCTATCTTTATGATCCAATGACCTATTTAGCTCCAAACTTCAGAGTGGTCTTCAGAGCCTTCCTATCTCTCCTTGGTCACAAATAGTCACCTGTAAGAGGCAACTGCTTACACTAAGAAACCACGCCTGCTGAAGATATAAATAGGCTCAAGAAGTGTTTGGAGACACTCAGATGTAAGGGTGCCCGAATGAACTCATGAGGGGAAGTAGGAGGTAAACAGCTAAGTTTTCTAGGTGCAAGAGAAGCAATAGCCATGCCCAAAGAAGGCCCCTGCCATGATGGTGCCATCGCCAGCAATGAACCCAATCTGTGAGCTGCTGTGATATTTCCTGTGCCCTTTTCTGATGCACCTTGAGTCTTCCAGTTTGTCCTTGTATCTTTACTAGCTCAATTTTTGGTTTAATTCTTGGGTCACCAGAATATTCTCTTTCTCGACTTTAATACTCTATCTCCATCTACTCCATATTATTCTGTACATGGCTGGCACTGGGATCATGGTATTCAGTGACTTAATCTCCTGGTAGCTCTTCATGGCTCTAATCAAATCCATCTTCCTCTGTGACTTGAAGGCCTCCAGCACCTTGAACTGAATTTGCCTGTTTGAAGTGATCTATGCCACTTCTTTGCCTTCTTGTTGCCCACCCACCTCTGCCGGATTTGGTTCTCCTCCACATATTTGTCTCCTCCCCTTTCCTAGTTATCTCAAATTTATGTTTTAACTTCTTCTCAACATCTTCCAAATCTCACTTCTTCATTTCTTTAAAATACTAATTAAAGTTTAACTTCACTTTAAAACTTTGGCTTAAATAACTTCACCCAGTCACAAATCATTATTCCAATCCTCTGCTTCTCTTGAATATACATATATTCATGTAATAATGGTAAAATGTACATATTTGTTTAAAACCATGCCTCCATGTTGACCATAGTGGTACTCATTTTAGATGTGCATATTTATTCCAAAAATGCCAAAGCAACTGGAAATTTGAGGCAGTTTTTTTAAACTAAAGTCAGATAATCTACCAATTTGATCTCAGAAATCAGGTAAATTCTAATGGCTTCTAATAACTTGGTTAGTACATTGTTGATTTAAAAAAATCTTAAACGACTAGAAATAAATGGACAGAAACAACTTTCTATTCAGTGATTCTTAAGGAATTGTGTGCGTGTGTGTGCATGACGTGCGAGAAGCGTGGGGGTATCAAAATGCTCTATGAAGGATTTTTAAGAAAACACATATTGAGACCCCTTTATATTGTACAAGTTGTGGTTTGATGAGCCTTCTTGATTTTAATGACATTCTTGTTTTATTGATGATGGCCATTTTATGGGGTCGCTTTTATGACATCCCACATGGAGCGGTTCCTCCAGCAACCTCATTATATTGTGATCACTGTTGTTGAACTGCATTTCATAGCTGCCCAGTCATTATTCAAAGAGTGAAAAATCAAACAACATTTCAATACCGTTTATACATACCTTCCCTTCCCTCACTCCCTACCTTTTGTGGGGGCAGGGGAAGTAGAACATTGTCAACTTTGGTGATTTGGTGATGAGAAAAGCTCTCATGCATTACTAGCAGTAATGGAAAGTGGTTCTAACCTTTCTGAAGGGCACTTTGCCAATACATGTCTAGAGCCTTCATTTCCACTTCCAGAAACATATCACCAGGCAACAAGAAATTTTATAGAAGTTTATATGCAGTGATGTTAGATTGTACATAAAGGGTTGGATTATAGTTATTGGTTTGTGGGACTTGGCATAATCTTTATTACTCTTAAGCACCACTTTGGAGTACTGTGTCCAGAAAGCAGGAGTTCCCTAAATGGCATGCCAGGCAGACGCAAGGCCCTATAACTTCTTAGTAGGCTGACCAGAGGTACCATTTGAGACAGGACAGTACCGTTATTTTCGATCCCATTTAAAATTGTATGTCTGGTCAGCCTATTTCTTGGAAATTATAAAAATTGCTGTCTAAAAATCTCAAATAGTTTCTGACTTCTAAGATAGGAAATCTGAATTTGCTTTCGGGGATTATTCTGTTGTTGACTGAACTATCCATGTGTTGGTGGCCTTCATAGCAATCATGAACTCTACCCCTCTGATTTCATACTTAGGACAAAATCATCAATTCTCTCATTGGAGCCACTGTTATACCTACTTTCTGTTATTAGAACATAAAAATAATTCTTAACTGATGCAAGGAACATAGAACAGTTAACAAGCTGGCAGAGTTTGCAACGATCAAATTATAGTTATAAGTATTCTGAAATTATTAATTTATTTAGGATTGTGCTATGGCTTTGTGTGTGGTGTTTTACATAAGCAGTAATGACGACAATAAATACTAGTATAGAAATTTATACTTTGCATAACAAAGTATACAGATCTACAAATCTGATTTTATTGGCTCATTGCAAGAAGCTTGGGTAAGAGCTTAATAGAAAGGAAACTTGTAGAGTTACTTGAAGTTCCGGTAAGCATGGTGAAGAGGCAAATAGTCCCATTTTATAGTCCCATTTGCTGACCTCAAACACCTCCTTCAACCTTAAAATTTTATCCCACTACTGTGTTTCTGACTTTATTTAGTCAAATACCAACCACTCCCACCTCAGGGTCTCTGACCTGCATTCAGGTTTTCCCTTCTTTTGCATTCTGGATATGCAGGGCTACGCTTACATAAGGGCATACTAGGCTAGAAGAGAGGGTGACTGTAGGACAGTGAGGCACAAGGTAAAGGAAGAATGGCAGAGAGTGTTTTGTTTTGTTTTGTTTTCTTGTTTTTGTTTTTTTGTTTTGTGGAAAGAAACACTATTTCGATGGCTTTGATGTGCAAATGGCATGTATTACTCATTTGTTTTGCCCACCTGGTTTCCTGAGCTATTTGGGTTTATAGTTAGTCCTAGACTAGATGATCTAAAAACTTCCAAGTCAGTCAATATCATGTGACTGCCAAGTGGGACCTAATTGCTGGTTCATATTAGGAAGTGAGCTTAACATATATATCTATCTATTCAAACACCTTGATTGAAAGATGGAATTCTTATAGAAAAATGATGGAACATGAAATATTCATAGCAATAGACACAGGCATGTATGGTATTTGTAAGGTGTCATTAAGATAACCATTTTAGGTTAAGAATCTAGATCAGTGCTATGCAACATGCTAGCTGCTAGGCGCACTTGGTCATTTCAATTTTGACTTAAATTAATTAAATTGAAATAAAATTTAAAAATTTAGTTCCTGAATCACATCAGTCACATTTTAAGTGCTCAGTTGTCACATGTGAATGGTTGTGACCATATTGGAGAACGTAGATTATAGAACATTTCCATCATCACAGAAAGTTGTGTTTGACAGGACTAGACCAGTTGTTTGGAACTTTTTTACACCTCTAATCCATCTGAGATAAATGTATAATGCAATTCATTTAAAACGGTGCTTCTCACTCATACCATGCTTATTCCCAGTGGGAACTTCTCCCTCAAAAGGGAAAGACTTAACAGAATCTGCATGAGGGGTAGTTCCAAAAAGTTCCCAGGTACTCCCATATGTGTCCCCACGCTTCAGTGTCCCACTGAGTATCATCACTATTCCTAAAGCTCGTAGTGCTGTCATTCTCCACCTTGGCTGCACACTGGAATCACCTGAGACGTTTTAAAAGTGTTGATGCCTGGGTTCCACTCCCAGAAATCCTGCCTTAATTGGACATGGGGATTCTTACAGGCTTCCAAGGGGGTTCTAGTAGGCAGCCAAGATGGAAAAACTACTGTTGCAGGGATTAAAATTTAGTAATTAACAGATTATCACTTGGTTGATCTCATTAGGAAATTATGAATAAGCAGTCCTATTTTATTTCCAGGAACATCTTATAATTGTGTCCTTCTAAGCTGCTTTTAAAATTATACACCATTGTCTATGTCCAAAAAAACAAAGTTTTTCTCTTTTGATGGTTTATTTATCCTGTTCTTTAGATCATATGGAACTTATGTAATTTTGATGGTCAATGTCACCCCAATAAATTTATTTAAAAAAGAAAAGTTCAAACCCCAAATTAAAGAAAAAAATATGTATTTTAACTTGGGGTTTGAATTTTTTTTCTCATATAACACACACACACACACACACACACACACACACACACACTCACATACACTCACACACCATTTCTAGTTACTTTAACTGAGAGGTCACCAGCAAAAAGATTCCTGACTTGATTACCTAAACTTATTAAAACAGTGAATTTCAAATTAAAAATCTTTTCAAATGACCTTCTATCTATCTCCTTCAGGATAAAGGCAACATATTACACTGTTGAACCCTTCCCTTAATCTTTACAATTTAGCCATGTTATGGGCTTTCAATTCTTCAAATTTGACATGCCTCCTTTTGCCTATGGGGCTTCACATCGATGGTTCCCTCTGCCTGAAGTGCCTTTTCCTCTGATCCCCTCCCCTACTGTTGCCACCTCCCCTACTGTTGCCAACATCCCCTTCACATGACCTTCAAGCCTTCAACTTCCTTTTTTGAGGGAAAACTTCTCTGATTCCTCAGAGCCAGACTAGATTATTGGGCAGAGACTCACAATAATATTTTCCGAACATTCCAGTTGTTCCCCTGTATTTCCTAGGCGCCTTACACTTAGGTAGAAGTCATGTGACTTTTTCTGGCTAATGAATGAAAAGCAGAAAAGGCACATGGTACTTCTATGAGCAGTGAAAGCTCATGGCTGATTCTCCCTCTCCCTTCGTCAGTGGTGATAAATAACATCCCAGACAGTAGAATCTCCTTCAGCCTGAGTGTCTGAATGACCACTCAGGAGCCCTGTGTTGAATATGGAGCATAGGTGAGAAAGAAATCTTTGTGGTGTTGAATTTTGGTGCTTACTTTGTTACTATAGCAGACCCTAACTTAACCTGACTAATATAGATCTGTCTCCCTATTATGTGCTCCTTTACAACCTTTATTTCCTCTTTATAATCCTTATTATATATTTGACAACTCTTTATGCAGGTCTTCCCTTTAGACTGCCAGGTTTGTATGGGCAAGAATGATGCCTGTTTCATTCATCACTAAATCCCCAGCACTTAGTTCACTCATTGGCACATATTGTTTGAGCAATACATATATGATGAATGAATTGAATGAGAGAGGTGAGAACTAGTTACACCTTCTTATTATTTGTCATTGTACACAATATACTCTATTTATAGTATATAGACCAACCACATTATTATGGTAATTATAGAGAACATAAGGTTGAGACATTACTTATAAGGATAAATTCAAAGAACTGGAGCTAGAAGGAAACTTAGACATCATCTAATTCAGGTTGTCTCTAAATGAGGTAAAAAGAACAGCTGCACTTAAATAACCCAGGGGCGTTTTTAAGAATTAGTTCAATGCATAGGTTCAGCTAAAGGATACCCTGCCATTCTGGAATGTCATTTTCACCACAGAGAGAAAGGAAGGTCTAAGAATCGAAGATGAGCGTTTATTGGCTCATGGAATTGCCACATACCATCTCCACTCACCTAAGCCAGAGTACATCCCAAATTCTGGTGATAGGGCCTGGATATTTGCATTTTTTTTGCAAGCACCTCAGTTGATTTTTATGCACTGGAGATTGAGAACCTCTAAAATACTTCAACAAATTGAGAAGGCAAGCAACTGTGATTACATTGCCATCTTCACTGCCATGTGGGGACTGGTGGTCAATAGTGATGGTACCTTCATGAAATCATTTCCTGGGGAAAATTCCACCACTGATCCATCCTTCCAAGTGGTTACACATGGAGAGCCCTTCACAGCTGGAGAATGAGTAAGAGCACCCCCGTGCAGTCAGACTCTGGTTATCAATTCTGGCCCCACTGCTTCCTAGATGCCTAACCATAAGCTAGATGTTTACCTTCTTTGTGCCTCAATTTCCTCATCTGTAACATGGGGATAATAACAGAATCTATTTCATATGAGTATTTTGAGGGTTAAATGAGATGATATATATGAAAAGTACCTGCTACAAAATATACACTCAATGTATATTAGCTGTTATTTTAGTTATTATTCTGAGTCCTGTGCTTCTTCCAATACTTTGGAATACTTACATTATTATTTTGATGAGATTTATATTAGAGATATCTATTCATGGGAAACATAATGAGACCCTCAGGGTAAATAAACTCGTAGTACTGCACTGATCCTTATCAGGTTATCTCTTACCATATATGTGGACCTTGCTTAAGTAACCTTAATATGTAAAATTACAGATTTACACAGAAGACAGATTAATAGGTTATTATTTACTTCATAAATATAATTATTCCTTTTTAAAGAAAAGGTTCCTATAAAATTAATCTGAATAGAAAAATTCCTGTGGTATTTTTAAACTATGATTGTTATACCAAAAATGAGTTTATATGAAACTTTTCACAGGTATGTTTACTATACAAATAAAAATGTTTTATTTATTTATTTCCTTCTCAAGGTTGCCTTTTGACGTAGACTGACATAGAGCTGTTCATTAGCAAAGCATTAGGGATCAAATTCAGTGGATGGTATTTCACTTGGAGGCATGAGTTGAAAAGGACATGAAGTTTTAGAATCATAGAATTATTCAAACTAGAAGGGAACATGACTTCCAATGATTCACAAATGCTAGGTTAACCAGACCTCCTGTTTTAAATGGGGCAGAAAACAATGGTAGTGTCCTATTTTAAACAATACATGTGACAACTTGAATTTAGCCCAATGAGCCTAGACTGACTATAAGTATCATTTGAAATGGGACAGTACTATTGTTTTCTGTCCCGTTTAAAATGGGATATCTGATCAGCCTATTAAATGCCCACATGTGGATGGGGTCCAGCCTGGGACAAAGTTTTCACTGGTCCATGGTGCAGTGAGAAAAATCAGGATAATGTAATGAGTTTTCCCTAAAACAAAGTTTCTTCCAATTAAAAGGCTGCTCTTTATTTGATATTATGTTTTCTTATTTAGGGGTTTAAAATTTCCTGTCTCATATGAAATGTTGGCTATAAATATGAATATCTTTTATTATCCTTACTAGAGAAAATAAAAAGTTGACACTTTGGACCCTACATTAAGTTTTTAGATTTTATTTTAAAAGTTCAAGGAAGAATAAAATTCAACCCTGATTTTAAGAGATCTCAAAGATCAGAGAACATAAGTATTGTACACAAGAACACAGAGCTAATGTCAATGCTAGTGTTTGTACCCTGTTCTGAAGGTGCTTTCTGCTACTTAAGACACTTCCTTATCACTTGGCCTTTTATTGTTTCATCCTTTTGGCCTCCTGTCCTTAGCCATCTCCTCCTGATAAAATTTGTATTTATATCTTATTGCCAGAGATTAGTTCCCAGTGTGTAATAGCATTTCCTTTCATATGACTTCACCTTTTTCTCGTTCCTTTTATAAACATAAACTTATTAATTTACTACTTAAATGTTGTTAAGACTAAGTGGTTATTTATTCATTTATTATAATAAAAAGATTCATTAAAACTTGTTTTTCCTTATGAATAATGTAGCTTTAGGCCTTTTTGCTTCTAAAACAATGCCTCCCACTGTAAAACCTATGGAAGGATAACTTTTCAGCTCAAGGGAAGCTAAATGGGATGATGACGGACATACTCGTATGCAGGTGTTCTGCTTGTTCCTTAAAATATAGCCTACCTCCTCCTTTTTGTTTGAATAGTAGACTAAAATTCAAAAACTGGGTAGACTAAAAATTAAAACAATACTCTGCTCCTGTGTCTTCGTGGAACATATACTTACACCTTGCGTTGCTGTGTGGCATTCAGTGCAGAGCCTGGTGACAATTGTGTTCTTGTACAAGTTGCTCTCCCCTTTCCCTCTCCCTTCTCTCTCTCCCTCTCTCTCACTCTCTCACTCTTTCTCTCTCCTTTTTACTAAAAAAAAATTGGAAATGTATCTGAGAGTGCATCTTTGCATGGAGACATTACAGGGGAAAGGTATTCCTGTGATCATGTTGGATGAAGACCATGATGAGGAAATTGGAAGTTCTCACGGAGCTCTCCTTGTGTGACTGGCTGAACGTGGGTGACTCTACCCAACTGGGCAGGTGTGCGTGCTTCCTGCAATACCCTCCTGAGCCCTTGAGCCAGACGGAGGTCAGTGGTCCCACTCAAGATCCACGGAAGAGCTCAGGCCCTCCCACGATGTTTCTGCTCTTTCCGTTTTGTTTGTTTGTTTGTTTGTTATTCATGCTCCCTGGTTTTGATTTTCCTCTTTTTTTTTTTTCCTTCAGGGTGGAAACAATTCTTTTCAAAGGTCTCTCTCTAATTCCTTGTAGTCACTTGTGCAGGTATAAAGAGGTTTTTACTTTAAATGTTTGTATCTGTGTATCATGTGTTTGTTCCTTTCTAAATTACATGCTCTTGTTTATTTTATGACTAAGCTATATGTGAGAATATGTATGTATACATACATAATCAAGTTTCTGTGTTTATGTTTATATACATCTATGCTTTACACATATTTATTCCTGTGCTTTATGTGTGTGTTTATATTCAGTGGTTCTCAACCTTCCTAATGCCGCAACCCTGTAATACAGCTCCTCATGTGGTGGTGACCCCCATAAAATTATTTTCGTTGCTACTTCATAACTGTAACTTTGCTACTGTTATGAATCACAATGTAAATATCTGATATGTGTTTTCTGATGGTCTTAGGCGACCCCTGTGAAAGGGTTGCTCGACCCCCAAAGGGGTCACAACCCACAGGGTAAGAAACGCTGGTATATATGTGTACATAAAAACACAAATAAGAATATATGGAAAAATAATATAAAGTATTTCTATTCATATTTGAAATCGCATATATTACTTATAAGAAAAACCTGAGTTTTTTCAGATTTCTTAAATAAAAACATTCATAGGTAGCTATAAAATACACTTAATTACCAAGCCAAAAAGGAAGGAAAATACCTTATGGAGAAATAATATATAATAAACCAGAGAAGTAGAACAATATTGTATACACAGCCTCCTATTATTATCATGTATTTATACATCCTATATGCTTTCCTGGCCAATGTAACTAAGCTCATGGGCTGAATGTAAGTAGCATCTTTTTGGAATTTAGTGAATTGTCCTGTTCTATACTAACTAATGAATAATGGGCAGGTGTAGCTGCTATATGCTGTAAACTTCAAAGATATATACTGGGGTAACAAAAAAACATATACACATTTTAAGAGATGTTATCTATGTATTACTTTTCAAAGTTGAGTTGAACTATGGTAGCAATATATAGTATGATGTTTGTTCAAAAGATGGCACTAATCGAATGAGTGTTAGTGTCACCACATGACAGGCAGGACAGTGAAAGAAAATGGTGGAAGAACAGTTGTCGTTTGAGGAACACGAGACCATTTTGAAGTGATATTTGAGATATGAGAACCTTGTTTGAGTTTCCCTCGTGTTCTCCTGACTTAAGATCCCTTGACTTCTACCCAAAGAACATGGTGTGCCATAGAAAACCAGCTACACTGGCGGTACATCGGGAAGAAATCGAAACAGCATGCACAGTGACACAAGTGGACACTTCGGTCAACATTGCTCAAGCAGTAGTTCACTGTAATCAGAAGTGTCTGGACACTGATGGTCACCACTTTGAGCACCTCTTGTAATTGCAGAAGTCAAATGGGACTTCTATTCACCTTTTGTTATCAGTATATTTTAAGTATTACAATCTTAATATAGTTTTTTTTCCCTTTCTTAAAATGTGTATACATTTTTTGGCACCCTCTGTATATATATACATTCAGTTCTAAGCTGCCCTAATAGAACATAATTTTTTCTCTCTCTCTTATTCTTTCTTTTTTCAATTTGAAAAATGCCTCTACTGTTACCTACAATGTGCTCCGAACACTCACACACTATTTTGTTGCTTGCCCTGTCCTCCGAGACGGCACGTTTAAATCCCATTTGCTGCAACAGCAGCAGGTCGGCTTGGAAGTGACAGCCCTCTCTGTAGCTAATTGCTCAGGGTCAGAACCCTTGGGTTAGGTCTGGAGAAAGCCACAAGACAGTTGGAGTGGCACACACACAGGAAAACCAAAAACAAGCAACAGCAAAAAGCAGAGCAAGATTCTGCCTTATTTTTCTTATAAGAGAGAGAACGGCGGTGAGACTAGGTTGAAATTTGATGACTTGGTTCTATTCAGAGGAGTACTATCATTTTAATGTCCTTTTTTTTTTTTGTTTTTCGAAAACACACCCACAGTCTCTGAATTCCCATTAATGCAAAGTTCAGATAAAGCTGATGAAAAGCATCTGCCATCTTGATAGTTGCCATGGCAGATGGCGCCAGCCTTTATGCTTTTATCAGTATTAGTATCAGAACACACTTTGTGTTCCAAGCTGAGATAAAAATCATTGAAGCCGTACCTGGAAGAGGCAATGCCACACTGCAGGCCCCACTGCTCTGTGTCTTGACAGAACTGCCTGTGTGAAAGCCACGCATGGCGTATTCCTGTGGTTCATTAGTCTCATCAGTGCTGATGGTATTTTGCAAACTTAGAGGATGAGGAGGGTTTTCTAAATGCTGCTCTATCCTTTGCCACTTTTCTTTGCCACTCGTCTCCTCGGAATGTGTAAGAAAGCACGTCACCAGTGCTCATTTGTGGTGACTCTCCTGGCCCTCTGGGGAGGTCCTAGGAGGGGAATTAATGTCCACCTTGGGAACCTAAGAGCAGAGAGAAAAAGAAGCCCTTTGAGTCCTTTGAGCTAAGTGTGGCCCAGGCTCTGGAAGAGTGCCTGCGGCTTCCTTTTAGCAAGTGCATAACAACCTCTCTCCCTCTCTCTCTGTCTCTGTCACAACTGCTGCTCCAAAGTGCCACATGCTGGTGACTTAGAACTGAAACCCTGCACCAACTCCCCACACTTGGCCTCAATCCAAGTTCTGCAGCCTCCTGCACGATGGCCCAATAGGACCTTGTTGATTTCAAGTGTCCTAACGATGTGACTTCAGAAAGTCAAAACCATCCCACCAGCTCGCTATTGTACATTTCCAAACAGATCGACAGATTCCCCCGCAACCTCTTGCTTCCTGCCTTTAATATGTGTGCAGTTATTTATGGTAACATCGTTGCCTGTTAAATAGAGGGGTTGTGAGGTTTTAAGTTATTATGCAAGCGTTAGCTACACAGCCTGGTACACCATTTGGCTGGTGCATGGGGGGAGATGAACAGAAACAAAGAGGAGGAGGGCAAGGGAGTTATTTTAAATTAAAGTATACATATGTATCTATGACATTAATAATAAGGGTTGGGAGCCATTAACGTTGGCTGCTCTGGTTTTTCGGGCACCTCTAAGAACACTTTAGAAGAACTTAAAAACAAAAGAACAAAACTGACTTGGTTATTTTTCCTCCCTTGGTTAAGAGACCAGGATTCACAGCCCAGCCCAGGCTGTGTACCAACCTCACCATGTACTGTGTGATGTGCAGACACCCACGTGACTTCTCTGTGGCTTATTTTCCATATTCCTGAGAAGTAGATTCTACCCCCATCCGTATCATGGAGTACCCATGAGGATTCAGTAAGATCATGTGTGTAAAGCACAGGGATATAAATGTCCCGTAAATGCCAGTGATTACTGATATGATGGTTATTTTTCATCACTTGCTTATTTCTTAGCACCGAAAGAGCTTTAAAGTAGGTGAGTGTCATTAAAATGTACCTCACCAGCAGTATCGACCTGGGTGGGACACCTGACTGTTTTTTTCAGAATTCTAAGTCTTCATTCGGTAGCCCTGGTCTCAGCCCAGCTTTGCATCAGGGCTCAAGCATGCTTTCTGAGTTGGGCATTTCATAGCCTGGTTGTTACTTTAGGCCCTAGGTTGGGTGGATGAAGGTCACTGATTACTTCACGTCTACTAGTTCGTTCTAGAACTCTGGTTTACAGAAAGCTGTCACAGGACGGCGAGAAGGGTTTCATTGCTACCGTAATAGTAATTCTCACATTGGGGGATGCTCATTCCTTCCTACACCAGGCTGAGTTATTATCCCTGAAGAGGGTGAAGAAGACAATGTGCACATCCAGACTACAGTTGATAATTAATATAATCTTACTTGTGAAAATGGAATGATATTATTTTCTTCATTTTTAATGAGGTATAATTTATTACAGTAAAATGAACTGTTTAGTGTACAGTTCTATAAGATTTGAAAATATATACAGTTCTATAAGCATTGCCAAAATAAAAACATGCAACAGTTTTATCATTCTAAAAAAATTTTCCTATGTGGCCCCTTTTACAGACAATCCATCACCCCCACTCATGCCCTGGCAATTACTGATCTATTACCTGTCTGTTGTTTTGCCTTTTCGAGAGGGTCCTATAAATGGAATAATGCAGTATATAGACCTTTGGGTCTGGCTACTTTTATTTACCTTAATATATTTGAAATTCATCCATGTTGTGTGCCTATCAGTACTTTATTCCTTGTTATTAAATAGTACTCCATTGTATAGATGTATCAGTTGTTTATCCACCACACAGCTACACAGTTAGAGGGCATTCGGGCTACTTCTAGATGTGAGCAATTATGAATAAGACTGCTGTAAACATTCATGAACGTGCATTTGTGTGAACATAATTTCTTATTTCACTTTGGTAAATACTTAAGAATGTGATTTATGGGTTGTATGATAAGTATATGTTTATCTTCATAAGAAATAGCTGAACACTTTTCCAAGTGGCTGTACCATTTTGTATTCCCACCATCAAGGAAGGAAAGTTCTAGCAGGTTCACTTCCTTGTGAACATTTGGTGTTGTCAGATTTTTTTTTTCATTTTTTATTTTAGCTTTTCTAATAAGTGTATATCATGACTTCTCATTGTGGTTGTAACTTATATTTCTCTACTACATAATGAAATTAAGCATCTATTCATGTGTTTATTTGTCCCTTGTACATTTTGGTGAAGTTTCTGTTTAAATGTTTTGCCTAATTTTTAAAGATTGGATTGTTGTTTTCTTATTATTCAATTTTGAGAGCTTTTTAAAAAATATATCCTAGGTACGAGTCCTTAATCAGATATGAAATTGCAAACATTTTCTTCAAGTCTGTAGCACGTCTTTTAATGTTCTCAACAGTATCTTTCAAACAGCAGAATTTTTTAGTTTGAGGAAGTTCCATTTTCAACATACTGATGACGTCAATTTTTTTTCCATTATGGATCACATTTTTGGTGCTATAACTTAGAAATCTTTGTTTTCTGGACCAAAAATATTTACTCCTGCATTTTCTCCTAGAGGTTTTATAGTTTTAAATTTCACACTTAGGCCTGTGACCCATTTGGGGTTGACTTTTATATACAATGTAAGGTACAGACTAAGGTTTTGGATTATTGTTTTGTTTTTTATATGAGTCTAATTGTTTTAGCACCCTTTTGAAAACATTATTCTTTCTCCATTAAATTATTCACATTTTCACCTTTCTTGAAAATCATTTGACCATATATAAGTCTATTTATGGACCCTCTAGTCTGTTCCATTGAACTAAATGCTTATTCTTTATTCAATACCAATTCAATATTTGGCTCTGTCCCATTTTAAACAGTACGTATGGTCAGCCTAGTCTCACTGGGCTAAATTCAAGGTGTCAATAGGCTGACCATATGTACCGTTTGAAACAGGACAGGACCGTTGTTTTCTGTCCTGATTAAAACAGGATGTCTGGTTAGCCTAAGTTGTGGTTACCGTAGCTTTATGGTGAGCCTTAAAATTAGATAGTAAATCATTTTTCAAAGTTGAAAACTACATAATGTAAAGCACAAATACATTTCCAAGTTGCTATATGTAAAGCATATACATTTACTTTAGATGGCACTGATGGGAGACACCCATCTTCAGCCTGGGAATTTTAGAAACATGGCAGGCTGCACATGTGTTTTTAAAAGATTAGAGAAACTAGTACGAATGACCAGAGACCTGAAAACCATTTGGACCTCTAATCAAATAGAATATCTTGTCAAGCCTGTAGACATAATTAACCTACATTTTTAAAAAAACCTGTTCAGACTATAGATATAGTTAGGTTACATTTTTTAAAACTCATCTTTGTATTTTTGTGGGTACCTGTATACAGATTTAATTCAGAAAATTCTAACCCACTTAGGCTGCTGCATGAAGTTTCAGGTATAAACAGAACACGACTGTTCTCTATGGCTTACCATTAGGTAGGATTTACTATTAAATAAATGTTGTCTCCGAAGGTTAGAAAATTTGTCTTGTGTACCACTCCATATTTACGAAGTTCTTTTATGTACATAATGCCATTAGGTCCTCACAACCAGCCTCGGAGCAGATCTTCCTCTCCCCATTCTGCAGAAAAGGGGCTACAGAGAGTTCAAATTGCTGACTCATGGTTGCTGGCAGAAGTGTCAGAGTTAGGACTCCAACTCAGTTCTTATACTAAGTCTTGTAAATCTGTGCTAAGCACATCCTGACTTTATGGCATGATATCCTGAAGGACAACGTGACCTTGTGAAAAGCCCATCACTGTCAAATTTAACCAGAATCTGGTCAGTTCGTAGGGAGTGTTGGCTTTAATTATTAGCTGCACTTCAATGCGAAATTCCACTGTGCCAAGCTTGAATTCAATCTTCCAGATTTGGTTGAGTTAGGGAAACAGTGAGCGCTATTTCAAAAGGTTGTGAAGTCTAGGAAAGTCTCACTGTTACCCCTAAGCCTTGCTGCTCCATTGGGCTAAGTAGAGATACCATTGATGCAATTTTTTTTGGGTGTGTGTGTGTGTTGTATTAGTAATTTGTGGGCATCAAGCCATCCTGAGTGAGAACTATGAGTTTTAATGTTTGACAAAGTTTGGCACCCAAGATGGGCATCAAAAATGGGGTCAGACTCTGGAATCAGTTCTTGCATTTTACTGCTACCAAATAATTTTGACATTTGTTCAACCCAGAAAATACTTAAAAGAAATTTCCTAAATTTGTGGTTCTCAAAGTGGGGTTCAGGGGCCAGCAACTGCAGCATCACCCTTATCTGGGAATTAGTTAGAAATTCAAGTTTTCAGTCCTTCCGCTCAGTTGATTTCATTTAATATTTCCCCCCGGAAGCAAGGGAACAAAATCTCCAAAGAAGGAAAACTTAAGAAGGGGAAACATGTTAGATCATCATAGAACTCATTTGTAGATATTAAGCACCATAAATAGATTAATGTTAAGAAAACACTGACATTATCTACTGTGGTTCAGGAAGAGCTGGAGAGCGGTTCTAAGATCAATTTGGTAAATTAAGCCACAAAATTCTATTCAGGATGGACTCAGATTCCTGATAATTTATGCTCCTTGTGTCTGTGGTGTGAGTAGAGCATCTCTTGATAGAGGATGCTCACCGAGGTCTCAAGGTTGGTAAAAGACTCTTAATATGCTTTCTTTTGGGGAGAAAAGAATTCATACCCCTTTCTGCTGGTAATCTGTTCTTGGAATGAGAAAATGTGATTTTTGGCTCACGTTTTCATTTTCACAAGACTCTAGGTTTATACTTTCAGTTAGAAGATTCAAGAGAAATGAAGAATTACCAGGAATCCTCTTCCTTAGATGTGTCCTCTGAGAGAGCAAGCACACACTTGGCTTTTCTTTCAATAAGAGATAGAAGCCAATTCTTCCAAATTTATACAGTGTTAGAGATAAAAGGAAGCTTAGAAACCATCAGCAGTATTTCCAAGGAAATGTCATTTGAATTTTGGGTGGGACAGTGTTTCCTGGTGAGAAACTATTCTGGTTTTAAGACACTTGGCATACCTGGGCTCCTTTGCTAACTGCTAGTAGAGTCCCTCAGTTCTTATTATAACAGCAGTCTCCTTACGTGTTATCAAACACCCTCTAGCATGGCGCCTTAGGCTGCAAACTGCCTTCAGCCCCACGGTTTTGTCACGGAGGAAACTGAGACCCATTTGGATAATGCAGAGCCAGCCTTTGACCCTGACTTTCTGACCCTCAGCCCCATTACAGTATTAAGTGGCATAAGGGCAAGACTTTTTGTCTGTTTTGTTCATTGCTGGATCCTCGGGGCTTAGTACAGTTTTTGGCACAAAGGAGGCACTCAATAAATATTTACTGAAAGAAAGAGAGAGAGAGAGTAGGAGAAGGAGGAGGAGAAGTAGAAGAAGAGGAGGAAGAAGGAAGGAAGGAAGGAAGGGAGGAAGGAAAGAAAAGAAAGAATGAATAGATGGGTTACTACACACTCTACAATTCCACCTTCAAGACTCACCAAAAACAAAATGATTGATTATTTCCAAGGCCCTAAATATAATCAGCCTTCAGGTAACCACAAATATGAGGTCCATTATCAGAGAGGAAGGAGCCACAGAGTAAATGGGATTCTTCAAGGCAGTCCGACATTGTCACAGAAACTTGACTCCCAAATTAAATACAGTACCTCTCCCGACTGAAGACGTACAGTATTTCCATTAGAATAATAATACCACCACTAAGGTTTTGAATTTATGTGCATATTTATGGAGTGAGCTGTCTATTGACGGACCCTAATGATGACGTCTCGCTACAGAAGAGTCCACGCCTGGCGCCACAAGATGGCCCGCGCCATTGGAACTTGGCCACAGGTGCAGCGCCCAACCTGCTCTTGCCTCTTGGGAATTGCTAATTCCCTGAATTGCTCTGTAAAGGGTGTTTTCTTTATTCATTTCCCCAATTAGAAGCATATCTAAAGATTGCTCCATGCTTTCAATTCACTCAAGGCTATTTTTGTGTTCTTTGAGAGGCTATTCAATACTTCCATACAGAGCTAGTTAAAGAAAACAGTATTTGCTCAGGAAAAATATTCTGGAATGTGCTGGGCTATCATGGTATACTTCTCTCTACTAGCATTACACTTTATTTAGCAACACATGGGTATGTGGAACTCACTATTTCGAAGCTAATTGAGTGTCTTCATACGACAACGCTTCGTAGTTTACATTTGATATCTGGACTGAGAAAAAGCACAGGCTGTCTACAAAGCTGTGGGCCATCAATACCTGTGTTTCAGGGACCAAGACATTGGGGACAGTGAGTTACCCTCTCTTCATTGTGAGTATTTGAAAGCTGATTGTATTTGTGTTGCACTTTTCAGTAGCTGAAGCATCTTACTGTCCTCATAACCATGCTGCTTTGCTTATAAAACCCCACTCCTCCTAGGGATAGTTTCCATAGTGGTAGTCTATAGATGAGGAAGAAACTGTAAGAGATTTAAATTGACTTGTTCAACATGCCAAACAAGTTTAGCTTCATCTCAGGTGATAAATGTGCCATTAAACATCTTTAATCAGAGTGATAATATTCTCAGATAATCATACTTGAATTCAGGAAAGGTCAGTGGAGGGGATGCGTTGGGGGAGGAAGCAGAGACCTGTTAAGGAAAGCTACACAGTTAAGCCAGAGGTGGTGGTCACTGGTGCTCTGAACCAAGTATGTCCTTTCTTTTTCCTGAGCACGTGATACGATTGCACTTTCAGTCGACTTGCTATGAGGTTGGGCGTGGCTATGTGGCATGCTTCAGTTAATGAAACTTTAGCTGAAGTATGATGTGTCATTTCTGTGTGGGAACTCTAAGAGCCAGTGCGTGATTCATCTTGTCCTACTGCCCCTGCCTTGGTGATCACAGAGCCTCCCTCAGCCTCCCTCAGGGTTTCTGAGTGGTTATGACAAGTAGAGCCCCAGGGGATGCGTGTTGGAGGTGCCACATGAGTAAGAAACTTTTGTTGTGTGAAGACCCTGAGATTTGGGGGTTGTTCACTATTACTACATAACCTAGACCATCCTGACTACCAGGTCAAGGGCAAGAAGGGCCTGAACTAATACTGTAGCAGCAAAAACAGAGAGGAGTGATAGGTTCAAGAGACATGAAGGTGGTAGAAATGACAGAGTTTAGAAGAGAATAAATGTGGAGGAGTAAGAAAGGAGCGTCTAGAATGACAACCAACTTCCAGGTTGTTGGCACTCTGCCTACCCATTCACGTGCATTTATTTTGTTTCCTCATTGAACTTAAATTCTTTGAGAAAACCTTTTATAACTCGTTTGCACCCCATTTGATATATCCATTTATCTGCCCCATCCACCCCCTCCAACTCTCACACAGAATTAATTATCATCTTATCTGTGTTTCAGTAGCATTTTTATACATAACTTTGCTCTTGCATGTTTTACAGGCCAAGGGTATTCGCAGAGTGTTGCTGTCGATGGCCTTCTTTTCTCCAGGGTCCCTAGGAGAGGTGATCGCCTACCGTGTTGACTAGCTTTTTCACAAGTCATTCCTCACTATTCTTCTGTCATTTCTGCAGGGACACCTACGAGTTACTCTATTATCCTTTCTATTTTTACATTCTTACAGTTTGGGTCATAGTTTTTGCTCACACTATTGAATAGGAGGAGGATTTAGGATTATTTACAGATTTAACTTATCCCTGATATCTCTCTACCATTATCCCATGTAATGAAAATTTGGTAGGTTTGTTTGTTTTTCTTTTTGTTTTTTTGGTTTTTTTTTTTTTTTGTATAAACTGAGCATCAGAGGGAAGAATGCAATCCTGAAAAAGGAATTCATTTTGAAGTATTTTTAAGTTGAAAAACACGTTAACAAAGAAATAGTGCCGGATCCAATTCACTATTTTAAACTGCACATGGCTCGGGCAATGCCAAAGCCCCTTCCCAGGTAGACTTTTAAGAATTAGAGAGGAAGACTCTGTAATTCTCAAATCTAGTCCTGAGTTATTATTCAGGGTGTTTCACAGAGGGCCACTCAGGGGGTGACAGACCCCCAGCCCCACCTCCCCACCACTGGCACTCTTGGGGCTGCTATAATTTAAAATTGGAGCTGGGAACAAAGATGGAAAGGATTTCTTATATTTAAGGGCTCAGTTTACCACTGAAATGGCTTTTCACTTAATTCAAGAAGCAACTGATAGCACAGAACACTTAAACAAAATTAACCAGAAATCTTTCACATTTTGAGAGACACTTAATTTGTGCTTTGTATTGTTTTTTCTGTTATTTCTCCCACCTCCCTCCCTCCCTCCCATCTCCCTCCCTCCCTCCTTTTCCTTTCTTCCTTCCTTCTGTCTGCCTTCCCACCTTCCTTCCCTCCTTTTTCTTAAATAAAATCTCCCCTTCACAAAAATAGCATAATAGCAAAATAGTTTTCACGTAGTCCTTTGGCACTTTAGATTGTGAGAGAGCAAGCGATTTGTAAATCAGAGGGCCGGCGCTCAGAGCTTCTGCCTTTGTTTATTTCGTCTCTTTCTTGCTACTTGTACTGCCTCCTCTGCATTTTAGATAGGTCACGTTATTAACACACATTAATAGCATCCTGGATGGAAGTACCCATATTAAACCTGTAAGCATGACACATTTGCATGTTGCATGTCTGCGGACTGAGCATTCACAACACATCTTAAAAATTTGAATCAGTGCACCATACGGAAAGCCAAATTTCTAAGCAGAATGGACTGTCAGCTAAACCTCCTCTTAAAGCAAACAATAATTGCTTTAATTTTTGTGGCTAGTACAGTTGGCTAAAATAAGCTAACCAGATTTGACTGAACATTGTCGAAGATTTTTGTGATGCGGGCAGCAGGGCTGTTGAAGTCTTGCCAGTGAGAGGAAGTGGTTTTGTGACCACTGGGCCCCTTGCCCACCTTTCTGGGGCCTAATGGTGCAGATGTGAGGCATGAAGGAGTCTGGGCCATCAGAACGGCACCGGGGAGGAGGGGGAGCAGCCCAGAAAAGCTGGAGCATCTCACTGCCGGGACCATTTGCAACAGACAGCAAGAAAGTCCATTAAAAAGATGGTACTGGCCTGATATATCTGGGCCAACTAGTTGCCTTGGGCTAAAAGTACTCTCAGTGTATTTTACTGCTTCTCTAAAGCAAACAATTGTTTAATTAGTAAAAATAAAAAAGCTACTTACAGGGAGAGCGATTGAGGGATGTATTTTCTGCTTAAGTAGTACTGAATTAAAAATGGCCTCTCTCCTCCTGGCTGCTCACAGTCATTTTTAACAAAAAAGCAGAGACACATGGTGAGATGCTCGGGATTGCCGACTCCACCCTT